>NDXB01021932.1:0-59013 GCA_002631895.1 Agapornis roseicollis | reverse complement strand
TTTTTTAATTAATTTGTTTTATTTTCTTTTTTTTTTTTTTTTTTTTTTTTTTTTTTGTGGTAGACCTTGACTTCCCTTTAATTCAGTTAACACCTCTTTTTTTCCCTGCAGTCTGCACCTCACTTTTAACCTTATCCTCTTTGATTTCAACTCTACACTTTGTGCACACACCTTTCACTATTCCTCTGCTCTTCCATTCCATATTTTCCAGGATATCTATTTGATTTTAAGTAGTCCTGTAAGAACTCCTGAGACAACTGTATTGTTCTGTTTTGAATTGTATTTTTCCCTTTGCAATGGTACAGCTTGAGACTTTCCTTTTTACATAATCTCTCTTAATAGCTGGCAGTCTTCAGCACTTATTTGTATTTCAAGTTGTTGACTTTGCTTAGTAGTTCTTCCCACCAATTTCATAGTTTCTTAGTTTGCTTATTTGAGTGGGTAACTTATTCTGGTGGTTTTTCTCAGACGATTCCTTATACTAATGAATTTTATCATGTGAAATAATTTTCACAGAAATTATCTTCCACTCTTAGCAATTCTCATCTATTCTCAATTCCTTCCACTGAAAACTAAACTGAACCAACAAAAAAACCCCAAGATTCTCCATTGGTATCAGACTCTGCCCTGTGGCAATTTTTATCTAGGTATTCATATGAGTAACACCTTTTGTGATAGATACATATGATGGCTTTGTTCTTACCTCCTCCATTTATCTTCACGCAGAGATGACCAACAAGCCTGTAGCAATCCTGTCCCAGTTTGCCAGGTGGCTTTGGATGATGCTGTCAGTGAAACAAACTTTCTTTGGGTCCTCTCTCAGGGGAACTGATCCCCATCGAATTTCTTCAACCCTACTCCATAAGGCAGTGGTAAACTTGGGTGCATTTGGGGACAATGTGATGATTTGCCAGCTTCTGAGTAGATCTTGTCATGTGGCAGTCAATGCCTGGTGGATTGGAGGTGTCCCAGTGCCTTTCATCTGGTGTCTGAAGTTTGACAGCACACATACCTAGACGGAGGACCTGAAAGCACAAAGATTTCTCTTTTTCCCACATGGTGGCCTCCTTTCAGTACAGCAGCTCTGAGCCACCCAGCCAGGGCAGAGACCAATACATCCTTATTAAGAACCAAGGTTGCTTTTCTTAACCATATCTCTTAGCCACATAACCTTCAACAACTTCATGTGTTCAAGGAGTGTTCAACTTCCCTGGCAGTGTTCAAGGCCAGGTTTTACTGGGCTTTGAGCAGCATGGTCTAGTGGAAGCTGCGCCTGCCTGGGGCAGGGGGATTAGAACTAGATGATCTTTAAATGTCCTTCCCAGCCCAAACCATTCCATGATTCTAACAAGACTGACAGGGGCAAACAGTGAACCCTGGTTCTGACAGAAGGTATCCATCAGACTTGTTCTTTATTTTTAATTTTGGCACCTGACATCAAAGATCAGATACAGTGTTATATATAAATTTTATAATTAATGGATTTTATATCACTTTTAAAGGTGAATACAATGAAAACATTATTCAGGACTGGAAGGTGCACTCTGGGATAGTCCCATGGAAATTGCTTGTTTAATAATGTACATAAACTGGTCAGTCTCCACCTCAAAACTATTTCAGCTAATAAATTACTCCAAAACCTGATTCCTCATTTCTGTATCATACTAAATTGATACAGCTTCACAATACTTCATGTCTATTTCTTGCCTTTCAGAAGAGAGTGTTCTAGGTATGATAGTGACATAAACAGATTGACTTTACAATCACGTGTTCATTATTTCAGCTGGGTCACAGGATTAAAAAGTGTCAGTATGGTCTAATTACAACATATTTCCTTTCAAAAGCAGTGAGATTTTGCTTTTGCTAAAATCACATACATACCTAAAAATTGTGCTAACACCTGCAACTTCAATACTTTTGAAAAATAATCAAGCTCTTAAGTTTCTCTTTTGTTTAGAATGAAAATAACTCATTGATTTATTAAAAACACACATCTTGCTATCTGCTTCTACAGGTAAGTACAACATTTTATGCTTTCACCATTCGTTTATGCTGTCATACTAATTTCTTTTACTTTCAACTTTTACTGAGGCACTATGGTCTCTGTTAAGCTTTTGTGATGGCTGTGATTGAGGTGCTGGATATGCACTGCTTCCATCTCTCAAATACCTCCAGCTGTAGAACTGATACCAGAATCTCTGAAAATTCAATAGAAAACAGTTATGCAGTTTTCCAAAGACCACAAGCCTTCAGTGTGCTCCTAGCCTCAGGCTTCTCAAAGTGTTCCCAATGTTTCAGAAACATGTGGACTGAAATCCAGTACTTTTTATCTACTAGCATCTTTAAATGCCCACTGCCGGGAGAACAGCCTTTGTTGCAAAACAGATTTCTTTAGGAAAGTGATTATACTCTCCAAAATGCTGATCTTAACAGCAAGAAACTCATTCTTCTAAAAGTACAATATTTTCCAAATTTCTACAGCAAACTCTAAAAGCCAGCATGGTTTTCTCCACTTAGGTGTAGGCTGTTGAACAAATCAGACCCTGAACTATTCAGAAATATAGCTCTCTTTTTGTTTCCATCTATCCCTGCACTCTCACCTACCTTCAGGGGGAGATCACATTCTCCCTTGAGCTTCTAGAGCACCCCTCTGTACCTCTGGGATCTCTAGATGCTTTCATGTTCTTGATCATGGGACTTTCTCTGCTCCTTTTCTTTTTTCCTACTCTTGTCCATACTACCACTTTAATTTTTTCATATAAAATTTTAATGATATTTAACTTCTTTCTTTAACCATTCTCTGGAGACCAGAAGTCAAGGACCTGCACTGGTGTTAATAACTGCAACAAACCTTTTTGTTTGTTATCTTATCCTGAGTTAAACTAAAAGCTACTAGAAACAAAAGCACATAAAGAAAGGAGAGGTACATGTGTAGTTCTGCCAGAAGGCTGACAGTAACTCTTAAATAAGCACTGTCCTAGGGAGAAGGTTTCATGTCATCACCAGCCCATGTAAAGCTGCTGGCACTTGCTCAGCCCTTCCCATGTGCTTCCCTATGTTATCTGCCCATGTCCTTGCCAGTTTCCCATTGTCACCCACCTTCCAGCATCATCTCCCATGTCTCCTAATCCAAAATACCAGTCCGCCAGATCACTTCTGGTTCACATCAGTGTGCCCCATTGATCTCTTCTCTTTCTTTGTGAAGCTACTCCTCTTCGGAGCTCTTATCTGATACACAGCTCCATCCCACCTCCAAAGATCTCTTTCCACCCAAGTGCTTCTCACTTCCTGATGCCAAGTCTTGCTTCCCAGTACTGCTGCTTCTACACACCTGCATTTTTCAGACCTATCACTTGGACTGTTACACCTATATTTTGTTTTATTTATCATCTTTTTTGCAAGAAAGTATTTCCTCCAGGAGAAAACACAGAATATAAGTTCTTGGTAAGTCTGTGCACAGGATTAGCCCATTAGCAATGTAATATTTATACTACAAGTCTTGTATCAGAGATCGAGTCCCCTCAAACTGTTTCTTTCATTTGGTGTCTATGGAGGACCTGGAGCTATGCGCAGCTTTAAAGCTTTGCATTTTAATGATTTCCCATTCTTAATTCTGATGTTCTTGAAGACAACTGTAAAGAAGCATACAACAGCCAAGAACATGCTAACTGCATCCACCGCTCTACTTCCAGTGAAGGAGCCAACGTATCAAATGCTAACAAAAATCCCAGTTGATGTGTTACCTTTTTCCAACAGAAACTGGCAATAGTATATTCCTTCAAGAGTCATGATTACAGTATTAGGGATTCACTATAATTCTCCATTTCTGAGGTTTCCCTTTTTGCCAAGGCTCCCCTGGTACCCCCAAGACTTCAAGCCCTCAATTCAGGAGACCACAAGTAGCTCTGGTAAAGTGTTGCCAGTGCTCAGGCATTGTTAAAAATGTAGCCTGGTGTTAGAGGAGCATTTCTCCCAGGAGAAATAGCATTGACTTCAAGGCATTTCATGCAGCCTTGTGTGGCATTGTCCCCTCAGTGGCATTGGCATGGCTGCAGCCTTCAGTGCAACAAATGGCAGAAATATTTACAGCCCAATGCAATGCCTTCCTGAGCCTGGCATGGGAGCCCCTGCTCCAGTAGTCATATGCAGAAAGAGGAATTCATTGCCAGGATGCAAAGGGAGTGCAGAACTCCTGCAGGGATGCTGGCAGCTGGGGAAGGGTGACATGAGGTGTCCATTGGAACAGGAGTGTGAAAAGGGCAACAAATGGTGTGCGTCAAAGCAGTTTCACAGCAGCTGGGGCTGTAATCTTTTGCAAGTAACCCACATTGAGTTTCCAAATCGTAAAATGTACCAAAAAATGGGTAGAACAATAGTAGAATATTGCTGCCCAGTGTCATCCACTGGTTTTAATTCTATTTTTAGGTCAATCATGCACTGGGTCCCAGCAAGCACAGCTGCACAAGTATTGGAGATAGAAAGCAGGACTTCAGAATACAGTGGTCTGAGTTCAGAGGTGCAAATGTTATATGTGCAACAGAAACCCACCATTGGCTACACAGCTTTTTGTTTTATATAATTTGCATGTCTCTATGGAAATATGATACTGATTAGGCTTCATAGATTGAGAATAGCTAGACCATGTATTAGACTTTGCTGCAAGAAAGTTAGAATTACTAGAGAAGCCAAAGTGTGTTTGACCACTAGATCCAATTTTACCCTTTTTGTTGTTTTTGGAAAACCCAGCCAATAGGAATTTGCTGAAGATAGCCCAGCATCTTGCCATTAGAGACAGATGGCTGAAGAACCTGTATCCTGTTAACAACGTCATCATCTTCTGTATAAGACATCCAGTCCAGCTGGAACAGTTGCTTCCAATTAAAGTGAGATGGAAAAGCATCATCTCATATCAGCAAATACTTTGTGTAACCAAGCTCAGACAGGAGGTTGTTACTGTAATGAAAATATATGTGTTTGTGTTTATGTTTAGCCATTTGAAAACGACCTACACCTTCTTAGTTTACAATAAGTAAATGAGCATAAAAGCCCTTGGGTTAATGAAAAAAATACAGTTGTGGGTTTACTGCATATAAGAAAAATAACATGTCAGATCAGTGTGTATGAAGATAGTGGGCTTGATGTGAAGATAGTAGATACTTGTGATAAAATGGTAAAAATGGACTAAAGTTACCTTAGCAAATTATTAACTCTAGATTCTGTTATGAATACATTTATGAGGATGACTGGATTACAAAACACCTGCATGTTGTGTTAATGTTGTTCCTTTGCTTTCAGATAAGTAATTTATATTAGCTGTTGTATTATTATGTTGCTAGATCGTGAAGTCATACTCTAAGCTTTAATGGACCTCAGGCAGAATGTCAACAGAAACAGCATTATGATAGCATTATTATTGTCCTTAAAATGCAATACTTCATAACTCAGACAAATAAGCTGCCACTGTAAACAAAGTCAAGAGTTACACTGACTTAGCATGATATATTTTGTTCTTTGAGAGAAAAAAAGAAAAGTATTTCCATAAAACTGAAAGAAGGAAGAGATGCTGAATTTAGAGCTTCCATCCATGAAACCTGCATTACAAAATAGTCAAGGTAGTTCTTGGACATAGAGCTAGGGGGAATGGAGCAGATCTTTTGCACACATTTCTCTAAGAAGCATTTGTGTCAAAAGCACTGTGCAAAAACCCCAGCATTTGCCTATGGCTCCTTTGGGGTGTGTGTCACCCCTGTGGCCCCAAGATGCAATTGTTGGTTTTCATGTGGGATGGGGGAGAGATTTATATCAAAGTGTCCAAATTAGGAGGTCTGCCTTGCAGCCTAAAGGACAGAAGTTTTGCATGAAGCTGAGGGTATATGCTACATGCTACAAGACACGAGTGCTCGAGGGGGCAATCCCCACTGGGATAATGCTGGAAGGGAGTAAAACCTGCTCATGTGCGGCCTTCAGGGAGTGGTGTCTGGACTGAGTTCTTCTAGGGCCATGCCTGAGCTTGGAGCACTGCATGCATGCTCCAAGTCAAAGCAAGGGAGCAAGCTAATGAGGATGTGGAGTGTTAGTAATTCAGGTGTCGAATTCAGTCTCTGGCACAGATGTACACTGTGGGATTGTTAAGTGTTTTTCTCAAGGCTCAATGGGAAATTTAAGCATCTGAGAATGGTGTCTGGTGAAGGAGACCTAAAGCTTTTCCTCAAAATCACATTCCTCCTGCTTTCCTTTCCCAGAGCATATGCTTGAGGCATGAATTTATTTACTTCCCATTCCTCCACAACCCATGGTTAGCAGTAAAGGTTGCTTTGCGGTCTTCTATGCTTCATTTGTAACTCCAGTCTTTCCTTTCCCTCCCTATATCTCCCAACAGAAACAGATTTCAGGGTCTATCACCAGTTACACATGGGAAGATTACTGCTGAAGCCATGCCGTTACTCATTGCAACACTCAGGCAGCTTGGGACACAGAAATGCCATTGACTGATTGGGTCTTATGCAGAAACAACTGTTTAGATCTGAATCATTCATCTGGCCTCTAGAAAACTTTGCCTCCAAACTATCACTTGTACCACACAGGTTCACTGCAAAACCAGCTGTGATGTGCTCCAGCTGGGCAACGGCAGCCTATTATACATCCCAGAAGGCAGCCAAGTTCTTATAGTTTCATCTCTGCTGCTGGATCAGTGTGTGATTAGATAGGCTGTGAAGACACTGTCTTTTGGATAAGAGCTCCATACTCTGCAAGGCTTTGTCACTCTTGACCCCACAGTAAGTTTTGAGCAAGCATCTAAGAAAGAGATGCTTTTCAAAGCAAAAATTATCCCAGATGTGCTGACAGGGCAGGCCAAAGGGGAAAGCTGCACTCACCACCAGGCAAGTTCTCACAGAGGACTTATGGAAAATCCTCCCAGGGAGCAGCACCAAGGCAGAGGCCATAAGACTTCAGAAACTCATCACAAGTTTGCCTAGTGCTCAGGTAGCTGTCTTGAAGCACTGCTGTAAAATGGGATGAAATTGTTACCTAAAATCAGTTTCAGATCAAAGAATCTAGGTTTTCATTTCTATCTTTAATCATCTTTACCTCTTTTCAATATAGACTGCATACATTTTGAAAGCTGATTTGGACTAGAAGAAAAAATAGAAACATTAAAGAAAAACATGCTGCAACTTCTCTTTCAGAATCTTCAAAAATGGCTGTATTTGTCAAAGAAAGGTGCTCTCCTGTTTCCACTTTTACTCTCAAAAACTTGGCTTTTTCTGTGAAAAGCATTTAATCATAAAGCTCCAGACAGAAAAAGAGCCTTTTCAAATGGAATGAACACCTGACAGTGGCAGGAGCTGATGAGTTAACAGGTCACCGCTGCAGTTTTGCAATTGATGTGTGTCTGATTGCATTAGGTTGGAAAAACCAAACAGATGCTGGCATGCTTTAGCACTAATTTTTGCCAGCCTCCTTTGGAAAACAAATGAAAGCCTCATGCACTCTTGAAGGAGCATTGACAGTGCTTCAGAAAATAGGGTGGAGATACGAATGCAGAAATCTTTCCTTTTAGCATCCTCCCTTTCAAGGTTATAGGAGGAAAGAGCACACCTCTCAACAACCTGAACTGCCAGGAAGCAGATTTGGTTTATTGGTTACCATTTACTAGCATTAGAATTCAAATATGCTGGGTGCTTCCCAGAGAAGACCCTGCACACCCACAGGACATTGTTGCAACTTCAGATACTGGTGTCCATGAGATCACCAATTTAAATACTGCCATATAGTGCCTGTCACTGAACAGATGCCAGAAGATAATTATCCACCTGAACCAGATGGCCACCTAAAAGAGAGGTTCTTGTTTATTAGTTTCTTGATTTTTGTTTTCTTTAATGTTTAATGAGCACAGTAGGAGAAGTGGTAAAATGAAAAGCTCTGGGAGAATCAAGGCTTTCTGGTTATGGGAATTTCTTCGGCTTGATTCCATAATGAAGCTATTCTCTCCCAGAGGTACACATTAGGATCATTTCTGTAAGACTAGACTGATGAATAAGCAGATGTTTTTGTTTTGCACTTGACTTTGAATTAATCTCTTGTACAGTGCAGGGAGTTGTTAGGGTTTCCTCAGTTGAGAGCTACTTCCAGGATGGTTTAGGCAAAGACAATCTTACCTCACTTAGAGCAATGCTTTTAACACCCTGTGATGTCAGTGCCCACTTTGGCTTGCACAATGCAAACCCCAAATGCTTCTGGATGTGTGCACTTGTCCTGGTCCAGTTTGAAACCACATTTTCATTGGTTTAAACAAACAGTATAAAATCTGACTGTGTGAACTTCTTTCCAAGCAAGACCGTATTATTCACTATGTATATGCAGGAAGCACAATATTTTGTACCTGAAGGAAAGAGGGGACATTTAGGTAAAAGTCAAACTTCAAGGCAATAGTTGTGAATGCATGAATAGAGAGAAAAATATGTCATTTTCATGACATTATTCCTGTTTGTCTGAAACTATGAAGCAGAGTATCTGACTTACACATTAAGTACAGGAAATTAAAATTTCATGGTGAAAATAAAGATAATACTCAATATACACTTGTCAGTCCAAATAACATGGGAGCCACAGATCTAATAATTAATACTTTGCAGACACTGAATAGCAAAATTGTCAGCTAGTTGCATGTCCTGCTCAAATGCCATTAAAACCCAGAGCATTTAATGTTACTGAGCAGGCTTGTAGCAGCTAATCCTGTTCACTCTGTGAGGAACTGCTAAGGAATGATTGCAAGGGTATCTAACAGCATATCAAATAATGCTAAGGCATGTCAGCTGAATCTGCTTCCTTATAATGTTAAGCAAAGACAGCTCTGTTATCTTTGCTTAACGAAGCTTAGTGAAGGACATGCCATGTCTGAACATGGTGTTGAAAACCTGAAATTCTCACAAATTTGGAAGTCCTATTTGCAAAGGCTGTGATCACATAACATAAAGAGAATTGTCAGTCACTCTCCACATTACACAGAACATCTACTCTGAGCTTTCTGTGCAATTAGTTTTCATTATTTTTTACATCTACTGTGGCAAAGTTCTCATTTTTCCAGTTCAGAACACTCAGGACTTGCAAACTAAGCATCACCTCAAAGAACAAGGAAAGGAAATGGGAGCACTACTAATTGCTCATGTTTCAAATGAGCAGATTTTCCCTTTCTTTCATTCACTTGAATAATGAAGAGCTTTTATAATAGAAAAAAAAAATGTAGTTTTACTCCAGTATGACAGTTGTAAAACTCTGACACATCCTTGTTTGGTCCAAGCACATGGTCCAGAGATGACAAGTACCTTCAGAGAAATTCTGCAGTTTTCTGACAGGATCAGATACATGCTCCCCTGAAAAAGGGAACTTAGAATCAAGTGTGCTTTAGCTACTCACTGCCACTCGTAATGCTGCTTTCTGCTACCAGGTGACAGTTATACCTCCCTGGTAGGAGCAGAGAGGCAGGGGTGGGAGCAGTAATGAAGTGCTGACAACTAAGGTGTCTTATTGTCTTACCTTTCCCTAGAAATGGGGGGTGTTTTACACTCTGCCACATGGCACACTCTGAAAGACACGGGATAGAAAATCACACATAAGCGCTTGATTTCTCAGGGACTTGAGGCTGTCATGGGTGCTGCTGCCTCCTACATCTCCTGCTCTTCTGACAGCCCTGCATGTGCACCTGTTCTGCATCCTTACCCTCCTGATGGCCCCCCGACCTCTTTCAAAGCCAAATCCTTTTCCTGCATACTAGCACACAAGCACTAATCTAAAATCACCTCCTGAGCGCCTCCAGCTCCCTCTCATGACAGGAAGGAGAACTCTTCCAAAGGGTCAAATTCTGGCAAGCTTCTGAAACCACAGCAGTTTTCAGCAAGAACTACTGTTCCAGGAGAGATAAATGGGCTCAGGTGATGAAAAGATAAGTGTATATTTTCCTCAGCTGGAATTAAATCTGGAGGAAATAAGGTTCTACAAAGCAAAGAAATCACAGGTGACACTGATGATAGGAACAAAAGACGAAAACCTAATAAAATCTGAGTCCATTTATCAGGTGATAGTGAAGGGATTGCAACTTGCACCAGAGAGACAAATTCTTGTGTCCTCTATGCAGAAAGAGACAACCACAGAAAAGTCCTCCAGTGGGGAATTCCTTGGAGACAGTCAGCCCAGACTGAAAAATTTCTTTCTGATGTGCTCAATTCCCAACACTGCAATGCCAAACGATATGGATGGACATTTGACAAACCATCTTTTCTGATCTCAAGACTGTGTGTGTGAGCTGAGAAAAGAAACTATCTATCTATTCCTCTGTCTTTACTGCTGGGGTTTATGACAGCATAAAGTGTAATAAGTTCTTACTGAATACTTTTTGCTCCCCACACTTAAAACTTTATGCCCCAGCATCATTATGTGTAGAAGAAGAATAAAGTCTTTATGAACAACCCACTGAGCAGGAAAACTGAGAGAAGTGCCTATTTGCTCTCCCAGTGCATACCTGGATATTGTGTGCATACTGATATTTAAACAAATTAAGATGTCAGGCTGGGCTCCATTTCTAGAACATCCCATGCAGATATCTCCAGCCATGCCTGCATCAACTGCAGACTGTCTGTCTCTGACCTTTCACTTTATTTACTTCATCCAACTCATTTTATCTACCTGAATATAGGGGGTTGATGTAGCTACCAACCCAGCAACCTCATACCAGTTGTCAATGGACAGAGGGATTGTTTTCTAGCCAAGCAGTTGAAATTCTTCCAAGTATTGCAGACCTAATCTCACTCTCACCATCAAAGATTGGAAAACTCCCATTGGCTTGAGTGGGAATGCAATGAGATTAATAACTCAGCCCAGTCTAGAGCAAGCAAGCTTCAGCTTCAGCTTCTTCTGGAGGAAGCAGAGAGCTGCACAGTGATAGAAGCCTTCCCCCAAAATCACCAGAAGTGCTCTGAAGGGACAGGAGGAGCAGTGCTTTGTTGTCCGTGTCTGTTCTGTCACACAATGTGGCGAGAAGGATCATCTGCCTACAGCCATGCCAACTCTGGATGATGAAATGATTTAATTCACAAGACATCAGTACAGGCCCTGCAACAAGAACAAAATGGCATGCCATTTGAGAAATGTAAATTGAATTACCTGGTTTTGCACACAGAATTTCGGTCATTAGAGGGAGAGATAATGACTTGCAATATGTTTTTGAGAAGAAACACACAATGATAATCTTATTTACTTTACACTTTAATTTCCTAATGTGCACATGTGCATGGAGGACTTGTTTGTGCAAATGTCAGTTATCGAAGAAATGGCAGACTACGGTTGATTTCTTATCGCTGCGCCTTAGGCTCGAGCAGATGGCCAAAGTTTGGGAACCAGCAGGGTTACCTGCATTAAGAAGAGAAATCCATGATGTGCACAAGGCAAATTCTTGCTGATTACATGCACACAGACACGCAGACACAAACGCACACATGGAAAGTGGAGAGAATGTGAAAAGCAGATTGTTCAAGAATTTTTAAGTCATATTATTATTTTCTTTCCAGAAGAAAATATTCTATTTGCAATTACTTTGAGCTGAATCACATTGTCTGACTGACCTGGAACACTTTTAAGTCATCTGACACCATATATTGCATTTCTCCATTGTGGTGTACTGTTTTATGGGAGCTACACTTTCAGAGCTCTGCTTCTTACAAAAGCTGTAAGTCCCTTGACAGATAGAGCAGTATGGTACCTCCTAGGAGACATGCACTGGAGCTAAAAAGGTTTATCCCACCTCCAAAGCTCCAGTGCCCTGGAGAAGGACCAGCTCCTGCAAGTGGGGAAACACCACCCTCAACAGGGAAACACATCTTTCAGGATGACCCGAAGCACTGCTTCCACCCAGCTCAGTATCACACACTTCAGTGTGGCAATGTTGTGTTTTAATCAGAAAGTCCAAAGTTAAAAGGGTTTACTATGGCTCTTTAAAACATCTCTCAGGTAAGTGTCTCGCATGAAATATGTCCATTTATAGCACTTTTGTCCCAGTGGGCAATTAAAGTAAATACACCAATAAAGGAATTCCCCCAGGAATGAAATACATCCTTTGTCTCTGCCAGAAAAAAAAAGCATACATGAAAGTTTTGTCCTCCCTGACCCCTAAACAG
The DNA here is from genome assembly GCA_002631895.1 of Agapornis roseicollis. Lineage (NCBI taxonomy): Eukaryota > Metazoa > Chordata > Aves > Psittaciformes > Psittacidae > Agapornis > Agapornis roseicollis. The sequence continues at coordinate 46,843 of NDXB01021932.1, read as the reverse complement.
CAACTATTCTTTTTTTCATTTCAAAATGGGCTGCTCCAGGGAGCGCTGCACCCATGAGGCACTGCAGAAAGCAGTGTGACTGCTCCCTACCTTGAGCCTGGGGCAAGTCCTTGACACCAAGCTGCCTTTGTCAAAGGCGATAGCTGCCTTTGCTTTTAAGCCATGCTGGGGTAGGAGTCCCCCTCTCTGCCTCAGCCACAAGGCAGGGGCTAGAGCTGTTGCTCAGCAAGGCCAAGGTGAGTTCATCCTGCTGCTATTTTGCAGCCAGGTGACATTTTGAAGCTAGGTGACATTTGGGTCCTTTTGTAGGTCTAACATTAGAGTTTCCTTCCACGTACAGAAACTGCAAATAGCCTTGTCCTCCCTGCAATTTGTCCTCATGCTGGCTGCACTGTTATTTAGGATGAAGTAAGAATACATCATTTTTTCCATCTCGTGAAGGCCAGTCACAGTATTGTGCTGAGAGCAGCAGAAAACGCCCTTCAGAACAACAACATAAAATCTTATTAACAGCTTCTAAAACGTTCTGATGCAGCCTGCTCTGGTTTCTTTTTTTGTGACTATCCTAAAGATCTGTCAGCTCTGTAGCAGAGCAATGGCAGAAACTGAAACCTTGCCTCAAAAAGTTACAAAATCTCAGTCTTGTTTGGAGTCACAATCAGGCTTTGAAATCTCTTTTAGTGATACAATACGTGGCTTTTCCTTACAAATTATTGGTCATGTATGAAAGGGCCATATGTACCCCCTGTCAGCAGAGTCCATGATTACAAGCAGCGTGGAGGTGCAGGGGATGACACACAACAAATGTGCCCTAGCCAGCCTGCTCTTCCAGATGACCTCCTAAATGGATGGTAACTTCCTTGCAATGAACAGTGAGGCAAAAAATACAGTCTTCGGAGTACAGAGCTTTGTCAGCAGCTCCCATTAAGTGCTATATTTAGACAAATGTCCTCATCAGAAATGTGTCCTTACTTGGTGTATGTGATATATATACAAGGTTGTGTTGTGTCTTTCATTGCAAAAGACAAGCAACACTGGTGATTTGTCTGGATCATCTCTGAAGGTACCCCACAAACACAGATGCTGGTCCATTGTTGTATGTTTGTACACCCCCTCTTGCCCAGGGTGGTCCCAGCAGTGCTTTGCTACTCTACAGTGGATGGGACCAGAAGAAATCTGTAGCATTAGATACCCATGTCTTCCAAAGAACACAGGAGAAGAACAGACTGTTTGTTCACTTCAGTCTCTTCCTTAGAGCCATGCTCCAGAATGTGAAGGCTGGAAAATTGCCTAAGGTGAAAGAAATCTGCGTCAGCTGACAGCTGATGAACTCCTTGTTCAGAGACATGGGGCCAAAATCTCCAGGGACTTATGCTGCATAGCAAGTCATATGGATCTAAGACAGCAGTGGAGCTGCATGTCTAGGCACAGACCAGCTAGAGAAGGACTGGTGGAGACTGTTTTGCTACACTTGTGTCTGTAAGTGCCATGATAGGGAGCAGAAGGTTAGCAAGTAGCCATACACATTTCCTCCAGGCCCCTCAGGACTGAGGACCTGCATAGCGTGCTGACAAGTGTGGGTCCTGGCTCATGGTACACCTCCTACTACCCACCCTTTATGGGCAGCTTCACCATGACAGTACTGCATTGCATCTCCACTCTTCTCTGGCAGTGGAAGGCTCACTTAGAGCCAGTCTGGGTGCTACAGGATGAGGTCCAAAAGTCTGTGCAAGCAGGTTTGCTTATTTCCCTGTTGCTGCTGTGTTTTGTGCAGGCACTGGCAGGGCATTGGTATGGTAAAGAGTCCTTAGCTCCTGCTTACAGACATAGTGCCACATTCTCAGATGGCACCCACCACCAAACATAAATGGACCAAATACCATGTGCCATACTATATAGACTTAACAGGCTAAGGCATACTTCACCTTAAGTGTACTACTCTGGCTATCACTTTATACAGCCCTACATATCACCTACACTGATATATTTGGTGTCTTCACCTCATGTTTTCCTTCCTCCATTTCAGTTTCAGTCTCTTCTCATTCTACCATCAGGATGAATTTTAAGAAATAATATTTAAGTGTAATCTTTGTCTCCCTCTTGTCTATACAAACCACTAGAGCTGGTCCCAGGCTTGCTGCTCAGGCTTGTATCGTTTGGGTCCTTTCTGTAAAATTTTACCAGATATTTGAATTACAACTTGAAAAATGAGGTTTAAATCAAATAAAGAAGGTACTGAATCTTCATCTTGTCTTATTTAATCCCAGTGTGTAGGATATTGCTATGCAAGCACACAGACATAACTCATGTAGCATAAAATCAGTGAAACGCCAATTTACCAAACTTCTGAAAGGGAACTATTCCTATTCTAGTTAGGAATGAGGATTAATGGAAGAACCACAGCATAACCCAAAAACTACTTAGAACTGGACTTTGTCCCAGTTTTTCTGTAATTCAGACACCTGTTCAACTTTCTGCAGAAGTAGCCCTCTTGGGCTGCTTGGGCTTTGGATTAAATACACATACAGGAAAACTAGAAACTGAATTCTTGCCATAAAAAAAATAGCTGCTTATAGCACACTAACAATGAAGAGAGGCTAGATTGGGGGGGGGGAGGGCAGGGGGAGCGGGTGTATGTGTGTGTTGTATCTTTGTTTTAATTTGAGTTGGTTTTCTTTTTTTGTCTGACCTTAAAGTGAAATTATTCACAATTCTTTTGTAAGAAATAAAGAAAATCAGCACCAATTCAAATATTTAGCACTTCCTCGGATTGGAGAGCTACTTCCTTTAGTGATTTTAAGGAAGGAAAAACACATGCTTCAGCCCACACTTCTCACGCAGTAACTTAGGTTTTCTGCATAAGCAATTTGATCTAAAGTCAATGGAAAACAATGTTATATGGTTAATATAACTAATGAAGCATAGATCTGCCTCCTCCTTGGTACCCAAAACAATGGGAAACAACAGCTCCTTGTGACAAGCCACCACTGAGATGTTTGATAGGAGGAGAAGACAGAGGAATAAAGAAATGTCCCATTTTCCTCCAGATGAGCCCACAACTGGACTGTTGGTGCCTGAGAGAACTGTGCTCCCCTAGCTCTATATAAAGACAGGTCTCCTAATTCCTGTTCAGTAGGAGACAACAGCTTAATGGAGAGACAGCAACTGATAACCTTTTCTCTAAGAGGAATTAAACTCACTGCCTTTTGGGAGGTCTCAGGTTTTATGTACTTGTATTAAAATCTTTGGACAGGAGTGGGAAGAAAATAGATCTTCATTTCCTTGGGCAGGACATCAGAGAAAATAAAGAAGAGCTATTTTCCTTTTTGAAGGAATTTCCTGCTCATTTTTCAAGATCAAATAATTGACAAAGATAAAGATCTCTGTTAAAAACTTCTCAATGCTTAATAAAAAATGAATCAAATAGCAAAATATTTGCAATAAGTAACTGCTGAAAAATAAAATATTTCATGAAAAGTTCTGGATGAGTCCACTTTGTGGGATTTCGAAATAGAACATTTGTTTTTACATTTTCCAGGAGTTTCTTAACATTCATATTGCTTTCTAGCTGTTGGAAACACTTTTTTTTTTTCTTTAATCTTTATTGAAAGACCTCTTCTCTGGGAAATGCAGGTCAATAATAGGATTTCATTAAATGGTTTGATTAAAATATTGTCAAGGAAAAAGACAGGAAAAAGTTAAACTTGAAGAAAAGGTCAGAAGATAATGGTTTCTGTAAATAAAACACTTTTCAACATTACTGCTTTCAACAGTAGCAATATCAGGAGACTTTTGACCTTGTCCATTTAGAATAAAATTTAAAATGCATCTGAAACACAATTAGCCAAATTACATTAGGTTGAAAAACAACAATCAGAAGGCGACTTGAAATTAACTAAAACTGACTTTCATTATAAGACTCAATTGAAATTATTGCATTATTCACTGTTTAAATAGTCCAAGAAGTCAGGAAAGACATCCATAGTAATAATCCTGTTTTCTCATTAATTTACCTTTTGCATGAAGAAAACCAAAAGATTTTTAAAACACTGGCAGCAATAGCAGGGTTGTCATCAAACCAGTCAAGATATGAAAAGAACAAGTTCTGTTTTGTAAATGTAATGTATCTCTCTTAAACACCCCACTGTACAGAACTGGCATGGAGGCTAAGTCAAGGGTATTTGAGCAGAAGGATGCTAAGCATCATTATCCCTGTACACACAATCTTACCACAAGAGCTCCAGCTATTTGGGGGAGAAATACAAATGCTTGCATCTACTATTGGTGTGGTCCTCATGATTATATTTCTGCAGTGATTAATTGTTGTCTATCTGACCATGTGAGTCATTTAGTAGGAGACCACAGAGATCTTCATCAGCTGCGCCTTTATTCAATTTCTCTATCAAAATGAATAAAACCCACAGCGGCACAATCTGCAGCTGCAGCTACAGCTCCAGCACGGTAAGAGCCCCAGGAGAGGATGATATTTACCCCGTGAAGGTACAGGTCACTTAAGATAAGAGCTATGTTCTCCAGCGTGCTGATACCCAACAGAGGAACAGGTGCTCTCACAGGTTCCAGCAGCAGCACTACCTGCCTGAAATTTGTTGCTTGGGTTGATCCCATAAGCAAAGCAGAGCTATTTTCTGGGAACAAGGCAATGCATTCTAGACTAAGAGCAGAAAGAAGAAAGTTGTCTGTGTGCTTTTTGCATGGGAGAACAGACCTACCACCACTACCGCCTGCATTTAATTTGGTGCCAGGTTGGGAAGTCTGCCAGCCTGCATGCTTCAAGTGGCAGGTAGGATGTGTCATGCAACCCTGTCCAACTTGTGTCTGCTTTACGTTGGAGTCTGTTCTGCTTCATCTTACTTGAAGTCAAGTATCTTTGTTTTCCTTCACAGGCAGTTTTAGCTCTGTCTGCACCTGCCTTTTAAAGGCAGAGATCTGACATTCTTCTAAAAATATATACTTATTTAGTTATCTGAAAGATTGATTTTAAAGTTGCAGATTCTTTCACTAACAGAAGATGAGCTATTTGGTCAGTGGGAGCAGGTGCTTGTAATTCAGGCAGAACATAGATGGAGAAATGTTTGTGAATATGACCTTCAGATTATACTGCTTGGTAAAATTGTTTCACCTTCTTTCTCCCCTCTGAGTAATCAAGCTGATGTCTGATTTTTCTCCAGTAAGGTTGCTGATGATTTTACTTGGTACAGTATCAAGGTCCAGGTATGCTGTTATGTTTCAATCATTTACTGAATGGTAGGTCGAAGACTTTTAAAGCTAGGTTTGCTTTTTCTAGGTCAAAAACCATGTTGCTCAAAGAATTTGTTGTAGGCTGAAGGACATCCAAGACAGGTGAACCAGAATTTTGACAGGTGAACTAAAATGAAGACACATTTCATATGTGTCTTAGTAGCCACAGATAGAGAAGTTAAGGCTTTGAATAATGGCTTGAAAACTATCCTTAAGAAAGAAAAACACTTGCTGGGGCTGACAAAGGAATTGCAAGGCACATTTGACTTAAAGCTCTCTGCAGTGCAGAGAGTGAAGGGTCTATATCCCAAATGTCACCTTCCACCCCTACTGTCCTACTACTGTCGTAGTTTAAACCCAGCTAGGCAGCATGTTCACTTACTCAACCCCCCCCCCTTCTTGCCCTCCCCTCTTTCCTCCTCACTCCCGGAGGGGTGGGGGGAGGAGAACCGAAGGGATACAACTCCCACTGGTTCAGATAACAACAATCCAGTCACTAAGGTGTAACACAAATCACTATTGCTATCACCAATAATAATAACGATAAGGAAAACAAGGGAAGAGGGTACGATACCACCTGCCGAAAACGAGCCCGACTGGGAAGTTCCCTCTCCTTCTGGGTAACTCCCAGTTACCCCCCGGGCATGACGTGCTATGGTATGGAATACCTCTTTGGTCAGTTTGGGTTCTGTCCCTCTTTCCTCCCGGCCCCCCCTCCTCCCCGGCAGAGCATGAGGCTCACAAAGTCCTTGGTCAGGGCAAACATCACTCAGCAACAACCAAAAACATCGGCCTTATCAGCCTTGTTCCCGGGTTAAGTCAAAACACCAGCTACTAAGGAGGAGAAAAGCTGACTGCAACTGCTGAACCCAGGACAACTACAAAGGACAACTACAAAGGACACCCCTACCTACTACAAAGGTCCAGAGAATGAGTAATAAGAATATTGGTCCATAAGCATCTCCAGCCAGCATGTCAGTGAGGCAGGTTATCATGTGGCAGGGGGGCTGGAGCTAGATAAGTTTGCTCAGAATCCTGCTCCCCTTTGCTGCTAATGGAAGGGTCTGGATGCTACATACCCTTTTAAAAGTGCATTGTGCTGGCACCATCATCTAGAAGATGGCAGTGGGAGTTCACATTTGACACCCAGTAGGGCTGTGTCCCAAGCTCTAAGCATTGCTGCTGCTTGTAGTGCAGCTTTGAGCTGCAAGAGAACATGGGAAGTTAAAATCTGACCTTCATGTGAAAAAAATGAATCCTGTCAAAAAAAGATGTGATATGATATCCACAAAAAGAGTCAATGGTCTCTTGCTAAAAGGGTGACTGGTTTAAAGAATAGTTACATTTATTCCCTAAGGCTCTCTGTGTTTCACACTCTCCAAGAATGAGGGTCTTGAGGTTGTATTTAGCTTGACAGTTTTCTCTTATGATTAAATTAATCTCATTGGCTGTCACTCCTAATCCAAGCAGCTTTTTTATTTTTCTTCAGACAGGCAAAGTTAAAGTCAGGCAGAATGTCCTTTTCTTTCATCTAACAACATATGTTAACAAAAAAAAAAATGCTTTCTGAAAGCTTTTTTTGATTAAAAAAGAAAAGAACAGATTAAAGCCCACATATACGTTATGGCTCATGGTAAACAAATAAAGGTATCTATTTACAGCCTGCCATTTCAGGCCTTAAGTTACAAAAGTTAATACTAATTTTTATTAACTTGTATGCATGGCCACGGTCATGGTTGTGTTATAGCCATAAAAATTTAAACAGGAAAGTTTACCTTGCAAATACCGCAGTGTAGGGCTAATGCTCCACCTGTGCCTTCCTGCTTAAGAGCTGCTTCATCTCTTTGCTAATAAAAACACTTGCTCCCAAGAAGGAATCTTTCTTCTCCATAGCTAGCAACAAAATTTAATGCATTATAGATACCTTTTTATGTCTTTATTTTCATAGGAAAAGAGAAACCACAGGCACCAAATTAGAGATGTTAACAGACTGATTAAGAAAACTATTTCCTTTTCTCTCTCGACTTCTCTTCATACTTCATGTTGTCTCTGTTGTATCATAGATTTACAGATCACCCATGGACCTACACCAAGATGTTTAAAATCTAATATTCTCTGCCATATAACATCAGACAATACCCAGACTGCCCCCTTTAACTGCAAATACCTTGGAAAGAAATACTGACAAGGGGAAATACATTGTAAAGATATACTGACCCTAGTGGTATAAGTACAGAAAAAAAGCCACAGGCTCCAAACACTTTGCCTATAAATGCCTATTTTTAGCAGGTATATATGGCAGTCTTTCAATTCTGTTTATTTAAGAGATCCCAGCTGAGCTGCTGACTGCAGCATGAGCTTAACTGCCAACAAGCCTCTGGACACCTACGTGGAGATGCTAAAATTCAGTGTCTGCACCTTGAACTACATTCAATCCCCAAAGAAGGTGAATCCAGCTCCTACAAATCAAGTTGTTGGTCTTTTTTTCATTTGTGGCCTTATCAAGTAATAAAGTCAAGTTGAAATATGTTTCTTCCATATTTCCCTTAGCTTACGGTACATTTTCTATCCCAACAGCATTTCTTGAAAGACACAGAATGGGTTTGCTCATGTTTCTCTGTGTCTGGAGTACTATGGAAAGTGGGGTTATACCTTAAATCTCAGAAGAAGGAGATGTCTTATGTTTGAAACAAGTAGACTGTATTTATTCCAAGTGCCTGTTCTGACTCTTTCTGGCAAAGGGCAGGGGTAGTTCCATGAACTCCAACCTATATATTGCTATGCGTGAATACTTGGACATGATGTCAATGTAGTCTGTAGCAGGTTATTAAATACCAAGTCTGAGTTGTGCCTTTTCACTTCTGCATCTAAATGTTAGGTATATTGATTGCATCAGTCTGCAGTTCCCACCCAGTTTATCCCCATTGAAAAGTGATTTCTAGCACAAACAGACTGATTCTTGCCACCAGAAGTCTCTCTTTCTTGTCTTTGATTATAGTGGGAGTCTAGATAGTAGACTGGACTAGGTATCTTGCTTTTAGGTAAGTGAGGTGGACTCCACAGTAGGCACTTTCAATTGTGACCACTGAGAGGAGCCAGCATGGGACACAATCTGTGCAGAAGTCCAGCTGCACTGTCATTGCAAACAATTAGCCTTAGATGACATATTTGACTTGAGAGGGACAGTGATTTCATGTGTCATTAAAATCAAATTCTGCCCAGTTCTGCTACCAATAGTACATGGCAAAGCAAAGTATAAATAACCCTTCACATTGGTTTGAATGCATTGTACATTCCTTACACTAAATAAAATGTCAGCAAGGATTTGTCCATTAGTCCCCAGCACAACAATTGCACTTTTACATTTATAGGATTGCAGGACAGCTGAAGGGAACTGGTTGGATTTTTCTGTAAATATATAAGCTAAAGTCTTCTAGAGAAATCCTGAACTTTACCCTTGAGAATAACTATGCTTTGAGCACTGAAGTTCTACATTGGTGGTTGCCTGCAACACAAATTTGCAGTTCTAATTAAGGCTGCTGAAAGCCAGAGTAATACTAAATAATAATAATACTAAATAACAATAATAATATCACAACAAAAAAAGTTAGCTCCAGATGTTTTTAAGAGAAATTAGGAAATCAAAAGAGAAGGCAGAAATTACTCCTGATGCAAAGAACTTACCATGCAGTACATCTGTAACTTTAAAATAGCAGGAAAAATAAATGAAGGTGAAGCATATCAAGAGATGAAAATAATTGTTTGAGAAAAGCAAGGCTTGTTACTGCACCAAAGACCACCCCTGACTGATATTCTAATTAGAAAACATTCCTTAACTTTCTTTCTTAAATTAACAAGTGTAGGATTTTTTCAGCATATTACAGTTAGGAAAAGGGGATACAAATTTTTGGTCAATATGGAACAATATTCATCCTTAACACTAGGTGAAGATACAAATTGTAATGTCTTTCAGGTCATATGCTACTTCAACAACACCACAACACTGCATCATGATGTGACAAAGAATAACATTAAAATAAGAGAAACCTGTAAAACTTTCAATTAAATTTTGAAATTCTGGAATGAAAATATCCTAAACAATTATCCCGAAATTCAACTTGAAAATTTCAAAATCTGAGAAATTCTATAATTCTCTGAGAAAGAATTGCTTTGACCAACCTGAGATGAGTAAGGACCAGTTGGAAATTTCTTTTCTTGTTTTTTTTTTGGTTTGGTTTGGTTTGTTTACTAGACCACAATTTCTAATTATTCAAATGTGTTACAGAAATAAATCTATACCAATGGTCAAAGAGTTTTTTGCTTTGGCTTTTTATTCACTATCAGCAAAAGTAAAGGCTGCTTAAATTGCATAGTCCTGTTTCTGCTCGCTGGCTGGGCAACAACAGCCATGGCTGGTAGAGGAGGGAGACAAAGTGATCATGAAGATAAGAGACAACTACAGCCCTCCTGGGCTGTTTGTCTTTTTCTCCTTCTTATGGCCAGTGCAACTCAACTCAGTCTAGAAGCTTCCCAGCCTTAGGCTGGGAATTCAAAATTCAGACAAATCAACAAGAACATCATTTAAATGGACAGGAATAATTTACTTACTCTTTTTCCTAATACAAGAACACAGACATCCAGTGAATTGATCTCTCAGCAGGTTTCGGCAAAAGGAGTACTTCGTTTCATATGGTGTGTAATTATACCACTGTCACAGTTGAAAAGGTGGAAAATATAAATGAGCTCATGAAAAAAAAAGGTCTTGAAACATTATTTCACACCATCTATACCCTATTAGCTCTCAAGATCCATAACCTTCATATCGCTTAAAGAATACCCTGGGGAAAGTTGCCAGTACATCCACCCTGCTCTGTTACCTTCCCCTGAGGATTCACTGTTTACTGCTGGAGATGTGGTACTGCGCAAAATGACTCCACAGAGCATCTTTTGTAAATAGTTAAGCTGGTGTGCTTGTCACCAGGAAACAGATTAAGTAATTCTCTTATAATTATTAATGCAAATAAGCAAGGTGGGGTTTCCCATTGTACAATTCCTTTCCCAAGGACTATGCAAATCTAGTGCTGGAGCCTATATGGTTCCTAGCATACTGCAGCTGGCTGGGTGAGCACGATATGCTCGCAGTTGTGTAAATGCCTGAAGTACTGGGCAACCCTTAGGTGATTACTTGCAGTCTCCCTTTTTTCAAATCTAAAGTCTTTTAGATAAGCAGTTGTATTTTGGATCATTCAGTGGTTTGCTCCTTTAGACTGTATGATTTATAAAAAGGTAAATTTATCTTAATTGTAAGAACAAAAATATTTATACTTTTTTTATAAAGCATGGTTCAAAGCTGTTTTTCTTTATTCATAAAGAAAATTTATTATATGATGAATAACTGAGCCACTGCTATGAAATGTTGACATTAATCTTAACTACTGTGTTGTTTATAACTGTTACTGTAATTAACTGATTCCATTTACCTGTTTACAGCTCACTTCATATAGGGATTTATGAGATTTCAAAGAAATCCAAGCCAAGTAATGCAAAAGGGGGACCTATATCCTTTCTGACTGATTTTTTGAGTACAAATATAAAAGCACACTGCAAAAATATGTGGTCTTATTTGAGGCTCCACTTCTTTCAAGGGTCAGAAAGGCTGTGAGGTAGATTAGACTGAAATCAGAGGATGCAATTCTCACCTTTACGTTAACTCATTGTAGCTGTTTGTCTGTTTTTAAAAGAATGACTATTTAAGTCATCTATATAAATTGTTTCATTTTCAGCTGCAGTCACTGATATTAAGAAGAAAACCTGGAAATAGTCTGTACGTACACTAAAAAGATATTTAACCATGACACTTCTGGTATCTTCTTCTGAAAACAGTCTGACATCTGTCAGCTCTTGAAGGTGCAGTTCTGAAGAAGAAAAGTACTTGCTTCCAAAGAGTTTCTTATATAAACCAAAAGTTGACTGTGGTGGTAGAAGAATACTACCTGTTTTTTGCATACAGTGGTTTCCATCACCAGGCACAAGAGCTGCCTTCACAAAAGCAGGTGCTGTTATCCATAATTTATGAATAAGGAAGCAGGTATCGGGGATGAGGCAACTTACCGAGTCATTCAGTGAAATAGCCACCAACCTAGGCCTGAAATCCTTGTCTCCCATGTTCCCCATCCACACTAGAGCTTTGATATGGTCAGAAGACACATTTATTGCAAAACAAAAACCTAGTTGACTTGAAAATGCTTCATAACAACATAACTGTTTCGGGGGTGGAGGGGTGGGGTTGGGGTGGCAGGAGAGTTTATTTGAAAGGAGAAAAAAAGGGAAATGTTCAATAATGTTGAATCCAGGCATTCCAACATTTGCAGAATTTTGAGGTTTTATTTCCTTATTTTTGAGGGTTTTTTTAATTTTCTTTTCAAAGTACCATTAAGTACATGCTATATACAATGTTTTAATTAAAAGAAAAAAAAAGTAAATGCTTTGATTCCTTTCATATTCTTCTCAGTTCTGAAATTTGAAGTTTCAGTCCAAATCAGTATGAAAACAGAAATTCAAACAGAATTCTCATCTTCTCCAAAAAGCAAGTCTCTGGAATCCACTGTACTCCCTTCATTTACTTGCATTTTCTACCACCCTCTCCACAGCTACTCTTATTAGACATCAGCATCGGAAAACTAACCTTCAGTGGAACTACTTCTGCTTCTGAAATGACTCTTTGTCTGAAGGAAATATCCCAAATTAAATCTGTTTTGAAAACATTCTCCCTCTTAAAGCTGCTGTTTGGCAGCATCAGAAGAGAGGAAGCAAAAGAGATGAACTGATTAAAGTGGTGGACTTTTTCATAAGGGTTTCTGGAAAGGAAACTGATTACTACTTTGGCTATGAGTTAGAGATCAACAGCCTCAAACTTTAAACAAATATGTAAGAACTGAAAATAAACAGACTCAGAGAATCAAAACAGCAAATAAAAAGTTTAGAAGGGACCTCTGGAGGTGGCTTAGTCCAATCTCCCTGCTAAAGCAGGGTCAGCTATCAAAGGCTGACCAGGACCATGTTCAGGCAGGTTTGGAACATTTCCAAGGGTGGGTAACTCACAGTGTCCCTGAAGCAAGCATTCATGTCCTTGGTTATCAAGCCCCACAGACATCAAGCTCATCACATCAGAAGGAGGCTGAAACTTAAGTACTCCAACAGGTCATGTAAATGGATAGCAGAGAACCAGTCCTACATGTCTAGAAGTATTTCATCAGTCACGTTTAAGATGATTTTTTTTTTTATTTTGGCAGGTGTAGATGATCTATTTTGAGCTCTTTATAAAAATAATTTCAAAGTGCTCGAATTCTTTAATGTGCTGTCCTGTTTTGTTGGGGTTTTTTGAAAGAAAAAAAGAAGCAACAGTAACATTATTATTTTTGGAAACACGTATAAACCAGAAGGTAGGATCAGTTGTGATACCAAACCTCAGAAATATGCTTACAACCAATTTTCCAGCAGATGATTAAAAACATGTAAATCAACAACATGTTGAATTTGACTGGATGCCACTTGGCTGCACATAAAATAATACTGAATGAGTTGAGCAAATTTAAGTTTATAAATATTTGTATAATCTTATGAGAGCATGTAATGGGCTTAGGTTAGCCTTCCTTCTTCAACTTGTTAGGAACAAGCAATATAATTAAGGATCAGTTATTCTCCTTTTTCTGTCTTTCTTTTTTACTCTTTTTAAACAGAAGTTTCTTATTTCTCTTGTTCAACAACTTTATGTCCTGAGCTGCACTGAAGAAATTTGCATCCGTTTAACTGTAATGGAGTGACTAGTAGAATTCACTAATGTCTGTTTACTTTACATCAGCCCAGTTTATACATTATGGAAATGCTTTAGCACAGCTAAGAAGTATCCAAGAAAATTAGGCTAGATTCAGTTAAATCAATGGAAATAGCTGCATTCAGCCTAATTTATATTGCTGAGTCAGAATCTGTGACACTAGCAGGGAAAAGGAACTTACTTAGTTTTTTTTTTTTTCTCTAAATAAACAATCTATCTGAGTTACTGATTCATTAAGAAGATAAAATTAAACCTGTACAAGTAGTTGGTTTTGTTAGCCAATACCCTGCGTTAAAGCACTGCAAAATATACAGTCCATTTCTACGATGTAAAAAAAAAATGGTTTTTTTTCCTAGTGATATTTATAACTGAAGTTTACTATCTTAGTCTACACAATTTGTTTTATTTTAATGTAGCTTAACAGCTATGCCATATGCAGCCATTACATCAACTACTTGCACAAGGTCAAAAAGATGTTAAAAATAAACCTGTTTCCTAGTAGGAGAATATGCAGAAATTAAAACTAAGCCTCCATTTGAACACCTTAGGATCATGCCAATAAATGTTTTCTAGATGACATCATAAAGGTTTTAAGGTCACCTGTACCTGTGTTTGCATTGAGGCCTTTCCTTACAGCTCTAGTAGTTTTTTGAAGGGCTCCCCCCCGTTTGCCCTCTTCCTGCACATTGGTGCAATTTTGGTCATCACACAGCAGGTTTTTTTCAGGCACACCACCATGGAAGTTTTGCTCAGGGGGTGGCAGCAAGCCCAAAGCAGTGACCAGCACCATGCATAGCTTCAAGCAACATGCAAAGGGGCAACTTACCTTCCAAACAACTGATCAAAATCTAGTCCAGAACCACCAGCAGTGTAGATGTGAGGACTCACTGCCAGCTGCTTCATTCCCCTGATTCATTCACACTGCATTTAAACATGTAGGCACAGCCCCTGAAGCTTTCTCAGTAGTTATGACCTGCAGTCTAGTCATTTGTGTTTCTGTGAATAACACGGTTTGATAGCAGCTGTATGGACATCAGCTTTCTAAGGTCTGTCAGGCAGGTGGCAGAACTGTCTCTGGAGATTTCAAAGAGGGTCGTCAGGAGCAGACTACATACGTGTCCCTGGTTGAACATGAGCTTGTTGCAGTATCATCAGTCCATCCAGGTCCCTGCCTGCCACAGCACTCGTTGCTCTTGCACATGGACTGAACTGGACATAAGAAGGTGTCCAAGTTTATCCAAATTTGTCACTGATTTTAAAGACGTGCTGCTTCAACGAGGTCCTGAGAAGAAGCAAGACTGAGGAGGTGAATATTATCTTTAAAGGACTGTAAACAACAAGTTATCCTTACTTCTCAGAGATGCCTGGGGCATATATCTGTCACCTGATAAAGGCATAACTCCTATGCCTGTATCTCATCAGAGGACCTTAGTACAGGGGTCAGAATTCTTGAAGCAGTATATGGCTTATCTAAGAAAAAATCTGCTCACTGTGAATTCACAGAATGGTTTTGGGTTTGCCTGAAAGGTCTCAAAGTTTCTTTTTGATGTACGTAGTGATTGGCAGCTTTTCAGTTCAGATGCAGCACATTTCGATCTGTTCTGCTTGAACACAAGGCAGGCGTTGCATATATAGGGAGGAAATGTTCAAAACCAATTGGTAATTTTTAATTTTATTCAAAATAGCAGATTTTTTCAGTGTGCTTTTATATTTTGACCAATTATTAAAGATTGGAACTACTTTTCAGTCATCTGTATTAACATTTTCATTCAGGCTTGTAAATATAGATGAAAAATTCACCTTTTATTTTTTCTTAGTTTGAAGTCCATTTTAAATCATGGATGGATTTGTTTAAAAACATTTAGCTAAAACAGTCTTCAAATAGTTCATTTGCATGAAAGTTTCATGGTACATCTTAATTTGATGGTAATGCTTTCAGAGACTTAATAAACACCTTTGATTGCTAAAGAATCTATAATACTCTCATTATCAAGTCCTTTTTCTAGTAAAAATATTATCTGGAATCTTAAAACATAAAGCGGTGGTATTAATCCAAATAAATACCAGCTTCCCTAGGATGTAATGTTGGGGTTTTTTTAAGAAGTATTAGTGCTTATAGCATTCATTTCTTTTTTAAGTAACTACTGCCAAGCTTGATGTCTGCAAAATACCCCTCCTGAGATCCGATATTTGATCCCAGCAAACAGGAGATTGCTATTTTCATTCCCAAACAGACATGTAATTGCATTATCATAAAAGTCACATTGCTGTTTGCTGTGTTGCAAACACCCATGTATGTCACCTTGACCCCAAAGGTAGCATCCAGAGTGTAAAACATTTCTATCTAACTGAAAAACTGCCTCTGCTCATGTCTGCAGGATGAAAGCATCAAAGTTCCTGTTATAATCCTGCTATAACATCAGTAAAACCACATTTCAAAGATTCTTACAATATTTATTTTGTTTGAAGGCTACAGTAAATAGAGAAGGCAGTTACCAGTAAACAGAAAGGAAAAGATCATGATCTCAGTTACTGGTGTGAGAGTCTAGACTCACATCACTTAAACTGGTGGAGTGGAAGTATTCCACTGCCCAGTGCTGAAGCTGGAATCAGAATTAGGATCAAAGATTGAAAGTATCTTTTAGACATCAGAAGCAACAGAAAAGGTAATTTCTAGTCTGCTTTCCTAAGGAGAAGATGCTCACACAAACATGTTGTACCTACGGGTCTGTCTGTCCCATCCTCAGTACCCTGAAGGCTACTGATCCATTTTAAAGAGGTATAACAAAGAAGTTTTGATATCAAAGATTCTGTGTCCCTGTGTGTTTTCCTGAAATCAGATGAGGTAGACAACTACTACAGCCTGTATGGACCCAGACCTGGGACTGGCACCTCATTGGCATGCCACACCTCATCCATGTGCCCAAAATTTCTCTGAAAGCCATGCATTACACAAAGGTTTTGGAAGAGGGAGTCCCTGCCCTGGGTGGAGGTGTTGCAGTGCAGACGGGTCATTACACAGCTGCCCAAATTCTTGCCTTTGCATTGCGCAGAAGTGTTGCATCTGGTGGTGTTAAACCTTCCCTACCCTTCTCTTCCTCTTCCGACTGTCCGGCTGTCTGGCCTGACACAAAATCTTGGTGTATGATCATAATCATGAATTAAAACAGGGCTGGATAAAGGATATTCTTATTCCTATTTTATAGGCAGGGCCTCGAGGGGGAGTCAGCAGCAGAGCTGGGAGGTAAATGCAGAACCCCAAATCTCAGTCTGTAACTACAGGTAAAATGTCTCATAAATTCCTCACTGGCTGCTGTGGGAGAGAAAACAGATTACTGAGAGAACAATTAAGTGCACAGAAAATTTAATCAACCCTGGATACGTGTCAGACAACAAAACTCTAGTGCAGATGGCGTTCATGAGTTCTGGCACTCCTCAGCCAGGTTTTAACTACACACAGCCGAGGTCTTTCATTTCTCAGGGTGTCTGATGTTTGCAGCAGCAGCACTGAACTCACTCTTGCACTCCTGCGATGAACTTCATGGCACAGCAATAAACAAAAGGACGTGATAATCTCTGGGATGTCTTTCTGGTTTCTAGCATCTCCTTTTCCAAATCCCTCCCTGTTTTTGCCATAAGTGGGTGCATTACAGGTGCCTGGAAACCCTTGTCCTCAGAGAGGGACTCACCTCTGCATCATCTTTCAGGACTTAGGAAAAGCCCTGTGGCTGACCTAATGCACAACTTTTTCCCAACAGGAGGCAAACAGCAGTACTGCAGCCTCCTGTGTGCAACCACAGACAGTTCTCGGAGGCTCTTACTGAGGTTCAGGAATCACTCCCACACAGAGCTGCAGGGACATCCTAGTGCTGCTGTTTAGCGATTTACATCAGGTTGATACCAGCCCCTCTGCTGTGGTGGCAGGACTACACACAGAGATGGAGATGTCCCTGCTGCAATGAGCAGGTGCTGTCCTTGCTATTCTGCTCAGACAGCTAGGGGTGCTTCAGGCAATATACAGGCAGTTCTGCTAATAGATACATACCTTCCTCTGTGGATGCTAATAGGCATATTTCTGTTACACATACAACTGTATCCCACTGCCCAGAATAGAAATTAGCTTATTTCCCAGGCCAGATACCAGAGGATTATAATTTATCAGCAGACTGCAGGGTCACTTGCTCAGTATGACTTAATTTAGGCAATTTGCTGCTCCATTGTAGCCAACAATTGCTTAACCAAAATACTTTTTGTATTGAACAGGCTTTATTCTGTGATTATATTTTTTAGTCCCAAGAACCTATGTCCTTTTACAGTTTGGGTTCAGTTACAGCTCTCTTTATACAACTCACTGCCCTGACCTCTCTGTGGCTGGGGAGGAGCAAAGCATCCCACTCTCTTGCTGTTTCTCTTTCTCCTGGGACTGCTGCCCTGAGTGCCACTGCCCAGGCATTCGTGGCAGATAGAAGGGATGGATAGGAGCAGCCTGAAGTGGGATGATGATGCTTGAAGAAACTGACTCCTCAACACACATGAGGGAGTGGGAATAAAACCAGGAGGTTTTCAATTTGGGACCAGCTTTAGCATAGCAAGCTCATGCAAGCTCTGCTGTCTTCAGTTTCAAACGACTCAAATTAATTTTATTATGTTTACATATTTGTTTTGGTTTTGGTTTTTTTTTCTTTGAAGCATCTGCAAGGGCTTGCTTTCTGTTGCGGATCGGCTAAAAGGTATCTCTGTCATATCACAGGAGGTCAAATATCCCCATGCACCTCATTGGCCTGACAGCTTAGCACAGGTGACACAACTGATAGCCGACATGGGCCGAAGAAATACTACTACTAGCAGTCTGTCCTTGGTTCCTCATGTATAGGGGCAGGTTTCTCCCAAAGGCTACACCATGCCTCAGATCATAGTCTCCAGTTGTTCTTCTCCTGCCAGAAATAATCAGCACTTCTGCTTGAAATATCATCACAACCAAAATTTCTCACAGCTCAGAGGGTGCCATACACCCCTGCTTGATTTACCCAGGTGGGTGGTAACATTGCTTTTAACACCTTTAGTACTATGAGGGATGCAAGCAGTGGACTCTGAGCAACCTGATCTCGTTGAAGATATCCTTGCTCATTGCAGGTGGGAGTGTGGAGTAAATGACCTTTAAATGTCCCTTCCACCCAAACTATTCTATGATACTATGATTCTATGCTTCTATGATTCAACTTCATATGAACAAAAATGTGAGCTATTTTGAATCTTACCCTTTTTATATCTAGTCCTCAGATTAAATGGGAATTTGTGTCCTATATTTAAGACATAGTGTTGAATTTCTGCCTCTACTATCACAATATTCCTGTCAGCTAAAGCATCTTTTGGCATGCTACAGCAATTATACATTTATCAGACAAATCCATTTCCAGTTGAGAGAAAAAATAGATTTTGCTTGGGAGCTTCAGAGTATTTTAAATAACAGGGTGATTCCCTAGAATACACAGATGAGAAATTACCACCTTTAAATCATGCACTGTAAGTTATTGCTCCTGTGAATAATGTATATGCCAGCTAGCATTACAAAATAAAACAGTTCTACATCATAATCTGGTCCAGGTGACTTGAAGATACTGGGGTCCTTGGGTGAATAGGAAAAACATAGTGACAATCCTCACTCAGATGCCCATTACATGTCCTTAGCAAGGGGAGAGTCTCACCATCTAGCATGAAATGTCTCCAGGAAAGAGGTCTGAGTTAGTGCTAGTAACTGTACACTGCCTTTTATTATCACTGAAAACAAACAGGTTAGTTCAGTGTGCAATTTCTTTGGTGAGTTGAATGTTTACTTTATAATGAGATGGTGCAGTGAATCCTGTCTACTTGCTCTGGGTATGTGTGCTTCTGTCAGCCAGGATGGGTGAAGGCTTTGAGGAAAGGGTGTACATTTCTTTTCCAGATCATTTTCTTCCCTAAAATTGCTCAGTGGTCTTTCCTTCCTCACAGACTTCAGGGAAATATCCTAGAACCAATGGGTCAGCATTTGCTCCTTTCCAGTGAAGAACAGCAGGGTGAGAAACACTACAGGTCTGGTGCAGGCAAAGCTGTCAGCCACACAGGCTGTTCACCAACCATTTGTCCTAAGCTTCAAACCTTTACTATCTCCCATATGCTGTTTCAAAACAAACAGCAAAATACTTGCCTGAGAAGCTAAATGGATTTCCAGTAAGTAAATATACAGTCCGCAAAATCCATGTCCTATGCTGCCCCATTGCTGCTGATGCACTTGAATGTGGGTCAGATCCTCAAGTGCTGTAAACTGACCTGGTGGCATAGATGTCTCTGTTTCATGATCTGCACAGCTACCCATGTCATGATCTGCATGGATGTCCCCATGTCGTGACCTGCAGAGATGTCCCCATATTGTGATCTGACAGCAGTTTGGTCCTCCAGTGAGAGTGAGTTAGCAAGTCCTACACATCAGAATGATCTGGCACTGAGGGTTTTCATTGATGTAAAATTCAAGTCCCTTCAAATAAACTGCTCACTTTTGTCTGTGTGTGGAAAAAGGGACAAGTGGTTTTCTAGAGAACAATATTCACTGACATTTATATCATTCAGTGAGCTATTGTTTCCTGATGTAATTGCACTAATGAGGAAGAGAAAAACATCTTTTGCTTGGTAGAGGGTCAGAGGACTCTTTCGAGGAAGGCACTGTCATAAAGAAAGTATTTTGCAGACAAGTAGCCAATTATGACAAAATGGAAATAAAAGTGATTAAATGACAGAATAATTAGAGCTATAATAATTATATGCTTTAGTAGAAATTCTGAAATGTGAAAATGTATGAAAAATTCAACTTGCAACAGATTAGCATAGTGCTGTAGATCAGATCAGATTAAGAAGAAAATCTTTCCCATCCAAACAATAAGGTCGCTTTTGAACATGAAAGGTCAGGATTTTGGTTCTGTTTTAAAGAAGTACAGGTGTAAGTTCATAGGTACAAATACTGTTCTTATGAGAACAAAAAGAAAGCGGCACAAAAAAAAGAGCGGAATGGGCTGGATATCCAAGTCTTAGAGAAATTATCTCATAATGCAATCCTGCAGAATATCTTTATCTTTGAACACCAAAGATGAGATTTAGAAGGGCATCTCTATACATTATTAACCTTACCTGCTGACTCTCCATGCTACTCAACTTTCTAATAAAGCATACAAAGGAATACACACGAGCCCCCTGCAAATTGAAGATCCTATCACAATATCCATGCTTTTCTGCCTTCCTATTGCTCTTTTCTCTCATTCACTTGTATTTCCACATCTTCTTCAAGGAGCAGAAGCATATTGGATGCTCCACCAGAGTACAATGTGAGGCACATTCAGTAAATCTAATGTGAAAAAGCCACTCAAGGCAAGCAGCCTCAGGTTGCACAGAAGTGATGCAAGGACAAAGGTGGGGGTACAACATCAGAGATCCCTTCTGAAAAAAACAAGATACCAATAAAAACCCAGGTCATGTTTTTAAGTAGTGACGCAACTGCCAGGAAAAATGTCAAACCTGGTTAATCTCAGTCAACAGCACAGTCAAAAAGACTATCTCAGTCAAAAGTTGAGATTTTCAATCGATGAAGGGTGGGGATTTTTGTTTGTTTAGAGTAAGGTTTCTACCTTTATACTATTTATCTAGATAAAAGAGCGTGATTTCTTGCATCTCCCTTTTCTGAACACAGCCTACACACAGGTGACAAGAGCTCAAGTCTTGATCAGTTGGTACTATTGATGTGTAACAGCACTGCTGCTGTCAGCAGGGCTGCCCCACATTATTTAGTCTGCCCATTAACCATGGATCAACACCATTTTGAGAGTGCAGGTGCTACCACAAGGTCCATCAGTGCGGTACTGCCCATGTTTGTCTTCTCAAACAGCTCTCTTCTTATCAGCCAGACACATAGAAGCTGTATCAGTCTAATTCAGATTCACACAACACTGCTGCAGCGAGTCCCCTGAACACGGCAGTGTTGGGAATCACATGCAGGCATGTGTCAGAGAAAACCCACACTTGCCTTTCCCCCATGTTTGCAGGGTGGTGTTCACAGCCCCTGTGCTTTGTGCATCCTCATCCCCTCTCTGGGTGCTCCCCCTGAGGCTGGCAGCATTGGTGTGGAGGTGATTGTCTCCCCAACCTGCTCCCCAGAGGCTGTAGAAAGTTACAGGGTACAGACACAACCATCAAGGACTCTGTGGCCATTGCAGTATGGGTATGGAAACCACTGACAATGGTGGCACCAAAGTTGCTGAGACCAAGAGTACCACATTCCCACAAGAGGAATAGGGATGATGGTGTCAGCACTGAGGAAGACCCCAGTTTGAAGGAAACATGTGTCTCCATAAGGACACATTCACCATGCAAAGATAATATGTTATTCCATGGGCATGCTCATTCTGCTGCCTAAGTAGCTGCTAGCATCATCCAGCATGGCCTTGTCCTGGGGCTGCAGCGTCCAGCAGAAGCTATGGCTGGACTTGACAACGGATATGGGCTGGGGCAGTGCTCTGGCAAGTCTATGCCATGAATTAACGTTCTCTGCACTTCTGCTCTGGTTTTGGCCTAACAGCTCATCCCAAGGTGTGATGTGTGCTCTGAGCAGTTCTGTTAGATTAAAGCAAGAGTGTTAGCCTGCCTGGAAATGTGGAGAGGGGAGTGAGAGCTGCAGCCATTACCCCCTGCAGCTGATGTCTCCTGCCGTTCTACAACAGTGCTTCTGCATGTTTGTTGTCAGGGTTTGTGATGGCTGAAGAAACCCAGGAATTCTGTATTGCCTATTCTGCATAGGCAGGATTTTAAGCTAATAACATGGCGTTATGCATATAGCACATGAGTAAAATGATTTTTGCTGTTTCATGCATTTGGGCCAATTTTAAAACTGGAGTCAACCAAACAGAAAGACACAGTGGGGAAAAGCTCTGAATTTAAAAATTAACTCAGGTGGAGTGCTTGCACCATGCCTAGTGATTTGATTTGATTTGATTTGATTTGATTTGATTTGATTTGATTTGATTTGATTCAGGTGTTATTGTAGCCACACACAGCTCAGGGTCTGCTTTGTATTTCTCCAGCTCAGAGAGCAAAATAAATCTGATTCCAGTTCTCTGGTGCCATGGCATGTTCTTGGCTTTCTGTGGCCAAAGTTGCCCTACTTACAGGGATGGCTCACAGCAGAGGTCTTAAGATTGGGGCCAGAGGAAGTACAGGGGCTGTGATTTTCCAGATTCAAAACAGCTCAATAGCCACTGGTATTATGGTGGTGGTTTTCAGCAGTGACCTTCCAAGGTGCAGTAAGTAGCCCACAGAGAGAGCTGGAAACCACATCAGTGGTGTTTTCAATTACACAGTGTGGTGAGGACTGTGTCTGGTTGCTTTAGAGAGATATTATGGGCTGGCAGCAGTCTACAGACCCAACTAGTTTAGAAACCACTAATATAATATGTGGCATAGATAGTGCTTTTATACAGGCTTGAAACCTTTCAGAAAATAAATAACATTTTATTTTATGGATACACCTTACAAATCTTTCCATGAAGCACATGTATATGGGTTATACAGGATACATAGTAATAGCCCTTAGGAGAGTCATCACTCAAACATCAAGCAACTTTTGACACAACAAACAAAGATTTTATGACAAGAATACGAAGTTTAAGTGTGTAAGTATATTTTCCTCATATCACACATACATTGATCTTTTACCTATGATATTTACTAGTAGCTGCTAAGAGAGCAGTATGACAGCTATTATGTACAGTATAGTAAGTGTGTATTAGAGAGGGATGGAAAGTTCTACTCCAATTTTAGTAATCTGGTTTCCCTATACTCTGTAAGTTCACTGACTTTGGAGAGATGCTTTAGTAAAGTCTACTATCCGTCCCAAAGGTGACACTGTTATGTCAGCATTGGGGTTTCAATCCATACTGCCAGTATTCTTGTACCTGTGGATCTAGAAGTTTTCTGCCTACATATGGTACACAAAAAGAGGGAAAGTTTTTTAGCACAAATTATAAAGGAAAACAGCATTGTTTAACAGCTTACCTGAAAATCCTATGCAAATGCCAATAGACTTAATTGCATGAAGGGAATTTTTACATTGTTCAGAATTGTCTGCAGAATTAAGTAAAAAGAGTCTCTGCAGGGAAATGCTTCTGATTTACTTAAAACTGGCAGTTTTACTAAATGCAGGATGTTCAGTATTTTCTGCATCTTTTTCTGTTTAGTTACTGGTTTAATTTCTAGAAGCTGTGAAAGCAGAGGCTATAGGAGATTTTTAAAACATTCTCCTTTTAATAATAATAATAATAGTAATAAAAATAGCTGCTACTATCTAGCTCTGGTGAAGAATTAGAGAGGCAGAGGTTTAAATTTAATTTTCCTGTTTCCCAGAAGAGGCTTAATCCCCCTGTTCAGTTCTTCAGCTCTCTGGCTCTGCTAAGTGCAAGACTGTTCAGTCTTCTTATGAAAAGTGGTTAATGGAGGATAACTGTAATCTACAGACACCCTTATTTGGGAACTGAGATCGGCTTTAGGCGGAGGTGGTTTAAAAACCCATTCCTACCTACCAAGAAAATCCCCTAAACACAAGAGGCTGTGTGAACCTAGGATCTGCTGAGCAAGGGCTGTGAGAGTCATGAGCATGTAGGCAGGGACAAGTGGTGGTGAACCTGAGTCCTTTCATCGACTTCACATTATCCTGTCCTTTTATATAAATAAAAAAATAGAGATTTCCAGGATATGGAAGTCCACACTCCTGTGCCCCAAAAACTAAATGCAATTTGCTTGTAATTTATGTTTACCAACCTTCCTCTGTTTTCTGAATTCCGTTCCCCTTGTATCCAGAGGCACACATGAGAATAAAGCAGTGGCTTTGTATCTAAAAAAAAATGCACATAGGCATGAGCCTGTGGAAATACCCCAATGTTTGTGCAATGCAGGATTTTATACATTTGTGTTCCTACAACCTGGCTGTGCAGTTAGAGTTAGCAGGCCTTTGTTGTGTGGAAACTTCTTTTCTTACTGAAAAAAAAAAAAAAAAGACCACAAAGTGGGAAGGAATCAGCAACAGTTTCCTTATTAAAACCTCTGCTCCTTTCAGTTTCTACAGTTGCTTCACTGGTCCCCAGTGGTACACACAATACAGCCAGGCCAGCTCCATTATTAACAGCACCATTTTGATGAAACATGGCTGTATCCCTTGAAACCCAAAATTCTCTGTAGAGGCCATGGAACAAGCAGCCTGCAAGAAGTCAAAGCTACTCTGTTCAGACCTCATCCGGCCTCTGGTCTGATGAGGAACTGAACTTTAACAGGAACCCTTGCCTGACGGCAAATTATTTGCAGAGCAAAAGTAATGACACATACCTCCACAAGTATAAACCAGTCAAAATACAGATTGCAAGCTGTTGCTGTAAAATCCAAAGATATTTTCCAGGACTTGGAAGTACAAATTTACAGACCTGCTCTTCTCGTCCCTGCTAAATTCCTTGTGGAAAGTATTATGTGTGTCCTTGTGTTTTCTCTTTATAGCACCACACTGGATGCAGGAACGCACAAGGCAAACATAAGCCACAAGGCTTTAGAAAACTTGCAGATGCAGTTGATACTGGTTATGGGTTTTCATGAATGGGATTTTTCAAGTTAATTGGAAACTTTCTGTGGCCAAATGCTCCGAAGGACATTTTGAAACAAACTAACATAATAAGTGACCAATATCTCTGGGCTGGCTAAGGCAGGTGCAGTTTGGATGCTCTGCAGCGCAATCCAGAAGAAAGTCCTTGGAAGTTGCTTGCTTGTGACTTATAGAAACATCAGCCAGTAATTGTCCTTTTTGTCTTTCATGGGATTTCTCCTGTTTCTCCTTCCCTCAAGGGTTTGCCAGTTCCAAGGTTTGTAGGAGGAAAGCTGCTGAGAAAATGTCAGGCTGAGAATAAGGTTTCATGGCCAGGTGCAGAAAAGGAGACACCAGATCCCACCACAGCAGTAAGTCCTGTAAACAAGCAGGGGATATATCCCCTCCTTTTCATTTTCCGTTGTTGTCTGACTCCTCAAAAGAAGAACATCTATAAATGTTTATTCTGGTATTCTTTCAAAAGGAAACCATAAAAAGGAATATGCAAGCCTCCACTTATTTTTAACGCCTTCTTTAATAGGTACTGAATGTTCTTAGCACTCCAGGGGAAGCAGAAGGAGTGGTATATGCAGTCTATTTTTAGACTCTGAAACATTACTTCCAGGGCACCCAGTAATATATTATGGCTTTCCAAATGGTAGAACAGCCTTTGAACTCATTTAATTTCTCAAAGCCTATCTAATATTCAGTAATTCCTTCATCTGTCTGAATTTTTGCTATCTATCATTAGTCTGGCTGTATCAAAGATTCCCATCATTTTAGCCAACCTGCTATTGCCCACCATGTAAAAGCCTTGCAACCAGCCACACATAAGGCTCTGATGTGGTGGCAGCTGTATAAATCTGCCTCATTTCTTGGATCTAGTGTGAAAGAGGTAACTGCTTCTCTGGCTGTGAAAGGCAGTGGCTCCCATTCAACCCTTGTGTTTCATAGGAGGAGATTATAGGGGATGTTTTCAGTGACCAGATTTCAAGTGTTCTAAGTACAGGCAACACGTTTGGATGTATACACAATTTTCATCTGCAGACAGCTCCACACATGCTGGAAGGAGTGAATCCTTTGTGAGTACCCATGCAGGACTATACCCCTATAAAACTAGGGGGTTGCAGCTCATTACTTCATGTCAGTCCCACATTCAAGTTACCTGAATTATCCACCTGGGCCACACAGTGAGTGGAAGTTACTTTTCATGAGCCCCTGTGAGTACAGGAGAACTTGGCCCTCAGATACTGGTTTCCAAATATTTATGCATCCTTCAACCATCTTAGCATTCTTGTTAATTCTTTAGGACTCTTAGTTTTCTTGCTAATCCTTTTCATTTTTTCTCTCTTCTCCCAGTGAATCATAGAATTTCCACAAACTGAAGATGGCTATCTCAGTGTTTTTCTCTAGTAAAATCTGCTTAATATATTTTTGCGTTATTTCAGTGGTTTTCGATGCTTAGAGTAATTCTAGCATTTTTGCCATCTTATCAACCACCATTTGTCAGTTTTGCTCATTGCCACACTGAATATATACCCTTTTCTTCTCTCCTTCATACACACCCATTTCAACACTTGTCTCTTAGGCTGTTATTACACAACTTTTGCAGGAGTCACTCACATTGTCAAAAGGTGATATAGTTGATATTTAGCACAAAATATCTCACCAATAGCTCTTAAAGAAATTGGGCTGCAATGGGCAGAAGGGAAATTCTTTCTTAGGCTAATACACAGTTAATAGCAAGAAGCCAAAGATTAGGCATTAAAGATCAGGTTTCTGGCATGGTGCATGAACTCCTGTGTTGGGACCGTTCAATGCACCCTATATGTACATACATGGGTCATTTTGTATGAGTATGACATGCTCAATTCAATGTTTGATGGAAAAGAGGTAAGTAGCAATGTGTGCTACACAGCCTGAAGATAATACAAAATAAATCAGGATAGTTAAATCTGAAGCTGACAGCAAAAATTGTCACCAGAACACTAAATAAGTGGGCAATAAGCTTGCAGGTGAAATTGAGTGCAGATAAAAGCATAAGCAAGCACAAGGAGAAAATGATCTTGGCCATGCATACCTATCCACAGCTTCTGATTTATCCCTTACGAGCCTGAGAAGAGCTCTTGATGTCAATGTGACTAGTAGCTTGAAAATACCATTAAGTGTTTGGAAACAATCAGAAAGGCAAGTAGACTCTCAGGCGTGTGGCAAGTAGTATGATCATTACAGTAGAGTACAAAATTTTTGCATATTTAGATTGCATGCCTTTTATTAATCTAGGTAGTACAACTAGAAAAAGTAGGCATGCAAACCCTTTTCTGCATTTCAGGAAGAGAGAGCAAAATGGGAAATATCATTATGCCACCAAATCATAGAATTGTTGAATCGTGGAATAGTCAGGATTGGAAAGTATCTTAAAATCATCTAGTTCCCCCCCCCTCCCCTCTGCCATGGGCAGGGACGCCTCACACTAGACCATGTCACTCAAGGCTCTGTCCAGCCTGGCCTTGAACACTGCCAGGGATGGAGCATTTCCCACTTCTTTGGGCAACCCATTCCAGTGCCTCACCACCCTCACAGTAAAGAGCCTCCTTGCAACTTGTCACTGGTCTCCAGCCAGACACTGAGCCATTGACCACAACTCTTTGTGTGCGGCCATCCAACCAGTTCTTTATCCACCGAGTGCTCCACCTATCAAATTGATGTCTCTCAAATTTAGAGACAAGGATGTCATGCGTGACAGTGTCAAACGCTTTGCACAAGTCCAGGTAGATGACATCAACTGCTTTGCTCCTGTTCATCAGTTCCATAGCCCCAACATAGAAGGCCACCGAATTTGTCAGGCAGGATTTGCCCTTAGTGAAGCCATGCTGGCTGTCACCAACAACCTTGTTTTTCTTGTGCCCTACTCTGGTTTTCAGGAGAATCTGCTCCATGTTCAGAGGTGAGACTGACTGGTCTGTAGTTTGCTGGGTCTTCTATTTTCCCCCTCTTGAAGATGTGGGTTATATTTCCCTTTTTTCAGTCATTGGGAACTTCACCTGACTGCCATGATTTTTCAAATATGATGGCCAGTGGCTTAGCAACTCCATCTGCCAGCTCCTTCCATTCCAACACTCCAGCCATAGGAGCCATCCCACCATATTTCTATGATGCCAATGATATCGTATCCCCATAGACATCTCTAATTCCTCTTGTTTATTCCCCATATTATGGGTGTTTGTGTACAGGCATCTGACCCAAACGCCAAATAAAGCTAACTCATTGACTGGAGCATTTTCTGGAGAATATTCTGGAAAATATCTCTGCATCACTTCAAGCATTCATTACAGATGCTGGCAACTGACTGGTAGTTTTGGGATGGACCAGTGCCCCCATCTCCCAACAAATCTAGTTTAAAGCTGCCTTGACCAGGCTAAAAATATGAAAGAAAGAAGGCATATAAATGCATCTTCAATACTGCTTACAGTGGCAGTCATCCCAGCTTAAAAATGTAATAAATTTGGGAACTACAGAGATAAGAGCTATGGAACAGCTTCCTTTGGGAGCAGAAAAACGTAGGTTTAAATTCTTTATCATGGGAAAAGAAAAAAATATTATATATTGGACTCTGCTTGAAGTGTATGCAAGAGCTGGTTCTACAGTGAAAACTAATGAGGAAAAATAACTTATTTTTCTCACAATACAAGGACTGTGGGCATCTAATAAGGACTTTGGACAGTATGTTTTAAGCAAACAAATGGAAGTGTTTTTTCATGTGAATTTAACTGAATTGTGGATCTCTGTGGAACAGTTTTTGCACTGTTGTAGGATACAAAATCCAGAACAGATGAAATTGTAGGGGTATGAAAAAATCTGAAATTTAGGTATCATATTTAGAGGTCAGTGACCAGAAGAGGGAACAAATGTCCAAAAATGCCCTTGTGTGCACATTTAGCAGACTTGTGAAAATAAATTATCCCATGAAAGCCCTTGGTGTTCTCTGAATTAGCAGTATGACTGCAGAGGGTTAGAAGTTGCTCTGATATGATACAAGACTTAGCAAAACTGCAAACGAAGTTATGCCCTGTTTTAAACCTCTGAATCAGCTACAATTGTCAGAACTTTGCTCTGTAGTGAGCCAGTCAATCCTTGCTGGTTTTAGACACAAAACCCCATAATCCATGGAATAATCTTAAACAAGCACACATCCTCAGACACCTTCTGTGTTGCTCCCCTTACTGCTGAGGTTGCATTCTACTTCCTCAGATCCATATGGTTTAGCAGCCACTGCATTAGCCACAGAATAACTAATTTCTTATTATCCTGGCTTTCTATCAGCTCCTGCTCAGGCTTCATTTGCAGAGTTATTCCCTGCACAAATACTCTTCTGTATTTTCCAGCTCTTTTTGCCAGGTGACTAACAGGTAAGAGTTTGTGACAGACACCACCTGAGCAGGGTGGCACAGGGACACCTTGAATACTTACCATCTTAGTTCATGTTTAAGGAGTTTTGCCCATAGAATTATGTCAGCCTGAGTGCTAACGAAATTGCATGTTCAGCTGACAGAGCCATGTCAGGAGATGGCCTTGGAAAGACACAGCAATCTTCTTCATGGCAGTTTGCCAGGAGACCTTGTGTCCTTCCTGTAACCACTATAAACTCTACTGTGAAAGAAACTCACCAGCACAGAGTAAAAGAGCATTTGCCACTTGAATTTGGGCACTGGGCTGAGGTCTTTTCTGCCTACAACCAAAGGCAAAGGGTGTATTTGGCAGCAATGTTCGGGCATGGTAGCTAGAGCAGGGCTCAGCAGGGGCAGAGCAAAGAGTGGTCATTACACAAGCTAATTTGCAAGAGCCAGTACAGAGTGAATGGCTCCCTGGCATTTCCTCTCCTCCCCAGCATCTTTGGAACAGCTTTTACCTAAACACAGCACTGGGTATCTCAAAGCCTGTGCATGGGAACCTGGCTTGATGCAATGTTGAAGTGAAATATTGCACTTTACCTCTGCTGCCTCATTCCAGCTGCTCTTCCACTTGCTAATAGTGACAGGCTGTTTGGCCAAGCTGCACAGATGCTATTTCATGCAGCATTTGCCAAATTCATCTTTATGACATCCCAGTGAAATTTCCTTTTTTCACATAATTCAAGTCACAGCAGTGTGGAGCATATTTTTACCCAGATGAAAGCTCCAGAGCTCTGCAAAGTTGACCTTTCAGAGCTGTACCTGCTTACTGTGCCTGTTCTAGCAGTGCTGCTGATGGGGGGCTCGTTGCTTATCCAGGAGGGGCACAGGCTGCTGCAGCACCCCCAGGTACCGCTTCCCAATTTAGCTGTTAGACTGCTTGTGCCCCCAGGTCTGCAGACTGACACCCCTTACATTTCACATTGCAGCTCATGAAACCATAGATCTGATTTGTCACTGCCTGAGCACATGCATCAGATCCATATTTAAATGGTTGCATTGCTCTTTCAGCAATAGGCTACAGGAGCAAAATGAGAGGCTGTTTCATTTTTATGACAGATAACATTTAAGCTTGTAGTGCTTGGCAGGAGGGGGATGAGAGCTCCATCCAGGTTCCCCATCCCATTTCCATGTTTCATTTTACTGGTTCCCATCACTTTTGCCTTTATTGTGCACTCTAATGCCTCCTAGCCGCCTGCACCAGCCCCTCCACAGGGGATGTGGCCTCTGTGGCCAGGGCAAGGCTGGCTGTGAGGACTGCACAGAAGGAAAGCACAGGAGGAGTTAAGTAGCATGTTGGTATCTGCAGGTCAGAGAAACATCTGTTCAAATATCTACTTTAATCCCTCTAAACAAAGGGCAGCAAAGTTTTCAGCACAGAACAACACCTTCATACTACAGTTCTTCTGGTTTTTTTTGATTTTTTAACTTCCCACAGGAGAGAAGTGTGAAATGCAGCCACATAGCAGGCTGTCTGTGATAATGGTTTTCTGTAATAACTTTTCCCTCCTTTTCCAGCACCTCTTGATAGATTTTTGTGTTTGTTGTATTTAACTTAAGAATCTAAGGTGAAACACTGGGACAAAACCAGATTCGTATTTCTTGCCTGCTAGGGTATGAACTACCAATTTTTTACATATTTCTTGAAGAATATCCAAGACTAATTCAAAGCATTTACCTTTTCCCCAGCTATAACAGACTTAGATGCCAGTGGGGTTCTATGGACACAGCACATGACTATCTCACTGATGACCCCTTGCCACAGGCCTCTGAGTTAGGAGGTCCAACCAGAAGCACATGGTGAAAGCTGCCCTCATATACTGATCTTCTCAGCCTCTGCATTATGCTCAGTGGTGCTGCAGCAGATGTTAAGCTCATGAACCACATCATTTTCCCTTCCCATATATGCTGGAGAATAATGAGCATGAATTATAAATGCATTCACAAAGGGTTTCTTTCTTCCAAGGTGTCTCTCTGGATCAGATTAGTGGAGCTTTTAGCACTACAGTGACTTCAATTTTATTTCCTAAACATTTCCCAAGGTGGGATTTGCAGAAGATTTTAGACCTGGCTTGGGTGCGTATTTCAGCTGATGCAGACAGCTGTTGAAAATCACCACATATAAGCATATCCTATGCATGCAGATGAGGAAATAAAACCTTGATTTCCCCACTCTTTCCCCTTGATTACAGATAAGTGTTCCTCAATTTACAGTTACCTATTTACTATGAGCAGAGCTGCCTCATGGAAATACTGAGCTTCTGTTGGACACAACATGAAGTATATTAGTATGAATTACACGGTTTGGGTAAGATATTGACAGGAGGTTTGCCTGCACGGACAGCAAAATAAGCTCATCTTAGACTGGTTGAAATGTTTCAAATTCCCATGTCTTGAAGTATTTTTTCAGCTTCACCCTGGGAGATTTCTTGCAAAGATATTCTAAAACATAGAGAGTTTATGAATGGATGATGACAAGCACAGCCAAAGCATTTCATTTGCAGGGTCAGATAAGATTATCTTTTCTAACCAATTCGAATGATAGACATTGCTGAAGACTATTTAAAACCACTGTGCAAGAGTCATAACATCTTTAATTATGCTGCAAATACCAGGTCATGTTTCAAATATGTAACAATAATGATTAATTCTGAAACTTATCATGTCTAAATTACCTCTTCAAAAGATAACTACAGCTGTCTTAAATATAGAACATCTGGTAAGCACAAAGTCTCCATAGACCAAGGTGATATTTCCACTAACCTGCCATAGAGAAGCCAGTAACACAACCCTTTCCCTTAAATACATTAACTTCTGTTCATGCCTTTCTTACCATTACTGTCTTGAGAAACTGTCACAGGATTATTACTAATTATGTTCACAGCTAATAACACATCGGAGAGTGGCTAAACACTGCTTATGTGGCTCCAGTGCTGTTGCTGAGGCCACATAAGCATGAGAAAGGGTGTAAAACAGCCCTTCACCTCTGCAGTGGCTGATGGCGTTACTTTTTTCAGTTATAACCATGCCGTATCTCATGGCCATGTGAGACAAGTCATGAATTTTGTTTAACATTTATTTCACCTGCAGCTTTTCATGCTGTGAATGTGTAGGAGCACTTTCAAAGGACTGTTTGTGTTGGAAACGCTAAAATTCATCCATTTGCTCTGCATATGTTCCAGAAGTTCCCACTACCTCCTTGCTGAAGGGTGATCAGTCCCTACTTGTCCACTCCAGAAAGGTGGTTCATGGGCACTCTGTTTTTATCCCATCAGATTCAGGGGTCAGGTTGAGGTCAGGTTCAGGTCAGGCTGAGACACACTCTGTGGAAGAGAATAGCCATAAGAGACAACAGGGATCTTGTGAGATCCCCACAGAGCCTGTGTAAAGCATCCCATGCTGTCTCAAGTCCCATCAAAGACAAAAGAGTTATTTGTGGATTCAGTTACCATAATATTAAAACATGACTCTCAGCTAGTTGAAGCTGATTGTGCTCTGGAAGACAAAATCAGAGTATCAGACCAAGAATGATCTTGTGAAAGAGGTCAGGAGAAGCTTTCATTTATATGTGTGGTAGATGCCAAAGGGGTACTAACACAGCAGGTCCAAGGTATATCAAAACTGGAGCCTAATGACTGTAAGGCTTGGCTTCCTACATTGTATATAATACATAAATCTCACTTTCCCATTGGTTATGAACTTTTATGACTTATTCTCCATTCATGTTTTAATTAGTTCACACTGCTGTTTCTATGGGAAGTGTGCATCTGTGGTCCAGCCATTAGTTACATCCCATGTTCAAAGCAGATGGATTTTCTTCCCATGAGGGTGGAAACTTGTTTATTCCTACAACCCCCATGGCACCCCAACACACCTGTGCTCAGGCACAGGCACTTCCCTGCACACTGTTTTCCAGGCCTTGTAAGTGCCTCCCACCAAGTTAGACTCTTATACTGCTTGATCACAGCTAAGGCCATCTTTCAAGACTGAGTAGCCAGTATTTTCAATCTACTTCTCACTGCCCCCCCATCGCTACATGGCTGAATGACCACTGCTCCAAGTTAAGCACTTTCAGAGGCTAATACACAGACTGCAAATGGCTGGGCCACACTAAAAGGCAGTCATATCCATCTCTCCCAGATACATGAGCCCTAAGGGGGCTGGAAATACAGTACCCTCCACTGGTTCAATCACTCTCAGGGTTACTCTCTTCCCCCAGGCAACCTGTTTGCCAGTGGAGATAGAGAGGGACTGGCCGAGTGGGCAGCTAAGGCAGAAGATGCTGTAGGATTTCACTCCAGGATGCTACATCGGGCAGGTGCACATTGAATCATAGAATAGTTAGGGTTGGAAAGAACCATAAGATCATCGAGTTCTACCCTCTGCCATGGGCAAAGGCAAGAAGAAATGCATAGAAATTATTCTGCACGGTTTATCCTGCAGTCACTGTTGTTGTCAGTGGGGACTTCTTCATGTGTTGCCTGAGGCCAGCAGTGCTGGCAGCAGCACTGGTGACAGGAAGGGTCTGTTCAAATGGGGTCTGCCTAAGAGCAGCTGGCTTCAGGCATCCTTTCCTTCTGCTTACTGTTCCTGTCTTGTTTCACCTTCAGAGCAGTTGGTGTGAAGCTCTGTGATCTAAAGGATCTCAGCCTGCAGTAAAATAAGATTTGAAATAAAAATATAAAACTAATAAGGGAAATGCCTGCATACCAGTGTATAATTAAAACAGTTTCTAAGGGAGATACAGTATCTTTACTAAACCTGCTGTGAAAACCGTGAAACAGGCAAGCTTTCTGAAGTTATATAGCATGGATAGGCATGACTTCAGGCAAGATCCAGGGGCCTGAAATAACCCACATTTTATGCAAAGAAAGCAAAGAAGTAAATGTAGAGCTAGAACTGAGCTAAAGAATTACAAGACACAGAGGAAGCTCGTTGCAGCACAGAAAGCTCTCTGTGTTTCCCCATATGATATGAGAGATTTTCCTCCCGTGAGCTGCCACTGTAACCTGGGCTCCCTTTCACCTGCAGCAGAAAGAGGTTTGGGTCTGAGGAATTTGGATCTCGCAGATCCAGAGGGGATCAACGACCCTGCACTTGAGTGAGAGTTATTTTCCCCATCTACCTGTCTGTCAAAGGCAGAAGGCATCAAGTAGAAGAGGAGACGTGCTGGTTGCCGCAAGGTATAACCCAGCTCCTCTGTCAGCTGTTACTGGAAGTCCATCTCTATGGATGTCCTGTAGCTTCTGTTCACTTTCATGTTGTGGAGATATTTTCTTTATGAAAGTCCCAGCATTATTGTTCATAATTTATTGTCATTTGATGGGACTCATCCACATTCCTTGATAGAGCACTTTAGAAATCATATTTTACATTAACTTCCCCTAAAACCACTGGTGCTTTGTCTAATCTCTCTTGACAAAGCAGGAGCAGGTCACATAGGTCCAAAGCCACAAAGGGGTTTAGATGCCTAAAACTCAGTGCCAGTCTGGGACACTGGCATCCTGTATATACTACAAGAATCTTTCATCTCTTCTCTAATCAGGTGCCTGTTAGTGAACAAGTCACACATTTAAGAATATTCAAGCATTCATATATGTCTGCAGTCTCTGAGTAAATCCTGCTTCCATTTCCACACCAGCAAAGCTGCTGAGACCCACAGCAAAGCATGAATGCAAATGAGGATGCTGTGATTTGTGTCCTGGCAGGCAGGGAGCCAACACAGCACACACATTGCCCTAAATAGCTCCCAATCTACAAAAGCAAACAAACAAAACCAGCCAGAAAGGGCTGGTGAAATGGAAATGGAATTAAAATTTTGCCATGCATTTAGAAAAGGTCAAAGCCAGTGAAATTGCCTGGTACCAGCTTAAACCTATTTTTCAAGTAATGGTGTCGTTTCTACTCTTGTTACGGATTATATTCCAAAATGTGACATCTAACAAGAATTTTGGGGAAATCCCAAATGGAAATACACAGCTGTGCTCTTTGAAGGCCATTGATAGTGAGTCCAAAATATGCAGCCTGTGGATCTGCTGGCTCTGGACTGCACCTAGCAAGTAGATCCATCTCCTGCTTTTATCCACAGGCAGCAGTAATTTGGCCCATGACCATGAGGTTTCGAAACATGCCAGCACATCAGTAGCAAGGCCAATGAATGGCTCAGACAACTGATCTGGTCCTTTTTTCATTCAGACAAAGCTTCCACATGGAAACATTCTGGAAAGCTAACTGCAACACAAACAGCAATTGCAGATACTAGAGCTGCTGAAAACTAATAGTCAGAAAATGTTCCCTCAAATAAAGATCACTGTCAAATTGAGGTCTGTATGCAAATGAAACACAGCTGTTGGCTAGGTCTACTGTTTAATGAAAAACATCACACTGCACCGAAGCCCTCTGAAAAATATTACTGAACTTATCACACAGACTTTGTAGGTTTGTTCAAGTGAAATGACATTTTAGAAGGGACTGTACATCTAGCCTAAGCAAAAAAAAGAACAATATAAACACATAAGATGAAAGCTGATCTGTGTGCACATATGAGTAAAGAGAGGTAAAGAGAGATAGAGAGAGATAGAGATAAAGAGAGATGTCACCCTTGTAATCATCTCTCCTAACCAGGTGAGGAGTCAGTTAGCATTTTGGACTGGGATATCTCCCTTGGAAGGAGGACCTTAGGAGGCATTGCTACAGTGCTGTATAATTATGAAGAATAGACATAGAGGCCAGATACCCCTGCATAACCGACAGCTCTGATTACCTGCTTTTATATTAGATGTACAAAGAGAGCTGCTGAGCTTGTAGTGGGTGGGTTACTGGAGAAGGCGAGGAGAGGGCAAAGGAAGAGCTGACCCTTCCCAGTGCATTCCTGTGCTGTCTTCAGTGTGTGACTGTGCCTGTGCATCCTCCTTCATACTGCTGCCACATCTAGTCTTGAAACAGATCCACATACCCTCCTTTGGCTATCCAAATGGCCCATGTCTGGGGCAGAGATTCCCATTACTTTGGCTGTCTGTGGCTTTCCCCATTTCTGACTGGTGAGGGGCAGCTGCAGTGCAGGACAGCAGCCTCAGGCAGGATCCACCTGCCACCCAGGTACCAGAGGCATGCATCTCTCTCAAAAATGGTGTTCTTAAAAGGGCAAGGCAAAAAAAAACCAATAGTGCTTCTCAGGCAGAAAGATCGAGTTGAAAGGACAACTTCAAAAACAGAAAAATAGCAAGAAAGCTAGGGAGTATAGCAAGCAAAATGTCCAGAATAGAAAATTAGGCACTCCAGGTGGCAGAGCAATCAGCTTAGGCCACAGGCATGATTGCAAGAAGATACCACCTCATAAGCCTGAAGAGTACAAGGCCCTCATTGGATGGGAACTGCCACAGCTTCACTCAGGCCAGGCTAGGGACTTACCCATTTATTTATAAATCCTACACACTGTACACTGATGTTCATCTGGCTGCATTTTCAAAGCTGAAATCCCAGTTTTCTTCCTGTCTTTTAGAGAGGAAGTGTTAGGCTTTGTATCAATTTGTTGAAAAAAAAAAACAAACAGGCAAAGCTTAAAAACCTATGTATTGCAACAGAAAAGAAATATGCCTTGTTCTAAGGGCATTTGTCTTTTTAGAAATCAAAAGAAAATTTCCATATTCTTCTTCCTTTGAAATGTGTTGTTGTTTTCCCTTATAACTTTCTCAAAAAGGAAATAAGAGATTTCAGGTTTTATCTGCAGTTCTCCTTTTCATGCAAATGCTTCCTACATTTATTTTCTATTTACTGAAGCAGGATACGATTGCAGTTATTATTTGTTTAAGCAGGATAAATATATACTGTACCATGGAATATTATGAATACTATGAATACTATATTATAAAAAATGTATTTCCCCAGAAAACATAGGCATTGTACCTTAACTTTAGCCCCTTGGAGTAGTTTCTATCAGCACTCTGTAATTGTGTAGGGTGAGTGTTAAACAGGGGAATGGATCCTGAAAAAGTGGGATGAGTCCTCTTGTAATCATGGCTTTTACGGACTGATGGAGGCTTGACTGATTAGAGTAACTCTGAGAAGCTTTAGCAGTTATGGGACCATTGAAAAAACATCATCTCTTGTCAAAGTCCAGATCTTATAATATATTGGTATTTATTATGCATGAAATATCACCATGAGTGCCAGCAAATCTGCAGTTCTCACTCCTGTACACATTTCAAAAATGAGCTAATCTGAATGTTGGAGTCCCAATGTTTTCTGAAGATGTAGTTTAGGAAGGAGCCAGCAAAAAGACAGAAAAGCAAGATCCACAGCAACTCTTCTAATGATTCCTGTTAGAGAATAGAAATCATCATTTGATTTCTATTGAATCAATAGTTCTTCCTATTGAAGAACTATTCTTCCTATTGAATAATAGTTATAGCTGCATTACAATGTAATGCATTACGATGTAATGCAGTTATAACTATTGTTTGTCTTCTTGGTCAAATTCTCCTTGGGAAAGCAAAACCTATGAACAAAGAAATATTGCTGTGCTAGTTATATTGTTGCACATGTCAAGAGATAGATCACATTCATTGTTGTTTAGGCTTATACATTACTTACTCCCTTTCAACAATAGCTGTGCCAGTGCATGCAGGAACAAAATAAATCCTAATGAATGCTACAGTGACAGAATGCCATTGTACTGAAGTGCAGGTCATGCTCTAAGCAATGAAGACTGACTGAGGAAAACCAGGAAAAACTGGCAAATGCTTACTAACCGACACAGAAATTCTCCATGAGGATGTGGAAGGAGCCACCTCCACTAGAAATGCACTAAAGGAAGTAATTTCAGAGCTCCTTTGTGCTCCAGACAAGTCACGCAGGCAGTTTGGACTTACTTAGATTAGCAAATTCAGGAGCTTGCAGTGAGTCAGAGGTAGTTCACTAATGAGCAGTGGACAGCAGGATATAACAACCCTGCCACTGAAACACTCAGGATTTCAGCATGGGCTCCCCTGAGGCAGGATATTGCTTTACATTTAAGAATCTAGTTCAATAAAGTGCTCAAGCAGATCCTCAATAGTCTATAGACAAATTGTGGCACAGGAAGGTTAAATTTGGTCCAGCCCATGTCTCAATGAACAGCACAAATACAACTGTTGTGCTTCTAGCTGCCAGCTCTTTTTTCTCCATCTCCAGGCTTCACAAGACTTCATGTAAAGACCAGTGCTAAAGCACGAGCATGAAAGGAATCCCTTTGCAGAAGATGAAAAATTCATCCTGGCATGCTTTATTGCATGCTGTAGTTCCTGTGATTTCTCCTTCTGGTGTAGCTCCATTGTCTTAAAATAGACCATCTCTGAAAGGGCAGTCATTAGAGTCAGCAGTTTATTTTGGATGGAGAAAAGTACCGGGCATTTCAAGAGCACAACAGCTTCTTTCCAACTGCATGAACAAGACAAATCTTCTGAGCACATTTCTGTGCTGAACATCTTTCTGTCTGAACAGATGCTCCCGTCATTTCCTTTCATACTTGCAATTAGATGAAAGAATTTTGCAGAGGGTTTCCTGTAATCACATTTATTGTCACTTCTTTGTGTATAGGCACCTACCTATAAGCTGTGTGGCAATGACATGAAAGTAAAACTGAGCCTGAATATTGCAGGCTCAGATAATTAATGTAGTATAACAGAGGCTTTCTTCCTAGACACTGTGCCAGAGAGTTTGCTCTACTGTGTTGCAATCTTGCTTGTCATAGCACTTCCCACAGTAGGAAGTAAGTGTCCTGAGAATGATTAGGAGTCATAGGGAGATGAAGTCATTAGGGCCTTTGCTAAGTGAACACAGCATTATTCACACACTTAGAGTTTAGCATGTGTTTAGTGCTTGTAACTAATGTGGCTGAAGGAAGGAGATACCTCAGCAAAAAACATGCTGCATAATTACAGGTGAAACAACCATATGCTCCTTCCAGGGCACTGAGATAAATATGATGTGCTGTCTTACCCTAGCTTTCTGTGTATGTATGATTTGAATTCCTGCTCTCCATATGACCTTTTGCAATGCTCACACTCACTCTTCAGATTTTACTTTTCAGATTTTACCATCACTGCTGATGTATTTTATGAAAAACAAAGTAAGTCAAATTAGCTTCCCTTCCCTGGGCTGATTTCATCTTTTAATCTCCAATTCACCCCACCATACCTGTTCTCCTCACTTTGAAAGAAACTCTGCTTGGAAAGCTATTTTTTAAATGCTTTTCCTTTTTAAGGTTGCAGCTGCTCAGGTAATTTTCCTTATCACTATGATGTTGACTCAAAGCAGCACAAGGCAGATGGAGAGAAAGAAACAGGGATGCCAGGTCAGTGTCAGGACTTCTCTGAACCTCAAAAACAAGCTAGTTATATCTTTCAGCCATGCCTTGGGAAAAGTCAGTAAAAGATGTAATAATAAAGTGTATGTAAAGTGTTCATAAAGTGTTTTCTTTAAGTTGTGAAGATAGAAACATCTTTAGCCAAGCAGGAGATTTTTAAGTGTCTGTATTATAGCAGAGCTGTAAATACAAGCAGAAATGCTTCCACATCTGCAGATTACTTTGCCCACAGTTCAGCTGCTGCAAGTGGCACAGGAACAGACAGCAGCAACAGTCTACTTGCTGTCACTTTTTCTGCACCACAGCATATGAAGATAAAATGCAAAGGGTGGATTCATCTGAACCTTAGAAGCTACTTAAAAAAAAAACATCCCAGAAGAGTTCTTGGAAAAGGTTTGTGGCTTTTGTATCTGTTTCCATTACGATGACTTCTGAGCCTGAACACTTGCTTCTGATTTTTCTAGTCTGCTAACTCCCCTATTTTAACTCATCTACTATCAGAAGTTTGTGCCAGTGTCATTTGGCAGGCCTGGCCCTCAGAGAGAGCTGTTTCTTTGCCTGATGACAGATGACTTGGCCTTTTTCACTTTCAGGGCTTTCTAAGATGTGAAGACAAGGAAACTGGCAGCAGTGTTGAACAGGATTTATTCAGCAGTTCAGTATTGCAGATTCATAGACCCACATAGGCCGGAAGGGGCTGCCAGAGACTGCCTGCTGTGACCCGTGCTTAAAGCTAGGCCAGTGACAGCAGGTTGCTCACTAGATCTTTAAAATCGCTGAGGATGAAGATGCAATTTCTCCAAGTTATGACAGTCTGTTCCAATGTTTGACCACTTTCACAAGGAAAATTTACTTCCTTATATCTGATGATAATTTCTCTGATTCCAGCTTGTGTCCACCACATCTTGTTGCAGTCATGTCCACTGGACCTTACTGTAGCCCTGTCCACCACACTGCTAAGAAGAGTCTGGCTCTGATTTCTCTGTACCATCTTATCTGATAGCCCTTTTCTGGGTTCACTCCAGCATGTCCATGACTTTCCTGCACTGGAAAGCCTGAAACTGAACCCAGTACTCTCGATGTTCCTTCCCAGTGCTTAGCAGAGAGCAGAGGGCAAACTTTTTTTGACCTAGTAGGACCTTTGACTTTGCTGATGCAGCCCAGCATCCTGCTGGCTCATGTCCCACTCCAGCATCTAGGGTGAAATGTACACTGTTCAGGGTGGGTGATGAATCATTGGGCTCCTTTGGATTTCAGGAAGCTCTTCATCTGCTGTGTTTCCTTCCAAGGGAGCCCTATTGAATTATTTCTTTTTTTCTTTTTCTTCTTCTTTTTTGCTTCTGACGGGAAAGACAGTAAGTACTCACAATCTGTTCCTGCTCATTGTGCTTCTGGTAGCCACAAAAATAGCCAAGCATACCATTCATCTGTGCACGAAGATTACTGATGGTATTGCACAACCTGTAAGATTTTACCTGAAAGAAATTTAAGTAGGTCAAGCTCATGCAAACAAAGATGCGCTAAAAGTCTGTTCTTTCTGGAAAAAAGGTACTTTTTTTGCTAAGAGTTACCTGCTTTCTATTTCACAACTTATGGGACCAAACAATGCTACAGCAAAGTCCAGTACAGGTAACAGAGAGGAGTAAAACAATGCCCTCTGGAGCTAGGCAGACACTGATTATCAGTGCTAAAGACTCCTGTGTACATAGCTCTGGAATGTGCCCTTTTTCAGCCTGGACCTTCTTTCTAGCAACCTTGAGTGAGAAAGTGACATACATTGTGATTTAGAAGAGGTGCAGCAGGAGATATGGAGCCCTTCAAAATAACATGCAACCATCCACCTCACTGGCATTTATTTTGGAAATGAGTCATTTTTATGAATGAACAGTGACTCATAAAGCCTGATCCAAGGCTCACTGAAACCAAAGGGTTTCTTTTGGTACACTGGATTTGGGTCAGCTGCATGATGGGTCATGATTCAGGTCAGCAGTCTAAAGGTGTTTGCACACATTTAGCAGAAACATGGGGTCAGCTAAAAGCTTGTCTGCAAAAAATTGTGTCTATGAGATCCTGTTTTAAGGGACTGCCATTTCCTCTCATAAAATAGTCTGCTTCCTGCTTTCCTGCTGGAATGATGAAACTAACCTGGTGGTTTATAGGTGGTAGGTTTATAGCTACTATAAACTACTATAGTAGGCTTATACCTGATATACTGGACCAGCTCAGTACAGTCATCCAGAGTTGAAATGGCTTGAAAGAGATTGTACCTACTATAAAATGCATAAATACTCTCAATGAAAAAAATGAAGCCTGCCTTTCTGTGACGTCTTCTGTTGCTGTATCCTCTAATAATTGAAACTGCTCTGCCAAGGCTCCTTGGCAATTTATTGCAGTGCCCCAAAGGCTACCCGTTACCCACTCACTACAGCCTTTAGCACCAACTCACAGTGATCTCAGATACTACACAGGGAATGAGCAGAATTTGTGTGTGTTCATCCTATTAAAGTTACTGCTGCAATAGAAGGACCATCTGTCCATTTAATGGGAAAATCTGCTTTAAAATTATCTAACTTTCTTCTCAGCCAAGTATGTATATGATTTGCTCTTTTAAAAAACAAAGAGAAAGGGGTTCCCCACCCAAACATACAAAAAAAAGAAAGACTAAGGAGAGCCTCTTCTGACATCATTTAGTCCTGTTCCCCTGTGCTATAGTACTGTTACAGTGGGTTTGGTTGGTGCTAATTTACCTGTGTTCAGTGGAGACCAGACCCACTGAGGCTGAGCCTGGAGTACATTTAATGATACCTGCACTTAATGGTCCTGGTCATCCAGGATATCCCAGACCAACTCAAGAGGCTTACTAGCCCAACAAAGGGGATATTAAATGTTGATCAATCTAATGGAAGAAAAGCCTATGCTTCCCTCAGAAGATGCTAGTTTGAACCTGTCAATCAGAGATTAGGGCAGGATTTTCTGCTACATATCACCTGCATTTAAGGTCAGCAAGGCTGTATCTTTATTTAAAAGCAATGCAGGTCAGGGTCAAACACCCGCAAGAGCAACTCTCACTTCAGAGTTTGTATAGCTCAGTGCAGTCTTTTCTCTGCTTCCCTGAATCAAGATGGTCTTATCCAAGGTGCCTGTGGGGATCCAGTCCTGCTTTACAACCTCCCCACTGTATATACCAGACTTCTTCTGGATGTACATGAGTCTCCAGAAGGCAGCCTGTACTACCAGAAGTCTGCAGAAATACTGACTATTGTTAACATGAATGGTCAGTCTGCACAAGTCTTTGAGAACAAAAGCTGCTTTGAACTGTATGGCAGGCACCTGCAAGATGCTTTCTGAATTCTGTTCATCTTCATTGTGTGCGAAAGTGCTTATTACCGTTTGCATATAACTTTAATTTGTCAAACTGTAATTTGTCTGCTTCCCAAATTAAAATGGACAATGGGAATATGGCTGTTTTCCCAGCTCAAAGTGCAATGCCAGCCATGTATTACACAGAGTGTTGATCCTCTAATCATGTAATAATGCAAATGGATGGGAAGAAAAACTTAATTAGCTCATTAAGAACACAGAAAACCTTTCCTGTCAGGCCAGACCTGATTTAGCAATTTTATCATTCATGTCCAGCCAAGCAATGCAAAGTGCAAACTTTCCTTTCATTTTGTTGCAGCCTATATAAGGCACATGAAAACCACAGATGCAAAATTAAACTACACTACTATATAAGTAAGGCTTGATTCTGTCTATTACTAACCTGTTTTAAGGCTTAGACCTATGATCTTGACCTCAAAGAGATATCTCTGTTGATGCAGATGCTGCCTCTCAGCAGGTTGTCTCTTTGGCTGCAGCATCTGCCCCTTACATTACCTTGCTCCTTGGATTCAGTGCTCTTTGTTCTCCCTATACCTGCCCAGACCACTGGTAATTCAAAGGGGTGCAAACTGCAGCTCACATTCCCATGAGGCATAAAGGAAATACAGGAAAAGCTTATAGTAGCCCCTCCATGCATAGCTTGGGAGGATGTCAGAATAAGCATTCTTGAGAAATGTATATTTCAGTGAAACCTTAAATGTGGCAGGGCTGACCTTTTTCTATCTGAACACAAAGATGAAAAGAGTGGAAAACCCACACTTCAGCTTAGAGACATAATTGTCTTTCTACAAAGCCTCCAGTTACGACTCGTTTAGAACTAGAATCTTGATGTGGTGGGTAGTTCTGACATTCAAAAGGAAATTAAAATCAAGTGTCCTGAAAATATTCAACTGAGCTTGAGTTTTCTTGAGCAGTTGGACCCTAACAAAAGTCTCACCCTCATTACTTTTTCTCCTTTTCTGCTAATAGATGCATCTTCTTACAGAGTGTTTCAATTTCTCTGAACAAGAATTTCCTAATAATGAATAATGGTCTGCCAGAAAATGTACAACCAATTTACCAGGTTTAATAACACAGCAGAAAAAGTATCTTTCCAGCAGAAATGCAACATTACTTCAGCCCTCAGTTTCCCCTTGCAGAAGAGAAAGGGGTTTGCACTGTTTTGTACATTAGTGCTGTGGTGCGATGCCAGGTATTTTGATAGAAATATCTCTCCACTGCACTAATGCTGGTAGATTCTGTCCAGTCAAGACCTGTTTGGCCCTTGATCTTCACACTAATCTAACTAATCATCATGTCAGTGAGGGATAACGAAAACTCCCACTGGGCACTTGTTTCATAGGCAGAAATTCCAATCTTTGCTGTCTGGCTGTGCAAGAAGAATAACATTGCCACTGGCAGGGCAATGGGGGCCACTGCTTTTAATCTACTGTCCAGAGTAAGCAGAGGTGCGTAATGCAGATATTGCCCAGGGTTCCTCTCATCTCATTAATATTTTGCTCCTTAAG
Source organism: Agapornis roseicollis (assembly GCA_002631895.1). Lineage (NCBI taxonomy): Eukaryota > Metazoa > Chordata > Aves > Psittaciformes > Psittacidae > Agapornis > Agapornis roseicollis. The sequence continues at coordinate 2,421 of NDXB01021932.1, read as the reverse complement.
GATTAGCTGTGCTTGATCATATGAAAATTATTCAGTATTAGTGAAGCATCTTCATCTGACAAGCCAGGATTCATGGTAACACTGAATGCAAATGGAGCTATGGTAAAACTGTCAATAAAGTCCTTATGCTAATATCAGATGAAAAGCCCTGAGCACCAGGAGGCCATGTTAAAAGACAAGACAAATATTTCCAGCCATACAGGATAACAGATGAGGCAACAGATGCCAGCATAACTGTGGGAGTGCAATACTTTATGTAGGGAATTAACACATCTAGGTGGGAAGAAAACAGAGCAAGTGAATGTGCCGAAAGAAGGTTCATCAACATCTGCAGACCCTGTTATGTGGTGCTAGAGCATCCTTCCCTGCATGAACCCCCAGCTTTGAGAGTTTACACTGCCATCTTGGTTCCTCACAATCTTGAAAGAGCAATTTGATCATTCATATACTTACATCAAATTTTAGAGAAGCATTATGTGGCTGTCAGGAACTGAGGAACAAATATGTCAGTGTCCTTGGAACAAGTAAATATCCCAAAGGATTGCTTTTTGGCTTTGCAGCTCACCTGCAGCTCTGTGCACTCCAGGCAGGTAATTTCTCTAACTAAACGTGAGAGCTAAAAGTGACTGAATGGAAAAACCCACCAAGAGCTCATGAGAAGACTGTGAACTCCAAGCCACAGTCCAAACGCCCCAAATAAGGAGGCAATCCTTGAAAATATTCAACTTAAATACTGCTTGATTCTTTTTCTCTCTATTCTGTGCCTTCACAGCACACATTATTAAGCAGTTCTCTACAATTCCATTGCATATCACGTAACTCCTCTCGCAGTCACACCTTGGGGATGAGAAGCTAACTGTCTGACCACAATTTGACCACATAATCATAGGACTGGGTGAATCAGGACTTTGGGAGGAATGCTGCATGCCATTTAAGCTTCATAACATAAGGAGAGCTGGGAACACTGTTGTGCTATCTCTGGGCAGCAGAGTGTTTGGGCAGGAATAGCTCTGCACACCCACAGCAGATGACAGTGTCAGCAGTTTCTTTAAGAAGTAAAGTGTGATTTTTGAATCACAAAGGACCATATCTGGCAACTTCTTCAACCATCCATAAACATTCTCATTTCATCCTTAGCTGAGTTTCAAAGCGTCTTTCAGAAACAGGTTCAGCTTGCCCATTGCAAAATGCCACCAGCCCCTAGGCTATGATTTGTGCCAAGCATTCAGCCATGTGAGCCAGCTGTCCCATGGGCACACATAGAGAAGAGCCACCTCTGGGTCATCTGTTCCAGACTCTGAGGCCATGCCCAGGTCTGCCACCTCTGCTGGGAGCATCTCTGTGATTTACCTTTCTCAGTAACATCAGCTCCTATTTCTTCTGTCCCTGTTTGCTGGGAAATTTCTATGGTACCTTTTGAAGCAGCTACAGGAGAGGTATTCCTATCAGCTGGATAAACATGCCATTCTCAGGATCTTTACAGGGAGCACTGACCTTGTCTTCAACAAGAAACTGCACTAGAAATACTGAAATGTCATGGTTTGTTGTGGAGAAACAGGTCACCTCCAGGTAATCCCTCTCTGCCATCAGGAACACAGGTAAATACAGAGTGGAGCTCTGCACCTCACTGCTGCCCACATCCACAAAGGCATGAAAGGTAAAATTTCAGAGTGGTGGTTCTAAAGACCTTCTGCCCTCTTGGAGGAGCCAGATCATCTCTGTGGTTTGTGACGCTTTGAAATATTCATGTAAAAAGTCCTTAAAGACCAACAGCGTTGCATTTGCTGTCATAGAATCATAGAAGAGTTAGGGTTGGAAAGGAACTTAAGGTACAACCCCCCTGCCATAAGCAGGGACACCTCACACTAAACCATGTCACCAAAGGCTTCATCCAACCTGGCCTTGAACACTGCCAGGGATGGAGCACTCACAACCTCCCTGGCCAACCCATTCCAGTGCCTCACCTCCCTAACAGGAAAGAATTTCTTCCTTATATCCAATCTAAACCTCCCCTGTTTAAGTTTGAACCCGTTCCCCTTTGTCCTGTCACTACAGTCCCTAATGAAGAGTCCCTCCCCAATATCCCTCTAGGACCCCTTCAGATACTGGAAGGCTGCTATGAGGTCTCCATGCAGTCTTCTCTTCTCCAGGCTGAACAGTCCGAACTTTCCCAGCCTGTCTTGATATGGGAGATGCTCCAGTCCCCTGATCATCTTCATGGTCCTCCTCTGGACTTGTTCCAACAGCTCCATGTCCTCTTTATGTTGAGGACACCAGAACTGCACACAATACTCCAGGTGAGGTCTCACGAGAGCAGAGTAGAGGGGCAGGATCACCTCCTTGAACCTGCTGGTCACACTCCTTTTGATGCAGCCCAGGACACGGTTGGCTTTCTGGGCTGCAAGTGCACACTGAAGTTAG
>NDXB01021930.1:701-12256 GCA_002631895.1 Agapornis roseicollis | reverse complement strand
GGGGGGGGGGGGGGGGTTAAAAAAAAAGAGGGAGAGAAAGAGCGAGAGGGAGAGAGAGAAAGAGGGGGAGAGGAGGAGAGAGGGAGAGGAGGCTGCAATAAAACAATTCTCAGGACCCACGAAGCCACGCCGAGGGCTGGATTATTGTAAGTAGCAGGGGCTTCCCAATTCCGAGCGTGTCTATATGTCCATGTAAATTTATTGTTTGTTATTAATGTTATTGTCGTAAAATGTGACAAATCGCCGTCTTCATTTCCTCCCATTTCTCTTCACATGGCGCTATGGATGTTTATACCCATCGAGGCATTTCATTGATATTTTTAGGAATATTCCCCTCTCTCCCTCTCTCTCTCCTTGCAACCTCCCTTTTTTTTTTTCCCCCTCGTCCCCCTTTCTTGATTTATTACAATAAACATGTCAGCAGCAGCGCGGCTGCCATTGTGTGTGTGTTTGTGAGAGAGTTGTGTTGTTTAGAGTGGTGGCCAAGATAAATCATTTCTGGAGTGAAAATGATGTGCAAGCGATGATATTTTAGAGCGCGGATCTCTCTCTGCCCCACTCCCTGGAGTTGATGATTTCAGGCGATTTACAGTAATAGATCAGCAGCTAATATGAAAGCTCTGGAGCTGGGGGTCTTAAATTACAGCATCTGTGATTACCAATTAAGGAGAGATTTGTATAAATTTGGGAAACCGGGAACGCCTCATTGCCATATAAACCTAGTAAAGAAGCACGACCTTAATATCAAAATCACAGCTCGGAGTCCTGCGCTGCAACACCTCTTTCTGAGCCATAACTCATTTTCTCTCAACTTCCCTCTCCCCATTCTCCTCGCTGGAGAACAGGCGCAGGTTGCTTTAGGCAATTGCTGGAGATGCTTCGTTTTAAAGCAGGCACCGAAACCGGATTGAAATGCAACAAAAGAATTAAGAACCATTTTAAACCAAGACCAAACCAGAGCTTACCGCTGGGAGGTCGCTGCCTCGGAGAGGCTCGGATCTGGTCCCAGGCAGGAAGGGGACTTTGCCCACTAAAGGCAGAACAAAGGGGGGCTATGGGAAGTGAGGCGCTGCCGAGGGACCCAGCCCGGAGGGGTTGTCCCACAGACAGCAGCAGAAAGGGGCATCAACTCCTCGCGGGTATCTCGTTGTGCTTTCGGAGTAAGAGGGTGACTTCGCGTGGCTCGTTCGGGCTAGGATGGTGATGGATGGAGAGGCAGAGAATAGAGCTCTTATGATGAGAGCTGGAGAAGGTGCTCTCAGGAATGCTCTAGGAGCCCGGGCCTGTTATTTATCTTGAGAAAAGCAGAGCTCCTAGGAGAAAGAGCACTGAAATAAGCTTAAATAGTAGCTTAACCTAGCTGGCAGCTGTTACCTTCATAGCGATTCCTGTGCAAAACACAGCAGAGCTCTACTAGGGGAATCTCTTTCAAGCCACTGAGGTAGCGAAGCTGAAGCTTTTTGGGGACGAGATATGTATCCCGAACGGGAGGCACCGGTACCTGCTCTCCTGTCAGCTCGGGGAGTGCATCCTCCACTGCAAAGGGGAGGTCGGGAGCCAGCACTGCCCTCCCCTCCTGTCTCCAAACTGGACCAAATTGGTCCTAACCGGGAGTGTTGAAAGGGAAGGAGGAAGTGGGAGATCGCGTTTTTAAATATTTTACAAGCTCCAACATGCGAGGAGTCAATAAAACTGACAACAGGAGCAAAGATTAAATGTTCGCACCGGATTCTCGAATGAGAATTCCCTGCTTTCCCCCCCTTCCCTTCCCTTTCCTCCCCTCTGGTCGCAGCCAAGTCTCACACCGCCCGAGCGGGGATATTTTACTCTGTCTGCCAGTGTAAACCTTTATGTAGCAAAATTAGAGGAACTCAGCGACTTTCATTAAATATTAAGGGAGATCCAGGCACGGTGACGGAGCCAGAAATACAGCATCATTCTCTGTCAAGCCCCGTATTAATTTGGGTTGTCGGCTTCCAATGGATGCAGACCCCCCTCCCTTCTTTCCTCTTTTTCTTCACCCCCTTTATTTCGCTCGGTGCTGTTTTGTTTTACTTGATGGCATCCCTAATTTTTTTGTTTTCCGTCGGTTTGGGATGTTGAGCGTGAGTAATCGGCCCTTGGCGGGGGGCGGCTGCGGGCTTGGTGCGGAGGAGCCGCCCCGCAGCCCCCGCCCCGGGCGGCAGTCCCCTTTAAATCAATACTCGGGGCTTTATTTATCCCCGGTCCAGACGCCTTTGTGCGAGTGTCGCGCTTTAATAAGCAGATGTCAGGAGGAGATGGGGTGGCCGAGGGTCGCCGGGTCTCTCTGGCCGAACCTCCGTGCTGGGGACGCTGCCCCGACCCCGAGATATGCCGGCTCAGCCCGGGAGGGGGGCTCGGCCCCGGGCTGGGGCTCCGCACCAGAAATAGGACCCCTGAGAAGACTCTCAGACTCCAGTTATGAAGCTCAGAGCCAGAACAGAAACTCAGCTACTGGATAATGGCTCCAGAGCTCCCTTAGGAGACCCAGACCCAGGAGGCCACCCCATGACAGAGATAGGACCCCCAAACTTGGGACAAGTGCCTCCAAGCTTGGAGGGGTCCCCAGGCCCAGGTGGGTACCTCAGCCCCGGCTAGGAGAAGGCAGAATGTTCCACATCCTGCTCTGTCCCCGGCTGGGCGATGGGGGGAGAAACCTGGACCAGAGGGGCCCTTAGATGATGCAAAGATTCCCTTCATGCAGGATTGGGTCTGGGGGGACATCAGCTCCATCCTTCCCAAGACACAAGTTTCTCCCCTCTGGGGTTAGCGATCACCCAAGGGAAGGGGCTTGGTTTTGGCCAGAGCTGCGAGGGGGATTCCGAGGCAGAAGCCCTTGCTTCGAGCATCCTCTGCACATCTGCGCATCCTCCGCGCACCTTCCGCGCAGCCCCGCCACCGCTGCCCTCCCAGCCTCGCTACAAATAACGGGCGAATAGCTCCTTACCATGTCTAAGTAGTGTTTCTTTATTAACTCTTCGAAACCGAGGTCTGGGGGGCTCTTTTCGAGAAACCAGCTATTGCACCTTAGAGTTACAAATGGCAGAAACAACGTTCAAGAATAGGGAGGAGGCGAGAAGCTATTTCAAATCACTAAAGCAGGTTCGATTTCCTTAGTTTGTGTGCAATAAGCCTAGTTTGTGCGCAATAAGCCTTTCTCCTTGCCTGGCATCTTGTCAGAAGTCTCTGGTCTATAGGCACTACGAATCCGTGTTTATCACATCTCATCCCCAAAGAAATATCCCTCTCCTCCCCTCTCGGCCAGACATCCCCTATCTTTTACCAAAGAGGAAGCTATTAACGTTGTAAATATGAGTCAACAACACCTTAATTCATAATTTATTGCAGGAGGGAGGAGAGAGCTATTTCAGATCAAAGCATTGTGGAGGGAGAGAGCCGCAAGGCCGGCAAGGGGATCAATAAAGGGGATAACGTGGAAACCTGGGGCTGAGGCGCGGAGCGGGCGTAGGGGCAGGGCCTGGCAGCAGCTCCCCCCCCCACCCCCCCATCCTTTTCTTTTTGTGGGTGTTTTTCCCCCTGGGAAGCGGCTTCAGCCCGCCCCTGTCTCCCGGTATCACCCCAAAACCGTCGCCGAGACCCGGGGACCTGGAGCCTATTGTGCTTCGTTTTCCTATTTCATAAGGAAACGACCCCAAGTCATGAGCAGCCAGGACAAAAGAGAAGAGCTAGGTTGCTTTTCCGTTAAATAAGCAAAAGTCTGCAAACAGGACTGTTTTCTTTGAAGTTTTATCTCTTTTTTATTTTTAGTGGGGAAGAGGGAGGAGGCGAACGAAATAAAAGGCGACAACCGCATTTCAACACTTCCCTGCCCGTAACCATCCCAGCTGAAAAGGGAGGCTATAAATCAGAGGCGATGGTGGAGATTTGACTCCTTATTTTAGCGTAGATACAAGGGGAGGAGTTAAGGATAAATCCCCACTCGTTGCTATTCCTTCTCCTTTTGATGTCTGGTTCCGTGCAAAATATATTGATGCTTCATTGGCAGCGGTATTGAGGGGTCAGGAGAGAAGCCTGAAAACCTTCGGGTCAAATTCTTTCCGAGCATGTCCCGGTGAAGTCGATGGGGAGCCGCAAACCGCAGCCTCTGTGCTGAGAGGGGACTGGGAGAGGAACCGGCCCCCCCCTCACTGAACCCCTTTTCCACCACCCAGACCCGGATTCTACGAGCCCATCACCTGGCTCGGTGCTGAGCGCCGTGGGGTGATGATAACTGTGGTGGTGGTGGTGGGTATTAGGAGGGGAGGGTTTGCATCTTCCCTTTCCCCTCGGTTTTGGGGAGCCGTGAAGCGCTGCGCGCTGTCGCCAGCACGCAGATCCAGATTTCCTCTCCTCGCGCTGAGGTCAGCTACAGAAAAGCCAAGTCTAAAAATAACCCTCAGGATCTGGTTTGTTGCTACTGGTACCTCAACAGCCCCTGCGCTTCCAAAGCCAGAGTGCAAAGTATTCCCTGGAAAAGGGCAAGATTTAATGGCAGGGTATAGCTGGGAAAGGTGGGAGTGAGGAAAAGTATTAAAGCCGATGGGCTTTGCACAGCTTCTATTCCCCCCCCCCCTTTCTTTCCCTCTCTTTCCTTCTTTCTATCCTTCGTTTTTTCCCCTTTCGCCGGCCGAGACATATGGAATCAATTTTGAATCCTGACATTGAAGGCTGNGCCCGTTTTTTTTCCCCCCCCCCCCCTTCTTTCCCTCTCTTTCCTTCTTTCTATCCTTCGTTTTTTCCCCTTTCGCCGGCCGAGACATATGGAATCAATTTTGAATCCTGACATTGAAGGCTGGCCAATTCCTACTGGCTCTAAAAACCAGAATCCATTTGGTTCCCTTCTCTCCAGCACCCCTTGTCACTCAGTATTACAACCGTCTTGCAACATTTTAAGTCTTTATAAAGAGAAACAGCTTTCCAGAGAGATACGAAGGAGTCAGGAATGGGAAAGGTTTGGGGGGGGCGCTTTTCCTTTCCTTTTTCCTAAAGGGAACGTGCTCGCGCCCTCCTCCCAGCACCCCCATCCCACCCCGCTCCGCTCGGTATCTCTCTGCAAAGGGGGCCGCATCCTTGCAATCCTTAAAGCTGTTTCGGAAGAGTTTCTATTTTTCTCCAGGTCAAGTCAGTTCCGTTTGAATCGAGGGGGAAAAAAAAAATAGGGAGAAATAATTCAAAAATCCAAGCATCTTTAGGGAAACCAAATTCCCAATCATCCGGGAAAGCTGGCAGCAAGATCCTTCCTCCGGGGTGCAATAAAGTAGTTGCTTCTCCTTAATTTGCCTGCTTCAGTTGCGAACTCGCCCCATCCGATCCGGCTTCGCTCCTTCTTCTTGAAGTCCTAGGTCGGACAGTCTCACAGGTAAGGAGTTCCAAACCAATAAATAAAGGAATGATGCAGCGCTGCCTTTCCTCCCTTCTCCGGCGCTCTGAGATGTAATGAATTGCTCCGAGAGCTTTGACAGGCTTCTCCCCCGCTCTCCGCGAGCTGAGGCTGACTTTCTGCCGCTCACAAATTAAGACTGATGCTTGGGGAGCGGGAGAGCTGAGGATGAGCAGAAAAAGACCTCTCAGGGTCCATAACGGGGACGGATCGCAAACCGCGTCTGTCCGAGGGTGTGATTCCTTGCGAAGTTTGTCTGGGATACATTTGGTAAAGGTTTAGCACCTCGCTCTTGTTTGAAAAAGAAACTACAAAAGCCCATTGGAAAAGAGGGTGTTAAACTGAAGAATGTTTGTGATGGTGATTTATGGCCCTACCAAGTTTTTTGTTTACTTGAAGCAGACCCTCATTACAAGGGCTTCTAAAAAAGAAAGCCCTCCCCCCCACCCCAAAAAGAAGCTTTCCCAAGCTCTGTGTATGTCCATAGCGGGTTTTCCCTCCCCAGGTCTGGGTGGAGTGGCCAGATGTGGCCAACAAACATCTGGTTCATTGAGCTGCTGTTCCTTTTAGCCGAGCCGTGCGTTTGACCGCAATGGGTGAGAAGGAAGCTTCAATATTAAAGCGGCGGCTTCTGGGCTGTCCGAGCATGAAAATATCAGGGGTTTAAAGAGGTTCGATGTTTGTTTGGGTTGGGGGTAGCGGGGAGAAAGGCCTCCAAAATGGGTCATTCCGCTTAAATGCGGGGTCTGAGATGGAAGAGGATGGGCGGGGGTGTGTGTGAGATTACGGGTGGGAATATCGGATGCGTTATTTACTATGGGTTTGTGCTGTTCGGTTCTGGCTGCTCCCCCTCCGTCCTGCCCCGTGAACCCCCGATGAGTATTTTAAGAGCGAGACAGGAGAACCGTTTGTATGGAGGGAAAAAAAACCCCGAAACACGAGAAATGGGTTTAAATCTGGGAAGTTGGGGTTTTTTTTTCCCCTTTAAATACATACATAATCGTGCTCTGTTCTCCTTTGGTTCCACTCCCTTTAGAGCGACATCATAACTTCATCCTCGGGACAAGTTGCCAGCTCTAAAAATACTCTCTTAGATTGGGAAAGTTTTGACTCAGTGGCTGATATATCCTGAGGCGAGCTGCGATATTGGCAGAGCAGGAGCTCAGCTACACAGGCAGCTTCTTTATTTTATTCTTTTCCTTTTTTTGTTGTTTTTTTTTTGTCCTATTTTTTTCCCCCTGAAAATTGCTTTGCATTAAATTTCCTCAGCTCCAGATTTCTCTTTACTCGCCTCCAGCTAAAGTTGGGTGTTTTTCCCAACCGCTTGATCTGGTGGTGAATGAAATCTGAGAAGAAACCGCAGGCCCTGAGTGGCCGTAATTTAATTGATTTTATCATAAATCATCAACTTCATGAAGAAGCAAAGTTTTCATTGAAGTAAATTGATATTAATGGACACTTTCTGAAATGTAGCCGTATAGATCTATAGGGTTGTGCTGTTCCCACTTCTGCTCTTTTGGGACAGCGGATTTTAGGGGGGGGGTGTGTGTATTTTTTCTTCTTCTAGTTTTCTTTTCTCCCATCCTTCTTAAAAAGCGACTTATTCCCAACTCCTTGGGTTTTTTTCTGGGGGGAAAGGAGGAGGCTCGGATTTGCTTTGTGGGGAATCCGGGAGCACCGAAATGTGGGGGGAAAGAGCAAGGAACAGTTTGGTTTCTTTGGGATATTAATCGGAATACTCCCCTAAGTCGCCTTATTCCCTCTGCCCAGAGCATTGGTGTGGGCGCAGAGGGGGGATATTTCTACCCCAAGTACTTGTGCCCCAGCTCGGCCCCGCCGCACTCGCAGCCGTGGTAAAAACTCGGGCTGAAATAGGGTTTCAAGCCCCCGCTTTCACCTCCGTGCCCTCTCCTGCGTTAAACGTTGCCGTTCCCAAAACTTTCCCGCCTCATTAAAAATTAACCCGGGGTGGGTGGGAGCCCTTTGATGGGCTGAGGAGGTGGCGTTGGGAGCACCCTGCAGCTCCTGAGGGGTTGTAGCCAGGGGCAGCGCCTCGGGGTGCGCCGGGGTTTGGGGGGATGAGGAGGAGATGCGCCGTGCAGGGAGGATGCAGGACTCCGTGGGATCCACACGCTTCCCTACAGACCATAAATATTCCGCGTGAACATCCCAAAGTAGAGAAATAGAATTCCTTGCCACCACTTCTTTCTCCCTCTCCGGAGAATTCCTCTTCAGAATTTGTTAGGTTTTCTGCATTCTCAGAAGGAAGCAGGCACAATGGAGCTCATTCCTTCTCCCAGGTCCCTTCTTCCCCATTCCCAGCTTCTTCTCCAGCGCCAGCCGGGGCCAGGATTGAGGCGAGTATCCCTGCAAAAAAATAACCGAATTCCTTCCTTTTCTCATAGAAATGGCCACGTCGGGAGCGCGGTGCCTGGTCCAGCGGGAGGCTAAGGAAGGGCAATGAGAGAAAAGCTCCAAATCCTCATTTTCGCCTTCTCTTTCTTATATATTGGTGATTTTTGGGGGCGGAAGGGGGAAGGGAGTGGGGTTTAAAATGGGAAGAAACGGGGAGCCCCTGAGGAACCTCATCTTAGGGGCCAGGCGAGTCGCCGTGGAGGGAGAAGCCCGTGCTCGGGGCCTCGGGGAGGATGAGAAGCCCTTCTCCGTTTTTCCTGCTCCCCCAGACCCGTTACTTTCCCCCTCCGTTTCCGTCGTCTTTGCCGTGGGGCTGGATGCTGAGGCTGCGGGAGCAGTGGGTGCTGCCGGTCTCTTTCCTCTCCTATAGTGGTTGTTCGCCTCCAGGTTAAAAGATAGAACGCAAAACTGGTAGGAAAAATCAAAGGGAAAACCACCCAGAGCACCCCAAGGGCCGGGCAGCCGCCGGGAGCGGGGGCAGCTCCTGCCGGGATGCTCCAGGGAATTTGCTGATGGTGGCATTAGAGGGAGCGGAGGGGGAAGCCGGGAATTTCCCAATTCTGGGGAAAATAGGCAAAAGGTTGACGTGTCCCAGTCACGTGGGCGCATATTTCAAGCCATTATTTTGGCATTTGGGAGGGACGAGGGAGAAGAGAGAGAAGAAAAGTGGGGACGCTGATTCCCAGTTCGCAGCCCGTCCCCGGTGTGCTGCTCCCCAAATAGCTGGTTTGCAACACGCTGATCCCCCAAACTGGTGTCCCCACGAACCCTCCCGTACCCCTTCAACCCCACCGCACCCCGTGGGAGTCAGGAGAGGTGGATCCATGGGCATGGGGGGCTGCGGGGATGGGGGGGAGCCTCAAGGGCCGTTGGCTTGATTTGATTTTGGGTTTTGGTTTTGCTTTTTCGGAGACAATTCCAAAGCACTTCCGCTGATTGATCATTAACCTGGTGAGTTATTGCTCGTCTAAGCAAAGGTCAGGGGGAGAAAAAGGTCTAATCTGTCAAGGCAAAGCCAGCACTCGCTCAGTTTCAGTTTGATTTCTTATCCGGGCTGGCTTCTGTTGGAGGTTTCAGGAGGTCCTGCACCCTCCATAGCTTTCGCCTCCTGCTCGGAGCTCTGCCCGCCCTCGGGCTCAGTGTCTGGGGAATGGGAAAACCCAAACTCCTTCCCTTCAGACTAAATAAAGAGCCGAGGGAGGAGGAGCGGCCCCGCGGAGCATCCGCGGGTGCGGAGCAGGGGCCGGGCGGGACTTGCGCCGCCTCCAAGAGAAAATGAACAGAGAAAAGCCCCCAGATCAAAACAAAGAACACGGGGGGGGGGGGGGGGAGGGGGGGGGGGGAAGCACCCTCGCTCCACCCCTTCTCTGTGCCCGCGCTGCCCGGGAATATATGAAAAACAAAGAACCCCCCCCCCCCCCCCGGCTCCTCCGCCCTCCGCGCTGGAGCCGTTGTTTATTCCAGCTCCTTTGGGCTGTTTATTTGTTTCTCTTTTTGCCTCCTCCCTCCTGCATCCACTTCCAAATAAACGCGGCTTTCCCTCTTTTCCCCACCTCTTCCCTTGCCTGCTTCTCCTCTTCCTCCCAGCCCGGAACTTGCTGAAAACAGGCTGAGTTCACAGCGCAGAAAAAAGCTTTCTCTTCCCTTCTCTTTCTTTTTCCCCTCTTTCCAAACCTCTGTGTGTGCTCTACAGAGGGAACTGAAAAGCCCGGGGAGGGCTGGGATGTAAGTGGAATATTGCCAGAGCTGTGTATTAAACTGTGCGCCCATGTAATAATAACAGCAATAAAACCTCCAGCTTTAGGCCGCCGAGCAGAGAAGGTCACGAAGCATCAGTGGGGGATTTATGGACTCGGGGATGTTGTCACGAGCAGAATAGGGGTGAGAGGGGAACATTTTTATTCGAGATTAATAACATCAACATACAGAACGGAAACGGGATTATTAAAGCGTTGGTATGTTTCCCCAAACGAAAATATTGTTAAATTAGATTGGTTTCTCTTTCTCCTTTTCTTTCTCCCTTCCCGAATCCTTTGTGCCAAAGTTGTGCGATAAATCTCGGCGTGGCTTTCAAGATGATTACGTCTCCAAACCGTTAATTCTGATACCGAATCAGTGCCCGGTGGCCTCATGCACTACAGCGCATCCCCATCCTTCCCCCCTCCCTTCGTGGCCATCCCTCCACCACACTGGAGAAACACCAAAACCCGCATTCTGGATCTTTCAGGCTTTGCTGCCTCTCCTATTTTCTCTACTGTTATATTGATGTTGAACCCAGAGCTATTTAACTGCAGATACTTAATCTCTTAAACGCATTTAACCCTGAAAATACCACCAGAATTTAACCCAGACCCTTCCCAATGTATATATATTTGAAATGGCATCTGGAGTTCACCACCAGCCGTAAGCAAACCGCCCCTGGTCCACACCAAACGCTTCCATCACACGCGAACCCCAGAGCGGGAGAAGCGTTTCCTTTCGGGGGGTTGTACATGGGGAGGAAGGACCGGAGGGAGTGCAGGGGTTTACCGAAATAACCCTGGTGCCGGGATGAGGATATCGGGTCCTGGAGATGCCGGTGATTGGGGTGGGAGATAATGTCAGAGGAACTGCTGGGGCTTTTGTTCACCAGAGCCCGTCTTCTCCCCTTTTCCACGCAAAGGTTCCTTTGGAGGATGAATCCCCTCGTTTCTCACCGAAGTTTCATACTTTGTTTTTCTCCTTCCCCTTCCCCAGCTCTCCTCCTTTCCCAAAGCCCGCCACTGCCTCGGCTTTGCTGGACCAGAAGTTCCACAACCGGTGAGTTTGGCTCAATATCCTACCTGTGCGTGTCTCTGTGTCTCCCTTCATTCCTTCTCTGAGGGCACCCAAAGTGAATCCCCTTCCTGTCCCATCCATCCCATTCCTCTCCCCCACCCCCGGGATAAACAGGGCTGCCCTGGATTTCACCGGACTACTTTCATTTTGCTACTGGCTTGTCCTTAAACTTGTGATTTATGAGCGTAACTTTGAGGGAGTGTTTTAAATTGAAGATATTTCCTGTACTCCCTTTGAAGGGAAATCCAGGCAGATTGCAACATTTGCTGCTGATTTCGGGATGAGGGCGAGGGAGTTAACATCTTAAAGAAAAATAAGCTGCAACCAAAGCAATGATGCCAAAGGGAGCCTAAAAACTCTGCTTGCAGGAGCTCAACATCTAAACGTGCAACGACCTTCTAAAAGGGTTTTTTTTTTGGCTGCCACTTAAAGTTAAAGCACGCTTTTGCACTTCAGAGGAGTTATGTCCAGTATCCGAGGGACTTCTGGTTGCTTGGGCACTCCCAATTAGTCATTGGAGATCCAGATTCAGAAACCTAGAGAGTATTTTACCTACTGAGAAGTCTTTAAAAGAATAGTCCACTACTGGTTTTCTTCCTTCCTTCCCTGGAATTTCAACGCCGGGGCTCCAGAGTAAGAATTGGCTTGAAGGAGAAGATTTATGGTGGAGTAGTTCATGAAAAGTTTAAATAGGGGGGAAAATAATGGTGTCCGCCGGTGGAAAGCTCCCTCCCAGCAGAACAATAGCTGGAAACACCGCGGTCCGTGAAGTAGGACTTTATCCATCACCTAGGAACCCTCGAGTAAGTCCTCTCAAAAATCAAGTGTTTCCTGGGACACGCTTCTTTTTCTTCCTGGAGTTCTCAGCCTAAAGGTGCACACACAGACACAGACCCCCCCTCCAAACCAAGCCCCCCCCCCC
>NDXB01021929.1:116671-127481 GCA_002631895.1 Agapornis roseicollis | reverse complement strand
CAAAATTAATTTCTCCCTTTTTTTTGGTTTTTTTTTTTTTTTGGTTTTTTTTTTTTTTTTTTGTGAGCAGATTCTTTGATTCTTTTCATTGTTATTCTCTTTAGAACTCAGCAAATTTCATAGCTTTTTGTTTGGATTTTTCCCTATTTCTAGTATCTTCATCTTTTTCTGCTTTGCCTTGTTTGGACATAAATGTCTCTATAGTGTTCACAGACTTTGTGCTGATGCCTTTCCCTGTGATCTTCCCTTTGAGTGTGATAACTTCTGCCTAGGGTTTAAAAAAATTGAAACATCACATGCTGAGTATGCCATGTACATGTACTAAACAGTTAAATATTCCAAATGAAGTAACACGACTGCAATTTGTATTCTATTAAGTAATCTACTGCCCATATTTTCTCAGTTTCTCCCCTGTTCTTTGCATTTTACAGACTGTATTTTGAGCAACTAGATGGTAGGAGGCAGGCATAAGAAATATTTGCATGGAAAGAGATATTTGTAAATATCTGAATAAATATCTGGATAAATTCTTGGACATGTATTCAGCAAGAAAATGGACTAGAACATGTAAAGGTAGACTGTTATGTACCTAAAGCCTGTGGACATTTGATTAAAGAAGAGGTTTCTTTTTCACTGCATCACAGACCAGTTGAGGTTGTCAGGCATGTGTGGAGGTCATCTGGTCCAACCCCCTCTGCTCAGGCAGGACCACCAAGAGCTGGTTGCCCAGGACCAGACACCTTTTGAGCAATTAGTGCCATTTTTTAATTTTTTTTTTCTTATAATCATTTGAGAAAGATGACCCCCAAAAATGTGTCAAGGGCTTTTTTTCTCAAATGAATGGGTTAGAGCAGTATTCTGAATTTATAGTTGGTTTCCTGTTCTGTGACACTCAAACATGCTGTAAGATTTAACTGTGCTTTCATGAATACAAACTAATTTGCTCACCTTTAAATATGGATAAAAATAGGATGGACTTCTAGTCATAAATTCTGCTGAAAATATATCCTGGTTTAGTTGCCAGACTTGGAAATCATAGCTTTTTCAACTATCTCTAATTATTTTCAGAGCTCTACATGCTTATCTTCAACAGCTAACAAAAGTAGCTCAAATCTTCATCTGTTTTTGAAATAATGGTTTGTTGTATTTAATCTTAAAACAAGGGCAGTATTTTCCATCTTTCGAATAGAGTTGCAAAACTTAATAAGTCAGTACTTACAAAATGATTGTCCTTAAAGGAAATATAGTACACAGCAGGCCTCAGCCATTCCACAAGGTGTGATTCAGTTTTTGAGATATTCCTGTAGTTCTTTACTGTGGGTAAAATCATGGTGTAAATAAAAGTAGATGAATTTTCTACATATTTGAGTGAACCTATGTTTTGAAATCTGAGAATTGGGCTGCTACATAAATGATAAATGCATTTTTTTGTTGTATCTTTTCTTTAGGTTGGAGATATTGTAATGGTAAAAGAAGATGAAACATTCCCATGTGACTTAATATTTCTGTCAAGTAGTAGAGAAGATGGAACATGTTTTGTTACAACAGCTAGTTTAGATGGTGAATCCAGCCATAAAGTAATTAAATGTTCTAAATTTTCTTTCTGAGGCAAAGCTTGTTTATAATTTTTCACATTTGACTGCATGCTTACATGTGTGAGCAGATCAACCTTACTTGTGTAACTTAGGTTTCTACCAATTGACTTAATTTCTCTTAAAGTAACATTTTATGGAAAGTTTAAAAATGTATGTATTTGTGACTTTGTGTCCAGTATAGGCATGCAGATTACAGAGGTAATGCACAAACATTTTTGTACTTAATGCTTTCATGGTGACCTGGTTAGTGACCACACTGCAAGGTACTTGCATGTAATGTAAGATGATGCCCACTTAGGAGCATTTGAAGGTGCATCTTACTTGAACTATGAGCTCTTATGTGAAAGTTAATAAATCTGCTTCGTGCTGAACTGAAATATATGTGCAGATTAATGTCTTCTATATCTGTCCTTTTTTATTTTATTTACACCTTGATATTTGTTCCAGACTCACTATGCTGTTCAAGATACAAAGGCATTTCACAATGAACAAGAAATGGATGCACTACATGCTACCATTGAATGTGAACAACCTCAGCCTGACCTTTATAAGTAAGAAAATAATTCTTGCCCATTTTATTTAGTGTTCCCTAACAATAAAGTATAAGAATATCATAACGAAAATATACTGGCTGCATCTGGCTAGTTAGAGTGGGCCCCAGAGTGAGCTTGAAGTCAGGTTAGTTCTCCATCCTTGCTCCTTTCCTGCAGGTAGTTCACTGGTCTGCTCTAGGGCAGTGGTCTCTAAAGAGGGGTGCACAAAGCAGGCCATTTGTGTGTGCGTCAAAAATTTTAGAACTTGTGGGAGTTTTTTAATTTAAAAAATAAGAAAGAAGCTTTACTAATATTTAATACATTTTTTGACACTGCCTGTCAAGAAATAGTCCGTATGTTAGAGTCCCATGTCCCATACAGTGTGTGACAAGTCTTCAGGGGATGAGAGGATATTCTGCAACATGGAGAGGTTGCTTGTGGTGCCATGGCTTGTTCTTTTGCTTTCAGCACACATGAATAATGAGAATATGTATTGGTAGACAGCTTCTATCTCTGCTACTTTTTGCTTGGCATTTTACTGGTCAACAACCCACAGTGGCAAATCTTTCTTTCGAAAGGCACATGGTCTTTTTATACTATGATGCATCATAACAAACTCTACAGTGTCTTTAGAGGTGGCTCTGCTGTGTTGTATACTCTCTCAGCAGACAGGTTGCCAGTTCTCTAAGCCTGGGAGGTTTCCCTTTCAGGGTAACAGACCCACCAGTCCCCCAGTTTCCTCTACCATCCAGAATGCTGATTTCTGGCTTAATCTGGTTTGATTTGAGGTTATCCACTTAGATTGTGATATTGCAAATACGGCCTACTGGGTCTGACTGGAATGTAGTGAATATTCTTCATAGCAGCCCATTTGGCATAGTGTTTTTGATTTGTAAGAAAAACCAGTGTTAATAACACACCCAGGTTTTCACTGTTGCTAAAAAATGCTTGCTCAGTGTCAAGGCTTTCTCTGATTCTCACTTTGCCCCTCCAGCGAGTAGGTAGGGGTTGGGCAGGAGGCTGGGAGTGGACACAGCCAGGAAATTGACCTGAGCCCACCAGAGGGATGTTCTGTGCCGTATAGTGTCGTGCTCAGCAATAAAACTAGTAGTCTTTCAAAAGTAGCTGTTGCTTGAAGACTGGCTGGGCATTGGTCTGCTTATGGGAGGTGGTGAGTGCTTGCTTTTGTGTCACTTGTTTTTTTTCCTTCACTTACTAATCTGTTGTCATCTCGCTTTTGCTCTTCCAGTTCTCTCTCCTATCCTTCTGGGAAGGGAATTAGCAAGAGGCTAGTGCATGCTTAGCTGCGATCCAGCAGCAATCCACAGAAACAGATAAAAATGTACTTAGAAAGATATTCAGAGGGAAAATTGCCTTACACTTTTGTTTGAAACTCAGTTGTAGGGTTTAGGTTTTGTAAAGGATAGTAATTACACTGGCTTACCTGAGGTAATTTAGGGAATAAGATTTCTTGTTATTTCTTGTTAATGGGTCTACTTAGAATATTTAGTTCTAATTTTAGAATCTCTTACATCTTTTTATATGAACATTTTACGCTGACTTACTGTTCTGTGTATTTTTCTGTTTACATGTATCTCCATGTTCTTGTTTATGTTGTGGGTGATCAGAGCTTGTTCAACTGCAGGGTGCTTACTATAATAAATACTTTGTAGAAAATATTTCTCAAATAATCTTCTTACATATGTTTTTTGAAGTGAGAGTAATTTTCTTTATTTTTAAACATGTATGTGTGGTGTACATATATCTGTAATGTAATGTACATTAAACTGAAATATTTGGACATATATGCATAGTAATACACAAATTAGCAATGTTGTTAAGCTACTTCTATACTTCCCTTGCAGATTTGTTGGTCGAATAAATGTTTACCATGATAGGAATGAGCCTACTGCAAGGTAGGGAAAAATCCAGAGTTTTTACACACTTAAACATTTCCAGGGTTGTGCTGATTTTGACCAGGGCTAGAGTTAATTTTCTTCATAATAGCTGGTACTGGAACTGTGTTTTGGATTTGTGCTGGAAGTGTTGATAATCCAGAGTCAAGGCCTTTTCTGCCTCTCGCCCCATCAGGAAGCAGACTGGGGTGCACAAGAGATTAGAAGGGGACACAGCTAGGACAGCTGACCCTGGCTGACCAGAGGGATATTGCAAACCATGTGGCAACATGCTCAGCATATACAGCTGAGGGAAGAAGGAGGAAGGGGAGAATGTTCATAGTAATGACATTTGTCTACCTAAGTCACTGTTACATGTGATGGAGCCCTGCTGTCCTGGAGATGCCTGCTGATGGGAAGTGGTGCCTATTAAACTGTCTCTATCTCAACCCAGGAGTTTTCTTGGTTATACTGTTCTGATTTTCTCCCATCCCATTGAGAGCAAGGGGGTGTGACTGAGTGGTGATGCGGGGCTTAGTTGCTGGCTGAGGTTAAAACACGACAAGGTTCAAATAGGTATCAATGGTGAACATTACCTTTGGTTCATCAACAACATGCTACCTTGTCTTATTAATAGAATGTTTTTCTCATACAAGTTTCCAGACTTATTTCATATATAAATATTTCATATTTTAATCAGATAGATTTATCTTATTTATATTTTTGTCTTTATTCAACTTCAATTTTATTTGACATGTATTTAGTTTATAACTTATGTTGATAGGATTTTGACCATGCATGTTCCGTTAGCAGGAGATCCTGGTAGCGCACTAAACAATATGAATAGTATCACTTGTGTATTTCTCTGTTTTTTTCTTCTTAGAAATTTAAGAATGTGAACATGCCCCATACAATGTTTAGTTTTAGTAGTGGGTTTTGTACATTTTTCTAAAATGTCTAGTGCTGTGTGTTCAGGAAGGCAACATCCAAGGTAACTAATTTTGTATGTTGTGTAGGATGTGATGATCTGTTACTATGGGTCTGGCACTTAGAAGGGTTTGCCTGCTGTGCAAATAGGCTTTATCTTGAAGGGAGTGCAGTGCTTTGTGCTCAAGGAGCAGTCTCAGGACATTTCTTGTCCAGCAAAATAAAGAAGAAAAAATGAAGCAGTCAAAAGAGGCACGAGCCTTGCTGTCTTTTCTGCCTAGGATCTTCTGTCTACCACTAAGGAAGAGACTTACTGTACCTCATTTTGTTCATGTCCTTGGTACAAAGAGGCAAAGCAATAGGAGGGAAATCTTCTTGCTTGGGTGATATCCTAGAGTCCAGCATATGGGTGGTGTACAAGTGTGTCTACACGTCTGATTTCTGTCACAGTCTGATATGAAAACTGTCTTTTTTTTTTTAACTTCTTTCTCTTTAAATATTGACTGATACTGTTGCTTGGAAATGAACTTGGGTGGGAGAATACAGTAAGATAAGCAAAAAATACTTTTTTAATCTCAACAGCAATAGATTGATCTGTGTATAACACAAGAAGAAAGTCTGTGATGTTGAGACTTATATTCCTTGGACAGCACTGTTAGAGCAATGGGTATTTTTTACTATATTTGGATATAATGTCTTATAATTCAAGTTTCGGGTTGTATGGCCTGGGATGTTTTGTTTTTTTTGTTTTTGTTTTTGTTTTTTTTTTTTTGTCTTTAGAGTTTCTTGGCTTTGGAATGCTTTGAAAAACACAAACACATTAAAAACATATTTGGAACACATTAGAAAAAGCTGAACTTCTTGGGTTTCTTTAGTACTGTATATATGGTCTGGTAATTCTACATGCTTTCTGTCTAGAAAGTAGTCCTTGGTTTTGCACTAATATGGTGATTTATATTATTTTAAATTGCATAGGGATCCTTACATTCATTTCCTTATTCCTCAATAGACTATTTTACCTATAGTCAACTTTATGCTTTGGAATGTATAGAGTAAATATCAAACAATACCTTATATGCCATTTATACTAAAATAAAATGGAAGAATGTATTGTCCTTAATAAGTAATTCTAACATGTAGGATACTATAGTTCATATAAGCACCTTGCTATTAGGATCACGAGTGTTTATTTAGGTACCTGCATATGTGGTTTTTGGACGCATTGGTTTAAGA
Organism: Agapornis roseicollis; assembly: GCA_002631895.1. NCBI lineage: Eukaryota > Metazoa > Chordata > Aves > Psittaciformes > Psittacidae > Agapornis > Agapornis roseicollis. Next base: position 121,298 of record NDXB01021929.1, on the reverse strand, counting down.
CTTGAATTGTGAAATTATGAGCTTAATTTTAGGCATCTACATATTTTTAATTTTAACTGAAAGCTTTAAATATGCCTAGTAATTTTGTTACACAAAGTAAAAATATTTGACTATAACTAATTTTCTCTTTTATGTGGCTTCTACTAAGGTCTGCTGTTTCTCTCTAAATGTTTATATTTTGTAACATTTATCTTTTGCAGGCCATTAGGATCTGAAAATCTGCTTCTTAGAGGAGCCACTTTAAAGAATACAGAAAAAATCTTTGGTAAATCTTTCTATTGATTATTTAAATGGACTGTGAAGTAGCAAGCAAACATTAAACAAGGCTACAACCCTACAGTTACTACTGACCATATGATTTCTAATGAGTCACTTGATTTACAACTTTTTAATAAGGTTTACTGTTGTAATTGCAGTAAAATAACTATTAATGATGTATAATGACTATAGAGAGTTTTGGGGAGGAGGATTTTATTGTTTGTCTAAGAATTATTTAAGGTGACTCAAGAAGACTCAACTTCATGTAAATATATGGCTTTTGAACAGGCACTGGGAATTGATGATGTTGTCCCAAAGCACTTAAAGAGCCTGTTGAAAAATCTTTATAATCTGTTTTGCTCATTTGTTGAAACAGACACTCCAACCAGATATAAATATGGGTGATCAAAAAAACATCAATCCACTTAAACAGTTCCTGATCAAAATTAGACTTTCTGTTAGCAAGTATACTTTATGCGTACAAATTGTCCTCATGCAATAGAAAATGTTGCATATTTTAGCAGAAATTGGAAGCACAAACTGAGATTTTTTTTTTTTTTTTTTTAAAATTCTTCAAGAAAGCCTAGCGGGAGTAGTAGTTCTGTTATAACAAGCCAGTCTTTATCAGTGCCTAAAGGAACGAGGATCCAAATCATNAGTTTTTTTTTTTTTTTTTTTTTAAAATTCTTCAAGAAAGCCTAGCGGGAGTAGTAGTTCTGTTATAACAAGCCAGTCTTTATCAGTGCCTAAAGGAACGAGGATCCAAATCATCCTTTATCATTTACAACTTCTGTACTCCCAAGAAAGATCAGTGATAGCCATGAACTTAGCCTAAGCTACCAAAATCTTGCAACTTTTGCTCAAAAGAGCGTGCAAAAAGTATGTGTTAGTTTAAACTTCCTCTTTTTGCTTTTACTTCTAGTCTGAAATAAATGAACTAATATAACCAGTTTGTAGAAAGTATTTTTGTATATTTCAGAAGATGGTTTTAATATTTCTGTTATCCTGAGTATCAAGCAGACATGTTCCTAATGAGCAGTTGTTTCTGGTCTGCCTTACATATGCAGCGTTTGCCATTACCCCAGCACAATCCATATCCTGAATTATTTTATTTAGCGATGTACAGGTGTGCTTGCTTAAGTACTTTAAGTCCATCATCTTGTTTACAGTTTCTTTTAGTTGCTGTGTTCAATCTTCTGAGGTTTAGTCTTTTAATCTGTGTTCTCAACAGGAAATTTGTAATGTCAAACGATCACTCTTTTCATGAATTATAAAATTTTACTGAAGGAAGCATAATTGATGGTTGGCTTTTACTCTTGGATGTATCCTGTAGTTTAGCCCTGTCTGGATTTTCTTTCACGATGTATGACTTAGATTCTAAAATTATAGCCACAGAAGAGAACTTAAAAATGCAAGGCGATTTATTCAAGACCCCAGTTTGGATTGGCTTGATATATAGCAACATGTTAGCAATTGGGAACTGTGACTCCTGAATGGGATGTAAATGCTGCTTAAAATTTCCCTGTAAGAACTTTCTTTATTAAAGCTATTTCTAGTTTCTGAGTATCATCCAAATCTTTGTTCTTTTTCCTTAGACTACAGAGAATTAAAGAAATAATGGAGTATAATAATAAAGTGAATTGTGCTTTTGTGAAGTTGTTGTGCTGTGTAATTGTTAGTAAAACAAGTTGTCTAATTTCAGGTGTTGCTATCTACACTGGCATGGAAACAAAGATGGCATTAAATTATCAGGCAAAATCACAGAAACGATCTGCTGTAGAAAAGTAAAATTTCTAATATTTATTTTGGGGGTGGAAAACTGCATGTTTGGATGGTGAATACAAGGGGGGTTATTTATTTATTTTTCATTTTACTAAATGTATATGTTTCATTAGAGGTAGAAGGACTGAATTGTTTGTCTTCAGTAAAAACAATTTTTTTGATGCACTTTACTTTGAATTAACTGTGGTAACACAAAGCCTGTCTGTGGCAGGTTTCCCATGGTTTAGCTAAAATTAGAAGTTCCATGCAGGGTGTATATTATAGGAAAGGAAGACACTGCTACTCTCAAGGAACGAGCTGACATTGGTTGCTTACTTTTTTAAAGAGAGATAAGTATTCTTTAGTCCTACTCTGCTATCTGAAATCATCAGCTCTGAGTAAGGTGTCCAAGCCTTGTGGAAAAAAAAGGTGTTGATTAAGGCAAGATGTATTGACCAGCTGATAGCCCTTCCCTTTACACAGTGACTGAGCATTGGTGATGTGTCTTTTTCAGTTCTTATTGATGTATAACCAATGGCTTCTAGTTCATGCCCATCATCGATGAAAATAGAATTTTAAATGTTAAGTGTTCTTGATCTTTTTTTAGATCTGTCTAGAAAGAGTTAAATCATTACAGCTACATAGCACAAGTACTTATGTGAGTGTTCTATTATCAGTTCAGAGAAATGGCATAAAAAGATCTGCAGATACATGTCTGGTTATTCTGTTATTTTTCCATCTACACTGTTGTTTTCACTAATGTAATAAGTTTGGTAAGGTGTTACACACATCTTGGAAAACAATTACAGCACTTTACATTTTAAATAGAAAATGGTCCACAGTAGTATTTTTCTGTGTTGGGAAAATGCTGTAGAGAAGTTATTTAACATCATAGTGTTAGACTTGCAACAAGTGTTAAGCTGAAGCACAAATGTAACATTTTTCAATAAACTGTAGTTTATGTGCTAATGGAGTTCTCACTTTGCCTTTTTTCTTTTTTTTAGATCAATGAATGTATTCCTTATTGTATACCTCTGTATTCTCATCAGTAAAGCACTAATAAATACTGTCCTGAAGTATGTCTGGCAGAGTGAACCATTTCGTGATGAGCCATGGTATAATCAGAAAACAGAGCCAGAAAGGAAAAGACATTTGGTATGGAAATAAATTTCAACACCAAAAAGTTTTACTAAACCTGTAATGTGCAAGAATCCTACTGAAAAGTGTATGCAGCCTGCTTACTTACTGATCATAAAATGTTGCTTTTGTTTGCTAATAGTGGTGGCAGTATGTTTGCAGAAAACTTGGATATTAAATTTGTGCACTCAAGTTATACATATGAATTTAACTGATGAGAAAATGTCATGTTTAATATAAGAACTGCCCTCTTGCAGAGAAATATAGGACTAAAAGGTTTCTGACAGCTGTTGGCAATCATATAACAGATGTGTTCAAAAAAATCCACTGTGGGAATCTGTGTAACAATACCGCTTAAAAGCTTAGTTTGATATAGCTCTGTAACTCTGTCATGAGCACTAGAGACCCACAAGAGTGTTGCCAGTGTCTGATGACCCTACCAAAGTAAGGACATAGTCCAGAATGAATACCCACATGATCCAAAGTAACAAACTGAGCCCAGCACCACAGAGAACACAGTATTATGACACTAAATACTTCCAGTGAGACTAGGGGAAAATTTTCTTGGTTACCCTAAATGCATGATGGGCATACACTAGCCAGGCATGTTCTAGATTTCTCGTTGCCACCAGTAGCACCATCTCAACCTGTTTATCAGGTTGACTAAGCTTCCACAAGTCTCCACCACTGAAACAATTGAGCTAGGCTATATACACACATTTTACTTGTTTTGAGAGAAGGAAGGGAAACCCTTTATTCATTAATGAAATGCTGCCTGAAAGTTATGTAATTGGTAATTCTTGAATGAGTTGCTGTAGGTTTATGTTGTTTTTCTGGTAATTTGTGAATGTACGTGTTACCGTTTTCCTTGTTCTCATACAGGTGTTCACTGCTCTCATGAGTTGCTCTAGAATTTACAACAGTGATGTGTGACTATACACCTGTAAAGAAAAATACAAATCTTAAGTTTTTTTCTTTGTGCCAAATCAGTTGTGATGTTATATTATCATGAAGACACACACTTGTGTTGAACTGTGAGCTGTGAAAGGTGTTGCTTACTGTTTGAAAGTTACTAGAAAAAAAAATAATCTGCAAATGTATGTAGTCATCTTTCGTTTTTTGATAGTACCTGAAGAATCAATATATATTTTCATCTTGTTTCTTTGGCAGTTTCTTCGAGCTTTTACAGATTTCCTTGCATTCATGGTTCTTTTCAACTACATTATTCCTGTATCCATGTACGTCACTGTGGAAATGCAGAAATTTCTCGGTTCTTACTTCCTTACATGGGATGAGGAAATGTTTGATGAGGACACAGGTGAAGGACCACTGGTGAATACTTCTGACCTCAATGAAGAGTTGGGACAGGTAAATTTTAACAAATGATAACTCTTTCAGCCTTTTCTACCATAAATTTTTATTTTAAAATTGTTAGGGTGTTTGGTTTTGGTTGGTTTTTGTTTTTGTTTTT
>NDXB01021929.1:41824-110186 GCA_002631895.1 Agapornis roseicollis | reverse complement strand
AAAATGAAAAAAAAAAAAAAAAAAAAAAAAAAAAAAAAAAAAAAGAAGAAGAAAGAAAATCTATTAAAACCAGGAGGTCACTTTAATAGCTCAGCAATAGCTCATTGTTTGATGTCATTAGCTGAAAGTGCTAAAAATATTTTAATTGAAGTACTAGTCTGAAGAAGCATCTTTTAGGCTGTATGAATGAAAGGCGTAAGCGTGAACACTTTGAAAGTGTCAAAACTAGTTAGTTATAATGTACTACTCTGCAAGACATTTTTAGATTCACACCTTGGGGTAAATTCTTAGATCTGATAACTTTGATTGGTTTTGTTTATTTTTTTATTTTAAATTTGGTTACGGAAGCCTTTCAGTAAGGATCTCTGAATTTCTCATTTCCAAGCAATTTATCAATGTATGTTGTCAATTGGCTTCCACAGACTACAGGAAAAAGCTGCTGACACTATTGAAGCACTCCAGAAAGCTGGAATTAAAGTCTGGGTTCTGACAGGAGACAAGATGGAGACTGCTGCAGCTACTTGCTATGCTTGCAAACTCTTCCGGAGAAATACGCAAATACTTGAGCTCACCACAAAGAAAATTGAGGAACAGAGTTTACACGATGTGCTTTTTGACCTAAGCAAAACTGTCCTAAGACACAGTGGCAGCTTAACCAGGGATACTTTCTCAGGGTAAGGAAAAAGTTGAATTTTCAAGCCAGTAATGGCCTTCTGTGCATTTCATAAACAATTAAATGATTGATTGATTGGTTGATTGATTGATTGCCTTACGAGCAGCAACATGCTATGTTTCAGGTTTTTTTATTGTTAAAAGTGTGAGTTACTGCATGGCAATTAAGTTTGTTCTGCATGAGCTTAAGTTTTCACCAGCATGGTACATTATCTCATTTCTGGTACTGCTTTATCTGTTAAAAGAAAAAAATCACAACTGATATTGTAATTGCTTATTTTTCCACTGCAAAAATATTCATTCTTGAAAAAAGATGACTGTAAAGCAAAATACTGTTTCTAATTTTTAAAAGGGAAGCAGGTATGATATGGTCCTGTAATTAGAGTCAGTATGTGGTGTGACTTTCTTAAGACCAAGGTCACACAGAGCCCTCTTTTTAGGGAAGGTTATGCTACATTTACAGAGAGTTGACAGGCAACACTGTAGTACCATATCTTGTTATGTGCATAAAAATATTTTAAGTGCCCTAAATTGTGAAGAAATAACTGACTTCTGTGTATTTGAATATCCATGGAAGGATAGGTATCATGTATATGGTAAAAGTTAGGAAATAGCATTAAAAAGCAAAAAGCAGGTATAATGTAAAATATGCCTTATATGAGTGGTAAATTAGGCTACTCACTTGAAATGTTGTAGCTGGTATATATTACTTGCTCTTTTTTCCACTGTAAAAACCTAAAAATTGGGTTCCAAAACATTTTTACATATTAAGATGTTAAGAAAAGAAGTTGCTGGTACTTCTGGGCATAGTGGTACATATTTGATTTGGTTTTCTTTTAAATATAGAATCCTCTAGTGATGCATTTATATGCACTTGTAGTAGGTCTGTAGTAAAGGAACAACAAATTAACAAGCATTTATGATATTATTTAGCAGTGTTTCTATAACTCTTATCCTTAAGCTTGAAAGTCTGGGCCAGAGCATCTTAGCTATCCTTACATTTTAAACTCCATTGGTCTAATCAAGAACACCTTTATATTCAGTTAAATCACATTTCACTGTTGTACTACATTTAGCTTAAGTCCCACAGGTCTTACAAGATATGTTTAAATATAGTTGTTTAACTTTTTGTGCAATGCCCATTTTCTAAACATTGAGACTCCAGAATGTTTTGTGTTTGACTCCAGAGTTGGGGAATTTGCTATCTGTAATAGCAAATTACAACTATAATATATAAAATAGCTATCTGTAATTGCACACTATCTGTAATGGTAGGATTCTGCCTGGATGTTCAAATTCAGACTGAAAATCTTTCACTAGAATGTGTCAAATATTAAATACATTGCCTGAACTTCATAATAATACATTTTGGTTGATGTTGTTATATACTAACAGCATAACCCTATTTGTGCAATGGTAACAAAGTGCTGAAAATACCTATGAACTGCTAGTAAATCTAGTTTATGGTACTTTATATTTTTTGTCAAAAATTGCTTGTGTTGTAGTAGTGAGGATAGAGATGCTTAAAATACACTAATGTTAATAAATATGGTGTTTTCCTCACAAACACTGTTCCTGGTGAAACTGTGTTTGTTGAAAACCCATACACAGTAGTATAATCTTGGAGCACTGAAACTAGAGCACAAATAAATCTCTGTGTATGTTTATGCAACACTCATTACTGAGCTGGCACCTGGGGCTGCTCTGTAATGTAGGCAAATGCAAGGGTGCTGTGGAATAACTAGTCTGGATGCCACAAAAAACTGCTCTCATAGCATGGACCATCTTCCCTCGTTGTTTGGTATATGTTATTGTGGTAGACTCTGCTTCATGGCACTGTGGTTATGCTTCTAGCAGTGCCCAAATTATTACAGGTATACCAGTTATAGATTAATATAGATTATAATATATTGTAATATTATAGGTAACGTATGTAATTACTGTATTTTAAGAATATAATTACAGGTATACCTGTGTCAGACTTAGCCACCACAGTAAACGCAAAGGATAGGTACTCTAAAGATAGACAGTGGCCTTGGTTCTTCAGGCCAACAAGTCTCTTTCAGGCATTTCCTTTAGAGCATGGTTTACTTCCTTTTCCCTTGGAAAAACAAAAATGAAGAAAAAAAGAATTATTTTCCTCATCAAAGCAAATTTTGGAGCTTCAAAGGCCTTTTCCTTTAACTTTTTTTTGTCTTTATTATGGAATGTGCCACAAAATTAACTTTATTGCTGCAAATTAGTTTACCTCACTGTAGTTCTCAGTCCTTTCAAATAGAACTTTAAAGGTCATTAATTATACAGTCATACTCACTTGTGAAGTCACTGAGGTATCAGGTTTCTGTCTTTGAACTGGTGAAGCACTGAATATTTTCAACATAATCTAAATTTTAATATGGCATAAATAGCGGGAATTTCCTTTAGAAGTATATTAATTTTGCAGTATTCCATACTCATTATTTTTCATTAATTAATATTCACAAAAGCAGTATTGCCAGATTTTAAATGTGTCTGAGAATTTTACAGTGACTCTTCATTTCTATTTTATCCCTGAACAGACTTTCAACTGATATGCAAGATTATGGTTTAATTATTGATGGAGCAGCATTATCATTAATAATGAAACCACGACAAGATGGGAGCTCTGGTAACTACAGAGAGCTCTTTCTTGAAATTTGCAGGAACTGCAGTGCAGTGTTATGCTGTCGAATGGCACCTCTACAAAAAGCACAGGTTTGTATTTTGTTTTGCAGTTGCTTGTTAGCTGTGCACGTATGTAAATATCGGAAGTTAATACTCTGTATAACTTATGCTGATAACTTTTAAAATGTTACCATTCACTTTTGTATTTCCTAAAATGGAAAAGGCAAAAAAAGCCAGGAGAGGGAAAAATTTCTCCTGTCAAGCACTTTAGATAATGGTATGCTAAAATGGCAGCCACCTGTGTACCTGAATTTGATATATGTACATATTGTGCAAATTTTATGGTTGGTGCATGCTGATAATGAGCATATTTAATGAACTGAACTAATTGCTTCCTTTTTAACCTAACAATCTTTGTATAGTCTGCTACCTGTTGATACTACAAGAACCTGCATTATTACTGTAGAGTGATACTTCTTTATTTTTAAGTGGTAAGCCAAGAAAAAAGAATCCAGATAGAAAAATGTGTGCATTATGATTTTTAAGTACTTCTTAATTGTTTTATGTTAGGTTGTATCAAGTAAAAACATACGCTTCCATTCCTGAAACATCTCAGTATAAGTCAAGAACTTTTAAAGGAAAGAGACGTTTATCTTTCTTATATACACCTTTTATATATACACCTTTTATCTTTCAAGCTATCATGTCTCTTTCTCAGTGCTCAGGTACAGCATATGTAGACCTGGAAGTCTGTAGTTTTTAGTTAGAGATATTCAGTACCAAATGGCCATAGGTGAACATTTACAGTGGACGGATTTGAGGTCAAATTTTTGGACAGTTTCTGTGTCAACAATATTTAGATATATAGGCAGTCTTATCTTTTCTTAAATAGTAAGAAGAAAATCATCAGCACAGTTAAGAAAGCAGAATCTTTCAGTCTTTATTTCAGGATTTCTTTGAAATGTCGTGGTTTAAACCCAGCCACGTAACTCATTCACGCACTCAACCCCCCTTTCTTGCCCTCCCCTGCTTCCAGAGGGATGAGGAGGAGAATCAAAAGAATGCAACTCCCCCAGGTTGAGATAAGAACAGTTTAGTAACTAAGGTATAACATAAATCACTGCTGCTACCACCAGTAATAATCATGATAAAGGAAACAACAAGGGAAAATAATACAGCATCTCACCAACCACTGACAGACAACTCATGACACCCCAACCCAGCTGAGCACCGAAAACCTCCTCCAACCACGTAGAGCACTAGCCCTTCCAGGTAACTCTCAGTTACATCCTGGGCATGACGTGCTGTGGTATGGAATACCTCTTTGGTCAGTTTGGGTCAGGTGTCCTGTCTCTGCTTCCTCCTGGCCTCCCCTCCTCCCTGGCAGAGCATGAGGCTCACAAAGTCCTTGCTCAGACTAAACATTTGAGCAATAACTGAAAACATTCCTGTTACCAGTTTTGTTCCCAGGCCAAAACTCAAAAACATTGTGCTGCACCAGTTATTATGAAGAAGAAAAAGATGACTACCACTGCTAAACCCAGGACAGAAATCATATTCTTTGTCTCTGGAACCCTCTTAATTTATTAATGTGCTTACACTGCGTTAAGCAACCTCAACACCTTCCATTCTTCTGCCCTTCCTTCCTACTATCTGTATCTCTTAATAGTTTGAAAGTATTTGAAAAATGTTATTTTATATTTGGAACAAACACTTCTAATATGAAGAAACTACTGTGATCTTCATAGTAGTTTCAGTGGATAATACTGGTTTTATGTCCCTTCACAGAATTTCTTATGTAACTGTGTTGGTCATTTTTTATTACTTGTAAGCTCATGCAAAACAAACAAGCCATAACAGAGAAGAGTTTTTAACACTATTTTTTTCCAGATTGTGAAATTGATTAAGTTATCAAAGGAGCATCCTATCACATTAGCAATTGGTGATGGAGCAAATGATGTCAGTATGATTCTAGAAGCACATGTTGGCATAGGTAAGTGTGCTTTTTAGACTATTAATTCAAGTGAGATGACAAAAAGCATTTACTTTGTAAAAACAGGCAGTCTCAAAAGAATCAGCTTACACAGTTCGTAGACAACTTTTAGTGAATTTACCCCAGGTAACTACCATGGTGATCTCTTACTGGATGAGTGCCATAGCATTAATGACTAACTTTTCAAATAATTGTGTCTTTGAAATAGTTCTTCAGTTATTAAACAGCTTCATCACTTTTTTTTTTTAAAGGAATCATTGGCAAAGANTCTTACTGGATGAGTGCCATAGCATTAATGAATAACTTTTCAAATAATTGTGTCTTTGAAATAGTTCTTCAGTTATTAAACAGCTTCATCACTTTTTTTTTTTTAAAGGAATCATTGGCAAAGAAGGTCGTCAGGCAGCAAGAAACAGTGACTATGCAATACCTAAATTTAAACATTTGAAAAAAATGTTGCTTGTTCATGGACATTTTTATTATGTTAGGATATCGGAACTTGTGCAATACTTCTTTTATAAGGTAGGAGAATGCTTACTCTAATTACATTAATCTCAAATTTACGTGGTAATATCTATATACACTTTACACGGTCAGTTGTACAAAAAGCATTAATTGCATAAAAGAAAAAAAAAGAATTCTTACAAATTAGACTTAGGGACTGTAGTGACAGGACAAGGGGTAATGGGTTAAAACAAGGAAGCAATTCTTCACTGTGAGGGTGGTGAAGCACTGGAATGGGTTCCCCAGGGAAGTTGTGAGTGCTCCATCCCTGACAGTGCGCAAGGCCAGGTTGGACAAAGCCTTGCATGGCATGGTTTAGTGTGAGGTGTCCTTGCCTATGGCAGGGGTGTTGGAACTAGATGATCTTAAGGTCCTCTCCAACACTAACTATTCTATGATGCTAAATTCCATCACAGACTGTTCTGCTTATTTTCAGTACCTTCTGGGTTCTCTCTACAGTGGCCTTTTAAATGAAGTTGGAAATAGCATTTGAGAACTTGGCTTAGCTCAATATATGTTAGTTTCTGTTTTCATCAGGGTAGTTTATCATGTGCATCCTCCTGTTTAGACAATTTGTTATGTCTAAATGATGGGAAATGATGGAAGATAATAGAAAGGACCCTTCAGAAGATAATTCAAGGTCTTAGTGTTTGACCAGGTGTATACTTAGGAGTCGATGATGTTTGGGATTGTAGTTAGAAACATCTGAAAATTACTTTGCTGTGAAGCATGTTAACCGGGGTGTTCATGCTTGCTTACTGCAGGTTGTGTCCTACCATGCATTGTCCCTTATTTGAGTTACTTTGACTGAGCTGTGCTCCTGGGTTGCAAAATACATTGCCCTTGAATTTTGAAGCTGTAGCCTTAAGTTTGCTTTCAAAATATTTTAAGTATTTTTCTTAATAGTACTACTGGAAGATGAGAATGTTGATATTTAGTGTATGCAGCTCTTTCTACTGTCCGTGCAATATTTACTATTACTAGTGTTATAAAACTATGCTATACACAGCTATATAGCATTTTTCAGTATATAAATTACTGCTTGTATTCCACTTGACAACTGTGTCACTTTGTCTTTCAGAATGTCTGCTTCATTTTTCCTCAGTTTTTATATCAGTTCTTCTGTGGGTTTTCACAACAGGTTAGTTGAGTTTCCTCTCGCTGCCATATTTTCTCTTTGGCTTCTTTTTGTTTTTTTTTGTTTTTTTTTTCCATCAAAAGAGTTGACTATTTAACACTGTGCCTATTTGTCTGACAAAATGTCTAGGTTAGTTTACACACTGTCAAAAGAGCAGCATCTCTTTTGGTTCATGTAATTTTCAGTGACAGTTGCAGTTATGTTTCAGAAATCAATCTTATGAAGTGTCATTAACACAGTGTTATTTTCAAAGTCAATACAGGAAACCAAAATTAGGAGCTGCAGTGCAAAGTGAAATGTCTGTGGGAAACATAGTCTTTCAGGTTTAAGCTTATTGAACACAAATAGAAGGAATCCTGAAAGATAAGTAATTGAACTAGTTATTAATTTTTAGAGTTCAGACTGAAAATAGAAGAATAAACTAGTCTTTTCTGGCATGTACAGGTATGTGTGGCAAAATTCAGACAAATAGTGGCATTCAATTAGTTGAAAAGAAAAAAAATCCAGCACACAGAAAGACAGAGGAAAAGTGAACTGTGGCTCACCAGAAACGTGCCATCATTCAGGACATGATCCAGTATTCTGATTTCTAAAATTTTTATTTACTTTTCAACCCCTTGCTCTCATCTAATTTGTGGGGGAAAAAAATCTGTCTTTTCCTTATGAATGATGGAGCAAAACCCAAAGGAATGAATGACCAGACTTAGAAAAGAGGACTGTTTTCAGGATTAAATTATACAAGAGGAGGATTTAATTGGGAGAAAATAGTATTGTTGTTTTGAATTTGTGGGGTGTCTTGCAGTTGAAACAATAGGAGGGGCTGATACATGGAGACTATTAAATCAATCTTTTAGTTGACCTTTTGTCCTCCAGATGAATGGGGAACAAGTGCGTAATTTTATCTTGTCTGTTTTAGCTGTTCAGAAATATTTGCCTCCATTCTGAAGGGATTCTGAAGTTTTATTTTTTTAAGGAAGTTGACTTATTTCAGATCAAGTGCCATGCATTAGATTATGTTTTAAAATTAAAACTAGCAGATTTAATTCTTTTCCATCTACAGACTTTATATGATACTGCGTATCTAACACTGTACAATATCAGCTTCACTTCCCTTCCTATCCTCTTTTACGGTCTAATGGAACAACATGTTGGTGCAGACACACTCAAGAGAGAGCCTTCACTATACAGGTAAAGTTCATACATTGTGCCCCAAAGTTGTTTGTTCAGTTGTGAGATCGGTCTCTGTTATAATGGAAGTCCTCAGGATTTCTGTGCCACAAAGTGGAGTAGAAATCATATGAAGTGCAACAGTCATGTACAGTCTGTAAACTACAACAGACACATGTATTTTAGTACTCTCTTTTTCTTCTGGCTATGGGGAACAGGATTTTAAAAAGAGAAAGCATACCCTTTCTTCTATATATATGCTTTGTTCTGAAAGAAAAGAGGACAGAATGGTAGAGTGTTGTACCATACAATTCCATGAGGTGTCCAACATTGTCCTCTGCATATTGTTGACACACTTCTGGGCACTGAAGTTGCTACTGGTTTAGATTCTTAGCCACTTGAAATATAGTTCTTGCCACGTAACTGCGTGTGGCCACTTAAATTTGGAACAATGCCCTGCTGCAAAATCAGTACATTTCAGGTAGTGGCAGCAGAAGATAATCAAAGGAAAAACATTTTTTGAGAGAGATAATACTAGATGCTTAAAGGTTAATCAATTTAATCAATGCAGTTATAAGTTTTTAAGTGTGAAATTAAAGAGGAATACAGGATGTTACTGTTAACCCCTTTTTATTTTCTCTTCTATATTTTAAATGTTTTCAGTTTAGAAATGGTCACTCATAAGACCTTTCTGATTTTTGAAAGCTAGTGAAGGTTATTTGGTCAAAACCATTTTGGTTTTGTTATTATAACAGTTTATTGATTAGCTGTTTTGGGCAATAGTGCAGTTGTTCTGGCTGGATTATTGTTGGCCAGATACAGTTTTGTGCAGTTTATTGGTAATATGCAGGGAGAACTGTGGTCATCAGACAGTCTTTAAAGTACCTGCGGTGAAAGTAGTTGCTGGTAGTAAATGTGTCCGTAATTCAAGGTTTTCACTTATCTGTGTTCTGATTTACTCTGATGTGGTTTGTGATATATACCAAGTTTATATATACTTATTCTGTGTGCAGGAGGTAAGGTTATAATATTAATTTTTTTTTTCTGATAAGAAAATGCAGGCTAATGGACAGTGCTATTGCTGCCCAATCCCTGTATTTTTTTGTGGGAAACCAATCAGGAAATACCATTTGACCTGAAGCTTCAACTGAACTGCAAAATCCTTGTTTTGCATGTTCCACATAAAATGGGTATTTCATTGTTACAATATTCTCTGTAAAAGCACCCCATGGGAAATAAAGCAAAGTCTCCAGAGACCTCTAGTGTTCACATTTAAAGTCTACAGTGGTTCATCACATGCACAACATTTCTATAAAACAATTAAAAAATAAATGGGAGAGCACAGGAGAATTTACCACACAATTGAAGTAAAAAGAATTACAGGCAACAGTTAGAAGGGCTGAGAAAAATTAAAAATACTAAAGAGGAGACATTCAGAAAGGATTTGGATGTGAAGTGGTAGGCACTTGTCATGTGGAAATGTTGTGGGTTTACATGCAATTCTTACTTGGTTTTCCTTCAAAAAACAGTGAGTTACATCATTTGTTTGGGATTTTTGAACATGCTGATAATGAATGTGTATATCTTATTTTACACAGAGATGTTGCCAAGAATGCTTTGCTGCGCTGGCGTGTGTTTATTTATTGGACATTCCTAGGAGTGTTTGATGCTGTGGTATTTTTCTTTGGTGCCTATTTATTGTATGACAACACCGTTGTGACCAGCAATGGACAGGTTAGTGTTGGGTTGGATCAGTCAATCAAAGGTAATTTTTTTAATGTTGATGGTATTATGAACATAGATTTGTTTTCTTCAATATTTCCAGCACAGATAACTTTTATGAGTTCTGGTGAGATAGATGGGTTATCTGTTTAGCAAAGTCTGAAATATGCAATAGGATATGCTGTGTATCAGTAAATAGGTATAAGACTATATACAACAGAGATACATCATAAATTCCAGAATTCACATAGTAACTTTTAAGTTTTGTGCTTGACATGCATTTGCTGAATATCTGATTAACATATCAAAAGTCTTGTAGTTATAAATGATCATAAAAGAGCTTAAATATAACAAGCTTTTTGATATTTCAATGATTTTTGACATATGGCAGCTTAAAATAATCTTATCTCTACTTGCTTTGCAGTCACATGAATGCAAATTTTAAGAACTTTTGCATTTTATTTATTTTACCCATTGATATTTTGGTCTATTTTATTTGTGTGCTTTTTTTTCTTTTTGCTACTTGCTTCTCTTCCTATCCTCAGCTAATGACAACCAGCACTCACATGGTAAGACTATTGTGGATTTGTCATGATATCCATTTCATCTTTCACTGTTCTTTAATTAAACTGTTAAAGAGCAGTTAAATATTTCCTATAATTATTTTGAAATATCAATTAAATTTATAGATAGAAATGTTCTTTATTGCTACTTTATAAATACTTAGTTTCTATAGAGTATAATGTATATTGAGCTACATGAGGTGTGGTAAAGAACCATAAACTTTAAGAACTAAGTAGGCTTTCTGCTTCCTTGCGTTTTCTTATTTTGTTCTGTGTTTTTTCTATGACCTACATTTTGTTGCTGACTCTGCTATAGAAAATTTATTACAGTTTATGCTATAAAGTGCTTGAATAGCTTTAGAAAAGACTGTCAAAGTGAGAGAAAATAAATTGGGCACAATTTTGTTGCGTAGATGTAATGTACATGTTTGCTAGAAATGCAGTGTTCAAATATCAGTGAAGTACTGTGAGGGTGGTGAGGCACTGGCACAGGTTGCCCAGAGAAGCTGTCGCTGCCCCATCTCTGGCACTGTTCAAGGCCACGTTGGACAGGGTTTGGAGCAGCCTGGTCTGAGGGAAGGTGTTCCTGCCCATGGCAGAGGGGTTGGAACTAGATGGTCTTTAAGGTCTTTTCCAACCCTAACCTATGATTCTATGAAACAAACTTCTAGTGTGAGAGAGAACACATATTAGAAAGAGCTTTTACAAGGACAGAGTGAATTTTCATTAGGCATAACTGTATGCTGGAGCCCTTCTTTTCCTGGGACCATTATGTGGTATGTTAGGTATTCAAAATTCTGCATAAGCTTATATTTACAGTACTGAAAACTAGACAATTTATACCTATACATGGTTTGTATTGCAAATATTTGGAGTTCCTTTTTGAATTTTATTCTTCTTCTGTAGCACACATTCAGTCAAATTCTTGATAAAACTCTAAAGCCAGACTAGTACCTAATTTGCAAATTGTTAATGTTTATATTTACAACTGGACACCCATGTTAATATCTTGTGATAAAATGTGTTGTTTGAGATATTCTGACTGGAGTGTCACAGATAAAAAAATTCATTACTCAGCATGCATGCTTGTGTGTGTGTATAAAACAGAGTTGCAATTTTAGGCTTGGAAATGTTAGTGTTCAGGAATAGCCAGAGATACATAGATGAGTTCATACGTGCATGAATGCTAGTTGTTGTTGATGATTATTTCCAAGTATTTAAATTATGCTCACATCTGGAAAAAGTCAATGAAAGATTTGAAAGGTTTATTGCAACAATATGTTACTGTAGAATAGGGCACAGGTTAAAGGGGCTGAAGGTACCAAGGATTCAAGCTAAGTTCCAAATTGTTAAAATGGTTGCTGAAGCAAAAAGTTTTAGTTCCTCTTTCCCTCCAGAAAGAAACTAATTGTCATTGTGGCAAAATCAGCAAAAAGTGAAGTCAATATTTAAATAAATTAATTTAAATTAATACCTGTGTCATACCATTAAGTTTGCTTTCAAACATACTCCCCCAGCAAGGTGTTTCTCAGTATTCAGAAATATGTTTGAAACTGTTTTCATGCTGTAGAAAGATAGTACTATAATAATGAAGGTAAATACTTTTAATCACTGAGATTTACTTCATAAATGCCTGCCTCGGTCATTTCCTGGTAAATAAACCTAAGATACCAAAGATTTATCTTATATTAATTATTATTAATTTGTGGTACTGCTTTGCGTGAATGGTGTTCCACTTTGAATATGACATCATTGTTGGTGTTGTTAAAACATAAAGTTAGAGACCTGCTACATAAGGAAGAAAGGAAGAGAAGGGACCATAAAAGTACTTGTAGATTGTAAATGTCATCTTAGTTTACCTATGTAATAAAATGTATTCCCCATGTGTGGGTTTGGGTTTTTTTTTTTTATGTTTAGTGCAGAAGATTAAATACAGTTAAGCTGGGTTCAGAGACAGGTAGATGAAACTAAGTTGAAAAGAATAACAGAGTGAGAAATACAAAACAGTAGGAAGGGAGAAAGTTAACTAGAATAATGAATTGGAACATGCAGGATCAACAAATACAGTCACAGGAGGAAGGGAAGAATTGGATAGGCTGGGAGCAGAGCATGGAAAAATATTTCATAAAGTAGATGTGAACAGGTATACAAAAGAATGATTCACAGCCTGAAGACAAGTAGCATCTTGAGATATTCAATGCTGAAAATACATTATGAGGTTTTGTAACTCACATAATCCCATACTGCTCTGCTTGCATTTCTCTGTGCCAAATTAGCAGCCTCATGGAGCTCTGTGTGCCTTTGCTGTGACCTTATTGTTAAACTAAAAAGGTGGGTAGGTGAAGGGTAGGTTGCAGCCCGTTGTTTTATATCTAGCCTGCCAAACAGAGGCAGATGAAGGTTGTTCCAGGACTTCTTATTTAATCTAGCAGCTTTTACTGGAAATACAGACTCATCTGTTCAGTGTGCAGAAAGCTAGACTGACACTAGGCTGGCTGAGAGATGCCAGCTATGACGTGAGAGTATTTGAAAATTTAACTGGTAAAACCAGACAGTTGGTAAATGACCTGATTTGAAGTTCCTGAACTAGATTCCTGTCCATGCACTGGTATTTTTTTTTTAGGGCACATAAAATATTGTAGCAATGTCGTGACCTATGAAATTATCACATTGCACATCAAAGTAAAAGGTCAAAATGCTGAAGGTTTTCTGCATTTCATCTTATGTTCTATACACTTGGTCACGCATTGTGTAATTTTAGAATAATGAAATGGACACTCAGAAAAATGAATCTTTCAGCCAGTCATATGTTTGTTTTTTAACATTATTTTTAATATTTTTAAATTACTTTCCATTCCAAACTGATTGAATTCTCAGCCCAGCCTCCTACAGATTTCTGCCTCATGGCTGGCAGTGGTCTCCATTTGGAGTTTTTCCTGCAGCAACACTCTCATGTGATCACTTGCCCATTGGATCCTCTGTCTTCTAATACTGGGCAAGCTCATACAGAATAATGTACATGGGAAGGGACCCTGGAGGTGATCCAATTCAACTTTGTGCTTTGGGCAGGACTAATTAAAATCAGGTTGCTTGAGGCATTGTCTAGTCTTTCTCAAGTTTTGAGTATCCCTGAGGATAGAGATTCCACAACCTTCCTTGGCAACCTCTTCCAATGTTTGCCTTCATAATGAAAAAACCAAAAATCTCCTAAATCCTAAGCTGAAGAGAGGTTTGTTCCAGTTCTTCATCTCCGGAGTTGTTCTTCAAACGTTTGTGGGCAACTACTAGGTTGTTCCTTAACCTCTACCAGACACAAGTGCTTTGACGTCTTCACAGGACAGCTATATACTGCTAACCATCTTGGCTACCTGTCAGTTGATCCCTTCCACTTATTTTTTTTTCACACCCCTCCTGAACTGAGGTGCCCCAAACTGGGCATGCTGTTCCAGGTTCGATCTCACTATAGTCAAGTAGATAGGAGTAATAACCGTTCTTCAGTGCTCATGTTCCTGCCAGTACAGCTCAGTTTGCGTTTTTTTCTTATGTCTAGAGCACAGTATAGTCTTGTATTCAACCTGGCGTCCACTGTAACCCTACTACGACTTCTTTTTCAGCAGGGTCAGCCCAGCAGTTCCAATACATGACATTACTCCTCCATTGGTGCAAAACTTTGCACTTGTATGCTCCCAATTTGCCTTTTTGTCCATTGAGAAACATCCTGAGCACCCAACCAGGTGGTCTTCTGAATTTCCATATCTTCTGCAGAAGAGAGCTCATGAGATCACAGCAGCTGTCTCTTTCAATGTCATTCAGCTCTCTTGGGCACCCTTCTCTCTCAGGGGTGCAATACCCTGAGTCAAAGCCTCTTCTCCTAAAACACACTGTCTGAACTCTGCTGCTTACTTTCATAACATTTCTCTAGATCTTGAACCTGATTGTCTCCTAGCTGCTGCAGTCCAAGCCACCCTCTGTGACCATTTTAACAGACAATTCTTCCTTCCGTAAGCATTAATGATAATTTCTGCCACTTGAAAAGCTGAAGTGGTTTTATTTCATTATGCAGGTATGGAGAAAATAAACTGCAATTCAAAAGTGTTTAATCTTAAAATCTATGTAGAACATCTATATACTTACATGGCTTTCACGGTTAGCACATTCTTTTTGTTCTGTTACTCATCTGTATAACATGCTGTTGAACCTCCAAGAAATTCTGGGGTACCAAGGACAGAGAGAAGGGAGATCAGAGAAAAGGTGGTATCAAAGAAGACTGATGAAATTACTCCAGTTCATTTGTAAATCTCAGTGATTTGTTAACTGTGCTACACTTGATTTTAATTAGGAAACATAACTGAACCTCAGGTTAAGTACACCAATTGTGGGTTTTTTTCCCGGTCTGTAGGAAATCTGAGGTGTGTACACATAAGAAACTAAAAGATTTTGCAGTGGATAGATCATGTAGGATTTCAGTGGTTTTGCCTAACTGTGGGTTCATGATACAAGCAATGCATAGCTTTAGGAGGTTTATTCTAGACAATTCATATAGTGGACAATATTATCTATAACTGCTTTGGACTATTTTTTATAGATGTTTGGAAACTGGACCTTTGGAACACTGGTGTTCACTGTGCTTGTATTCACAGTTACATTGAAGGTAAGGTATCCACTGACATTTTCCTAAGGCTTGTTTTCTAATTGCTGCTAACTTATATTGGTTTCTTTCTATAACATACATTGTCATATTAGTTTAAATACAGATTTTGCTGTCTTTGCTTCCTTGACTGTGCTCAAAACTGAAAAAAGTCATTTAGCTTTTCAAAGGGTGTAATTTTATTTCATCTCCTGCTGTGTATTCTGTTGCTTCTAGATAGTAACAGCACCATATGATCTCACTTGTTTTTTTTTTGTCAGCTTGCACTAGATACACACTATTGGACATGGATAAATCACTTCATGATCTGGGGATCACTGGTATTCTACGTTGTCTTTTCTCTGCTCTGGGGAGGAATTATTTGGTATGAACCCTAACATAAATTGCATTGCAAAAGTTGTGTCAGAAACATAAAAGTTGTTATGTATTTCACCTTTTTGTCCCAAACAGGATTAAATTTAGTGCTTATATACTGCAGAGCTCCCAACAGCAATCACATTTTAAGCACACCTGTAATGATAATTAGAGAATGCTCAGCTCTTCTTTCACTGAGTGTCTGCTAAAATATTCTTACAGAAGAATATAAGGATACCAGCTGTCAGACTGCCATTGGGGCAGTCAAAAGCAGTCCAAGGGTTGGTTCAAGGAGCTGAGGGAAAATCTCACTGAGTAGGTCATGTCTGTGCAGCTTGGTGCTAACTTTCTGGACTTGTCTTTGAGAGAGCTATCTTTAAGTCTCAACTAGAGCCAGGGAGTAGTACTCACGCTGAAGTTGTGTGGATGACCAGGAGTCCTGTATTTGTGCTTACTATTTGCGCCCTTTTTTTAGCAAAGTAGATCTGCCATAGATGTGTGAGCACCTACTTCTTCTATTGTTGGTCAGAAGCTTTTTAAGAATTAGTGTCTCACACATAGACAGTTGAAAGTGTTGGGGTTTTTGGTGTGTGTGTTTTTGCAAGGGAGAGGCATCAAGGGAGGGAGGACAGATCATGGTATTGCCTGCAACCTGGAGGGCAAGAGGAAGACAGTTACCTCTTTTTGATCGCTTTTTGATAAAACAGGGATGAATGAACTCCCACAGCCTGGGAAGTTGAACTTGGAGTATTTAATCAGTGTCATAGTTCTTACATTTAACATGGCTAGTCTTTGTGTACTGAAATGTAATATCTATTTAATCTTTTTCCTACTAGGCCTTTTCTCAATTATCAGAGGATGTATTATGTGTTCATGCAAATGCTGTCTAGTGGTCCTGCGTGGCTGGGTATAATTCTGCTCATAACTGTCAGCCTTCTTCCAGATGTTCTCAAGAAGGTCGTATGCAGACAGTTGTGGCCTACAGCAACAGAAAGAATCCAGGTAAAAATATTTTTCACTGTGAAGTTAGTTTTCTGCATCACAAGTCTCTAATAAGTAGTCCTAGTTCAAGGTTAGAGACAAGATTAGAGCAGAGGTTCTCCATCTGTGGTATGTACCACCAGTTCCACACCAGCCACTTCTAAGCAGTATGGTGAAAGTCACTGCCTGTCACTTCCACAGTGCTGTTTACCTGAATCCCGGGGCAGCCCCCGTGCTTCTGTACCAACAACCACAGGGAAATAGCTGATGCAGATGGAGGGAGACAGGTAAATGGTTCAGCACTATTATTACTGAACACCTCTAGAGTTTATACACTTAAAATAAATGTGATGAGTATATAGAAAGTTGGTAAGGGATATGTAGCAAACTCATGCCAACATTCATACTGCATGACCTGTGTGTCCTTTTATAGGAAATTATTTTATACTTACACTATGCCTGATAAAACTACCCATGTATTAAAACGTACTCATTAATATTTTTTCTTCTTTTATATTTCAACTTACACTTTACCCCTTCTGATATGTTATTTCTACATAAATACGCCTTCCTGTGCCAATGGGAAGAGTATTTTAAAATCTGTTGCCTCCTTTCTTCTGACCAGCCCTAAAGGAGGAGCTACTGTGCAAATACAGGCCTGCTCTGGTGAGGCTGAAAAGGAAGCCAGGTTCTGTTGGAAGCATGGTACTATGCTGGGTTCATCAAACCAAATGCAATAGAACATGTTACCTGTATTTTTGACCCCAGCAAACTTTCATATATTATATATGTTTAGAAGGTGAAGGACAGTATAGGTGTTGAACCTAAAACTTAATTATTTCCCTTGCCTTTTTCAGCCCATCAGTTGCAGCTTATAGTTTAAAATAATGAGTTACCAGCAACTCTGCCTGTAGGGGTTAGTTAGCATTTTGATGCTTATTTGAGAAGAAGAAAGGAATAAAGGAACTTTACTTCCAAGGAAAGTAAAGTTTTCCCTTTGGCAAAGGTAAAAAAGTCTTCTCTCATATCTGCAAAGTAAAACCCCTTGCCATTGTTCTGTATTCCTTGAATGCACAGTTGTGAAAATGCCACACTTTAAGGAAGACAGGAAAGAATAAACAGCAGAAAAGCATTCACAGCATTTAGTGTTCTTCTGTTTTGCCCTATATTTTGTTCTCTTTGCCATGTATGTTATTTGTGGAAAAAGTTCATCTTAGTATAGGTTCTGCATGCTTAAAAGTGTAATGAGAGAAAATGAAAATAGGTTAATATGAAGAAACAAGCTAGCAAACAAAAGCCCAAACAAAGGTATTACAGCATTTCTTACAGATATTGTATATTAATGCTGGAAAAATGAATTGATTGTAAAGCAGACTTTGGGCTTAACCCTGGCAGTATTAATTTTTTAATATTTAGTAGAAAATCAATGACTTTTAACCAGATATATCCCTTGTGTTTCTTCTTCCCTCTCTGTTTCTTTCTGTTTTCCAATCTGCTTTGTCTAAATAACTGCTACCTTGCTTTAAACATAAATGATGTACACGGTTACTTCCTACAATCTCCTGGGAAAATCAGACTAAGCATCAGTGCCTTTCTGTTGAGCAGTCCACCATCTTTATGCTTTCTCAGACTTCAAGCAGTCTAAGTTTCTAATGGAACAAAAGGTGACTTTTTTCTGCCTTTCTGCATGCTTGGCTGTTTCATTCAAAGGACAGTGAAAAGTTTATCATCAGAAGTTGTTTACCATACTCATCTCCATTTGTGACTCACATCAACTGTATTTTAAAAAAGAATACTTTTTAGTATAGTTGTTTTCTTCTGTTTATCTCAAAGACTATGAATCATTGTCACAATCTGTCACTATCACTGTCATTTTGTCACTGTATTTTACATAATGTTTGTGCCTCAAGAATCTAGAGTTCTTAGATCTCCATATTAATCATTGGCCTGTTTGTAGGTGAACACATGTCACATTTGCACAGTGCCTGAGTACATGGAATAGTTGCCACACAAAGAAGTGATAATTCTGATTATGCTGATGTTACTAACATCATACAGAAAATGTGGTACTAGAAGCCATTTCAGCCATCTGTGGAATATATTAATATATCTGCTGTGCTGTGATAGAAGGAAATGCAACTTTTTTATTAATAAGTTATGTCCAGTATGTATTCCGTCTTATGAAATTTTGTAGTTTTTCTAGAAAAAAAGCAGCTCAAGATTCAGAAGTATGTGACAATTAGTATAGCATAGAAGTAGAAGAAATGCTAATAAATGTTGGCTTCTCTCTGGTCTGCAAGAAAATTAGTTTTTACTTAATACTAGGAGACTGATGGTTTCCATTGTAGATTTTATATCTTTATTTTTTAACTGGTTAAGATAAAACAGACATTTCTTCCTTCT
Source organism: Agapornis roseicollis (assembly GCA_002631895.1). Classification (NCBI taxonomy): domain Eukaryota; kingdom Metazoa; phylum Chordata; class Aves; order Psittaciformes; family Psittacidae; genus Agapornis; species Agapornis roseicollis. Next base: position 91,398 of record NDXB01021929.1, on the reverse strand, counting down.
TTCCCCCTTTAAAAATGCATAGCCAATAAAAGTGACTGTAATTATGCAAGTCATGGGGAAAGTTCACAAAGTTTTTTCACTATTGAAATTTCTGGCTAAAATTGGCTTTTAAGTGCCTTCAGATTGGTTTGAACTGAGCTTTTAAGTAATTCATATGCTTCTAAGTTTTTCTCCCTTTTTGAGTACTTCAGTGTGTGGTGGGTAATAGATAGTTAACCATTGTTATCATTCAGAGGGTTTTAAATACTCCAGTTATGGTTTTGGGTTTTTTGAGAGAGCTTTTCAGTTATATGTATATGTATACACACACACAAAGACTTGTATGTGTGTGTGTGCATGTACATATAGGTACATACAGTTATATGTGTATATATATATGTATATGTATTTTTATACGTATATACACACACATGTATGAACTGTTGTATTTCTTGGGCTAAAACATTAATTCTGCAAAAGCTTTGGAGGAATCTGTTGCCTTCTGGTAATTCTGGTCAAAATCTGCTCATTTCTAACACATGTAGTCCCAACGACTATTTGGCTCAATGAAACAAACTGAATTTTGTGCTTTAACTGGAAACTCTGCAGCTGTGAGGTTTCTTTCAGCCTTTACTTTTAAAAAGCAATAAGGTGTTCTTTTCTATATCCAATCTATATTAACTGATTATATTTCCTTCTTTTTATTCTTCTTTCATTAATAGAAGCAGCTCAGCAGCTCTGTTAGGGAAAATATAAATTCACTTGAAATTTTCCTCTTTTTATAGTTGTGACATCAACTGACAGTGTTTCAGCAATCCCAAATTCTTTGTAGCTGCAATACCAGGTGCTTTGGTTCTGAGCTGTAAATAACTTCTGTGCTTTCATCCCTTTTTAAGAAATATTTTTCTTTTTTTCTTCGCTTCTCACTGATTGGTTTTCCATTTCACTTTCACTTCAGCCACAAGATCTGCCCATTGGCCTCCTTATGAGATCTCTAGCCTTTGCTGCACTTGGGGAAACCCAAAGTGGTCCTTTTGCCTGGGGAAGCCTCTCTGATTCATTATTCTTCTGTTCCTCTTAGAAAACTGGTCACCAGCAAACTGTTGCCTTTGTCAAGTGTTGGTCTCTTCTTCTATTGAAAACAAAGAAATATATCTTGACGTTGCAATATTTGAATAATATGGGAGAAGGTAGCTTGGTAACTCCCCATGGTGAAATGACAAAGCTGTCAGTCAGCCTTCATTAGCACTGGCCCCATCACCTCCCCAACCAGTTGTACTGGGGAGTAGCAAAGGGGGATGTCTGGTCCTTAATTTGTAATCTACTTGGTTTAGGACAAGGGGTAACAGGTTAAAACTTAAACAGGGGAATTTAGATTGGGTATAAGGAAGTTCTTTATGGTTAGGGTGGTGAGGCACTGGAATGGGTTGCCCAGGGAAGCTGTGAATGCTTCATCCCTGGCAGTGTTCAAGGCCAGGTTGGACAGAGCCTTGGGTGACATGATTTAGTGGGAGATGTTCCTGCCCATGGCTGGGGAGTTGGAACGAGATGATCTTAAGGCCCTTTCCAACCCTAACTATTCTGTGGTTCTATATCACAAGGACAGGTTACTGTCAAAGGTGCAGGACAACCCATGGAACTTAGTCATGGTACAGTTAAGTGCTTTTGAGAGTAATTAAGTATTTTTAAGAGTTTGAAATGAACTAGAAACATCTTCAGAGGGGCTCAAATGATAACCCCAGCATCAAGAATCAGAAGCATTTAACACAGGATAACCTTGCAATTTTAAATGTCAGAAAATCCATCACTTCTACTTTGCTAAAACAGTAACATTTGTACCAAATGGTACAGTTCATTCACATTTCTCTCTTGTATTCATTGAGAGTCTCACTGTTTTTCCTCATCCTTGCAGAAGAGTATGAGACATAAAACAGCCCTAAATGCACTGGCGAACAGCGATGGGCCACTTCTTGAAGGAAATCTTTCAGCTTCCGAGCCATAATTAGATCAAAACTAGGTAACAGTACTGTACGTGTTGCCAGTTTGGATTAATTTCTATTGGTAAACTATGCTATTTACAAAACAGCTCTTTCCTCCAGAGTTTTTGATATACTTTATCAATATTGATACAAAATCATTATGTTTTACTTGGAGAGCCCAGTTTTTGCAAGAGATGTTCTATGCCACAGGTAAGATCTTTTTATCTCAGATGCTTACTTGTGTAAGGAAAAGCAACAAACCAATATACCCATATTAAAGTCTTACAAATACCTTTTGTTATGTGTGTAGGTAGTGTGTGACATTTCTTCTATAAGGACTGGTTGTCATTGCAGACTGTAGTCACATTACACTATTGCTTAGAATACATAAAGTCAGAAATCTCATACACAAGCAGTTTTCCATCATCTCTTGTGCTCTTGAATACATATATAGACCAAATACAGACAGTGAAACAGGAAAATAACTATGCAAAAGGAAGTGATTTGTGAACAGGACTTTGGTTCAGTTACAGAGACTGGGGCTCTATATAGAGCAGTGCATTGTTGCATCACTGCCTCAGATCAAGAGAGAAGGGTGGTCATCTTGCCAAATACTTGAGACACCAGCACAAGTAATGAGGTCCTAAATACTCCAAACATTAGGGCAGCAGAATGAAGTTCTCTGCTTTACCTCATCTCTTTGCCACACCATTGATTACCCCAGTGAATATAGGTAAGAAGGTACACTTTTTTATGCAAACATATTCTTACTTGAATGCCGTATCTGCTCCGGTCACTTCATGCTCACCTAACCCCAGAAGCAGTGCTCAAGGAACGAAGTGAAGGTATAAAGCTCCAGTATTTGGAGAAGAAAGATGCAGTGTAATGTGCTGGTGTGGACTGTGATGCTTCACGGTAGTTGAGGGGTGCTTTTGATTTATTTTTAATGACTGCTAAGACAAACAGTGGTAGAAAACCTCAGCTTTCTTGAGCAGCTTCAGGTATGGCAGATTGAAAGTGCTTCCCTTGGAGTTATGTGTAGAAAAAACATCATTTTATTTGTAGAAATACACATGGTAACTAAAATGCCTCACTTTCTAGCTGGAAGAATAGGAAAAATAGTTCCCATACAGCGTATGAATACTCCTTCCAGCATTTCCAAAACAAAGTCTGCTAATCTGCTACATGATTGTCTACATTTTTCTGTATTGATGGCATTTGGTCTATATGTGTGTTTAAAAGAACCCAGGCCTTACTGTTAGTGAGCAGTTTTGTATAGTTTAATGACTTTTCCAAGAGTATCTGTTGTAAGAGAGTTTTCTGATTGCTCTTGGCTATGCAAAAGTATCATTTCAAGCTTGCGACTGGTTTTAAAAATGTAATATTAAATCTCAGCCAAACTTCTGTAAGCTACATCATTAATATTTTCTTTGTGATTTTGTTCCTTTTGCTCCCGTGTTGCTGTTAACAGGAAAGGAGGAAGGGGATGATCAAGAATAGGGGATTTGACTGCCTTACATAGCATTTATGGAGAGAGTGATTGATAACACTGACTTAAATGATTCTATGAAATCATGCTTATAATATATTTATAGCTTAAATACCATTACATAACCTCCGTGCCTCTATACCTGGAAACTATTTGTGTATTCAGTGTGAAGAGTTAGATAAACTCATTGGGGGAAGTGCTGTGCTGATTTTCTTTTAGTCCGTGCATGTGTTCTAGGGTGTTGTCGTGCAGCTCTGCTGGTACTGTAATCCCAAGTATTTCCAGGCCAATTCTGCCAGAGTGTGGAGTGATTATGTGGTACTGATAAATTGTAATGGACAATTAGGCCAAGATAGCATATATTGGCTGTATAGATGCTACATGTAACCAAAGCAAGTCCAAAATCAGATACTCCTTAGAAGTACAAAGCAAGTGCATTAAACCTCTTGAACTTTTATCTATTGACACTAACTGATTGTAAAGAATTCCATCTCTTTGGAAGTACAGGGCAAAGTACTTGAATCTGTTCTGTCTTAAATTCCCTGTAAGAAGTCCTGACCAAAGACATTCAGAGATAAAAAAAGATATACTAGGAGAGATTGCAAAGTGAAATATAAACCTGATTTAAAACAATTCAAGTTGGAAGCAATCCTCTGTGTCATCTGTTCTCTAAAAAGCCCATTGTCTGATTTAGAAATTATGTGTACAATTACACCTGCTTTTGTAGGTCTTAATTTAAAACTAATCACATTGAAAATAGTTGGTTGCTCAACAGCATGAGGGGTTACAGCTTTACATGAAACAAATAGCCACAGTGGTGATTTACTGAAAAGTGTTATTATACCAAGGGCACAGTGGCCCTAAGAAAGAATACAATTGTAGACTTTTAGCTCCAAAATCATTTGTTTACTGTGTATATGTTTTTTTCCCTTCAACAGGATGCGTCAAGGCACTGTCAGGAGCACATCTCGGAGTTCACACCTCTTGCCTGTCTGAAAAGCCCAAGATACAGGAGCAGTGACTGCAGCAGTTCCCCAGCAAGAAGGTCTAATTCTCATTCTAAAAAAATGATGTTTACGCACTGGAGAGGCATTGATTATTCAGTACTTCCATCTGTCTTTGGCTATTCAAATAGGCAATGCCGTCCCAGTGCAGGCTACCGCTACAGTGGGTCAGGTTTGGAAACGTCCGTATGACAGAACACCAAGTCAAGCCTTTAAAAACTATTTATTTCTTTTTTCAGGAAACAAACATGTCACAGAAATATATTAAACTATATGTGGCTTTTGCCATCTGAGGTAGTGTTCAGACAAACAGGATCAAGAGCTAGAAGTATGAACCCTTCCAGGCTAATAGGCCTCTTTTTATGTTTTGAACTACTGGAGCAATGAACAATCTGCACAGTCTGGTACTGTGAGACTGGTAGCACTAAAAATTCTCTTCATCCTGTGTCAAGAATTTTGTGCATTTACTGCTTCTGTCATCTTTAGTCATTTTCTTTGTTACTTGAAGTGTATAGTTTCAGTCAGTGACCTACATTTTGAATTCAACAGGTTTAATTTTCAGCCAGGAACAGTGACCTCAGTTATCTCCAATGAAAGTCTCCTAAATCATATTTAACAAGTACTGTTTCTGATTTTCCTGTCTTTTTTCTTTCTTTGCTCTTTCTGTAGAACAAACTGGTGTTTCCTCTGTGCAAATCTGCTTTCAAGAAACACTCTCTAATGCTCACTTCCTTGTAAGTGGCCAAATCAGGGCTATGTCTGGTTTTCAGTTAGCTTTCCCCCGTAGAAAGATAGGCAAAACAATCCTTGTGTGGATTATGTACATGCTCTATGAAGTCAAGTTGGCTGTTACGTAGGTAAATATCAATGTTAGTATCTACTTAAAACCTGAACGTAAGCATTTGGCCTAAAATGTCCTTCCAAATTTGTCAGAGGTGCAGATTACCCAGCGTTCCCACTTCCTCTGTCTGTAATTATAAAATAGGCATAGCCAAAAGCATTATATATTTAACCCTTTTTGACACATTTATTTCTTTAAAGGAAGAAAAGCTTTTTTTCCACATAAGTGACTTACTATCTGGAGAAATCCTCTTAATTTTGATGTAAGTTTTTGTGTGTGTATGGTTAAATATTGGCTAATCAGCTTGGTTAGATGTATTACAAAGCACGCAACTGTTAACTTTTGCAAGCAAACCACGAGGTGGCACACGGCTGTTTACGAACAGCTGAACCATAGTTGTGATACAGGAACTCATTTGACTGCAAGGATTCTGTCTAAGTGACTTTAAGAATGACAGCCAACATGCACTTCTGTTTTCTCTGCTGCATTTATGTTACTTGGCACTAATTCAGTTATTAGCCGTGTCCTTGTCTCGTTTTGTTAGTCCAGTGTTTTATTTTGGGGTGCAAAATTATCTGAAGGAGTAATCTGATTTCAGTCAATTTCAGCCTGGTGGTTAGAACTGGTTCATGACTATGGTCATTATTAGATAGCTCTGGGAGGACATTACCTAGAAATATTTGGAGTCAGAGCTGCAGCCTTTATTGGAAGACCTGGCCAAGACATTGTTAGCTGTAGTTTGAATGGACCAGGGAGGCAAAGAAAAATTTTCCCTTTTGTGTTCTAAAAAAGAAAACCCAAACCACCAAACCAAATAGTTTACTTGCTAATTTACTTTTCAGTAAAAGAAAAATCAGCTTACTAGGAAATGTTGTTCACAATATTCTGGGCGATTTTCACATTGAACAATGAATTATTATTAAAATGGCCTGAGACAAGCAGAGCTTGTAGAGTGAGTAGTGACATTTTCTGTATACCAAAGAGAAGAGAATTTTAAGATGTGTAACGGGGAGCACCACAGCCGAAGGTATTTTACCATTTAACATGTAGCACTTTTATGTTTCAAAGAATGTCCTCATAGTAGTATCACTTTGAAATACATACATGTGTGGGTGTGGGTGTGTGTACATGTACTTGCCATTGCGGACTTGAATGTGGGTCAGTTAGAACCGTCCCCTACATAAAACACTGGTGTATATATTTTTAAAGAGTTAATATGGCTATAAATTTTATACCAGTAGCAGTGACAAATTTCTTGTGTGTAGTTAACAAATTATTTGTAATGTATTTTTTAGAAATCTTAAAATTGCCTTTGCACTGAAATATTTTTCATACTGTAGCTATTTATAAATCTGTTTTACGCATACATTTGTTAACACACCATTTCTATTTTTTTTGAAGTATATGTTTTGAAGGCTTTTTTTATACCTATGAGTTTTTGGCCACTTCAATTTAGCTTAGCATGGAGTTGTGGCTGAATGTTAAAATACTAATGAATGTCATACTAGAAATGCAGGTCTGCTGCTCTACCAGTGTCACCCAAGCTATTGATGTTCCGTTGGGGTTTGCAGTAGTGGAGAGGAGAGCGCTGTACTTCCAGTGCTGTGCTATTACTGCTGGCTTTTTTACTCTCTGAAGCCTCCTGCTTTTTTACTTATCTGAGTTCCATCTTTTAGCCTTAAATGAGATTTTTTGCTTGATGTTTTTCAAAATGCTGCATTCCTGGTCTGCCTATTAACAAAGCAGCTCATTGCAAACTTCATGTAGCCCTGCACTTCAAAACCACTGACATTAGTCAGGCTGAAACAGCTCTATAAGTGCTTGGGAAATTTCAGTTAAGCATGTCATTTTGGGGAGGAGAAAGAATGCTTGAATTTAAGTGGAAGTTTCTGCTTTGATTTAGCAATACTTTTACCTTGAAAAGTTGGTACTGTTTGCTTGTTAAAGTAGACTGTTCAGTGAAAAAAAACCCATGCAACATCGACTGGGTTTCACTTGATGTGCTTTTGCTTCAGTCCTTGTTACTATTGCCACGCAAACAGAGTCCACTGCAGCAGCAGGTGTTACCTGGGAGTTCCATTGCAAATGGATCAGATGATAGAAAGATGAAAAAATAGAAGTTAGCTCAAACTGCACTAGAATGTTTTATTATGGCTGAGACCCTGAAAAGAGACAGATTTTTATGTATTAAAATTAATTAAAAAAATTAAAGGGGAAAAGTATAAAAACCTATATAACTTCCTAACTTGCCTTGTTTAACCTGTTTCAGCTTTAACAGCATAGTGTCTCCATAACTGCTTCTATAAATGTCTTGAAGCTGGTAAGCACTAACCAAATGTATGTGACGACTTAGTATTTCAAGCTTTTTGGCCACTGAAGTTCATATATTCCTACAGTGGCTTGTGGCAAAAGACCTTTTTTGTTTTACCATGAATGATAATTGTTTATTCAGCCACTTAATGTAAAAGCTTCCAGTTTACTTTCTTGCTTGCATTAGCCTGTTTGTCTTGACCCAACTGGCTTGCAAATGTGAAAGGAAACAAAAAATCTGTTAGTGGAGCAACTGCACTACTTTTCTTTTGGAAGCCAGTGGGATCATTGCGCTCATGCTACTGTCTGATAAAAAAGCTTTAATGGAAATTTGTGGAAGTATTATGAAAGTGAAAAGTATGTGATTCTACTTTGCAGACTAATCTAAAAATCCATTTATAGAGCTTTAATTTTTTTACCTTCTGAAAATTCACAGAGTTTTAACCTGTGTTGTCTCCAACGCACATTCTGTGTTGTGTACACGCTGCATTTTAGATGTCCTTTCATGACCTAATGTAAAGTAGAATCTGCGGAAGCTGCTGTATGGAAGCTGGAGGGTAGTTCTCTGTGCATTAAACATTACCGATGTCTGTAGTCATCAGCTCCAAATGCTGACACTTATTTTAACTGTACAATTATAGGTGCATTTATTTGAAAATAAATCAGTCTTCAAATCAAATGTTTAGATTATCCTGTACCACTTGGTTTATTTGATTTGAAGAGTCAGTGTGTGAAAACATTACTGTAAAGTTTCTTTTCAGTGCTATTTTTAACATTTATTTCCGTAGATACCAAATATAACTTGTTTATACTCAGTCACATTTTGGATCCTTATGTAGAATATATGAGCAGGAGACGTGAATCTGCTTGCAATAAATACAAACATTCAAGACTGGTTTAAGTTTGCTCTTGAGTAATTAAAATCTAGTATAAATATGAGATGATTTCATATTAGTCTGTAATAAAATGTAAGTACATAACAGAAAATGGAATGAGTGTTTGAGTCTGTTACTGACTATGCTTGCAGTCACATTTATTATCAGAGAGTGTATGTAGTCATCGGATAAAACAAGCTAACAAGAAGGGAAATTTTGAGAAAGCTGGAACATGAGCAGTGCAGGGGGGTTATGGCAAAGGAATTGGTGCAAATCCAGGAGAGCTTTGTTCCTCCTGCACAGACTGGGTAAGTACAAAAGTTATTTCCAGACTAAACCTGCACGCTACACATGGGAAGATCTGTGTTTCCTGATGGTTCTGCTGTGTAGGGAATCCAGAGCTACCTTTCGTTTGTGCTTTGCCATCTGAATTGGTAGTGGTGCTCACAGGCTCTTACAGAAGAGGTTGAGAAATGCCATCACTTACTTCCATTTGGTATTACAGTACTGTGGGATTTTCAGTTGTGTGAAAACCGTTACAGCCCTCACCATGCACTGACATGGTCAGGCTGAAGGTAACCCTCAGCAGCCTCTACAAAGCCACTCAGAGCGGTAGGTGCCTTCTGCTTTGAGGCTGTGTAGAATCCTTGGGCACTTTGTATGTTGATCTCCCACTTCCCATAATGAAGATTTCAGAGGAATGGGTTTGTATGTATTATGAACTCTTTTATCCAGACAATAGAAGTATACCCATCTCCCTTTTGTACATCAAAAAGTCTTGTGTTAGTACTGAATGAGGTTCAGGAGAAGGTAGTTTGAGGGGGAAAAGGTAAATATGGAAGATGCTTTTCTTTTTGTTCATGCAGTGAAGAAAAAAATTTGCATAAATTGCAATTAGATAGAAATATTGAAATTGTTTTTGAAAAGAAAATGTGATGATGCATCTGGATTTCAGGAACAACACAGTAGCAAGAGGAACAGATGACTTTATAAGTAGACAACTATTTTATGTACAAATATGTTTGTTTAAAGGAAAAAAGAATAGCAAGTCAGTGGTTTCTGAACATACCTTATGTTTTCCTTCAGCTCATTAAATTATGCTCTTTTAGTAAGTTATGTTGTAAAAATAATTGAAAACTTTTTTACTTTACATACATTTATTAAGACCCTATTTTTTCGTGCACTATTGTGCAATGCTGCTGTATAAAATCTTTCCTGAAAGTTATTTCTATATGAAGTGAGATAGGTTGGGAAGTTTCCTGGTTTTGTTTTCTGCGTATCCCAGTTACCTCAGGTGATACTCTACAGGAATTTAAAAACAGTATTCGACCAAGTTGTTCAAAGCTCCCTCCAACCTAGCCTTCAGCTTCCAGGCCAGGTTAGACATGGAACAGCCTGGTCTTGGGCAAGGTGTCCCTGCCCCATGGCAGGGCTGGTGAAGCTAGATGATCTTTAAGGTCCCTTCCAACCTAAACCATTCTATGATTCTATAATGAAGCTTTGTTGGTGTGTCCATTTCCATTACACATACTTACAGATCTTTTCATTTTAATTTTAATGCCATTCAAATGCTAAAGCATAAATTGTAGCCATTCAAAGGCTTCACTTACATGGGGAAGTGATGAGCATGAAGTGATAGGACAGGGATAAAACCAAATACAGCCATTAACTCATTTCATTATGTAGACCAGTTTATCAGATACCTAATGTCCACATCTAGGTTGAGATGTGTTTAACAGAGAATTACAGTGTGTGATCAGTACTACAGTAAATTAATAGCAGTGACTCTTACTGCTTTAAGTGTTCATTTTCCATTTAAAGGAGACAAATAGGAGTAATATTCAATTTTAAATCATCGAAAGGTTTGTCGTTGTTTTCCATTCTCATGGTGCATTAAGCCTTTAACAATTACATAGGAAGCAGGGTCCTGCTAGGCTCGGAGGCTCTCTGGTCAGATTGTATTAGAAGAACTGTTAACATCCATTCTCCTTTTTTAATGTGGGAAAACCCAACATGCTGCTTGTTCCTAACAAGGAAAGCAGTGTTAACAATTGTTCAAAATGCACATCAACACTTCCTTACATTCAGATTTTAAACGTATCTTCTGAAGATACCTCACACTGAAACATTAACTTAATTTGAAAGATAAATCTTACAATCTAATAAACACTTGAGTTTTAGAAAGGAAGGGAAACAAGTCCAGGTCCAAGGTTGTTGAAGACCATGGAGTGGTATGCTGACTTTACTTCAGAAAGTACTTCTAGCCGTATGTGAAACATAAGGACATTTTTCTTAACATGAGATTTTACTCCTAAAGCTGGCAAATGTAGTTGAAATCTTTGTGATTGTACACAATTTGCAGTCTTTGGATGCCATCTGCACAGAAAAGTCGAATTCATGGTATTGCAGCAAAGAGTCCTCAGGCACTCCTCAGAAGTCATCTCCTCCTGTCCTCTCAGAACCTTTGTTGCCCTCCTTTGGACGCATTATCATATTTTCACATCTTTTATATATTGTAAGGCCCAAAACTGCAGCCGGGACTTGAAGGGAGGCCACACCAGTGCTGTGCTGTATGCAGTCTGATCGGTAATGCAGAGTTCAAGGGGATTTGGAGAACAGAAACTGCTTCAACCAGCCAGCAGGAAGAACTTCAGAAAAAGCAAGCATACACAGTTAAGGGACGGGGTTAGTTAGGCCATACCTTTGGGTAAGTAAAAATGTGCATGTGGAGGGAAAAGAAGAGAAAGCTGGATGAAACTGAGAATTGTCTACCTAGAGAGTAAGACCAGGCTTTCAAACTTTAATGCCTGCTCAACTCTTGTTCTTCCTGTAGGTCAGAAATGGGATACATATATTTACATTTCCCCTTTCTTGCCTCCTACCTAGTACCAGACATGCTGGGGTACCTCCTTTCCCCCAGAAGTCTATTTTAGCACTCCATGCTTCATTACGAAAGGAAGAAACCATTCTTGCCATGTTTGAGCAAAGCATAGTCCCATATGTGGTAACGAGATCTCTCTCTCTCTTTCATATTGTCCCAGAGGAGCATTTAGCAGGCAAACCCAGCAGGTCTGAAGCCTTATGGTCACCACCACAATGGTTACTTCCTTGGCTGTTTCTGTGCAAGAAATACTCAAACGTGCAATACCACGGAACACACGCGGTGTGAATGTGACATAGGAGATAATGTTTCATCTTCCTTCTGCACACAGCTCTCTTGCTTTTCCCGGGTCTCTTTCTAAGCAAATTAAGACTCAAAATAACCTCATCTGTCCTTTTACCTACTAAAATTCAACACATTTTGCAAATTAACCCTCTCTTTACTGAGTCCACAGAAATGGAGCTGGTTGCTCCAAATGGATACATGGTCTCATGGATTTATTTTTGTTTGTTTTCCTAATGAAAAGTTGTGATTTGAAAGTGTTGGTGAAAAAATGAATTTTTAACCCACTGAGTTTATTGCAAACTACCTGTATCTTATGATTTTGGCTTGAGTGACACATTACCTGACCACTCACATGTTGAGGGTCTCCAGGAAGAATCATTTTTAAGACTGATAGTATTTTTAAGACAAAGATTTGAAGGCACCATAGACAGGGAATGGCTATTTAAATTCTAACACCGTCCCCTTCAAATAAAGTCTTAGCTCTGCAAGATATATTTCCCTTGTATTGATCTGGTTCTGCATCCACCATGACATATCCTTCAAATAACTTTGGGCAATATGCCACCACCCTGAGCCCACAGATCTTTCCATCATAACGTATCTGAATAATGCTCATGCACTCCACTTTGGCATCTTGTATTTCTCAATGCAGGTCATGAGAACCATCTGCCAAAGCTTTGTTTCCAAATAACGCATGAACAGTGAAATACAGAAAGTTGAATGATTATCTTAATTTCAGTGGCAACTCATTTTCTCATTTCAGAAGGCTCCACCCTTACTCATTGTTTAGGAGCCGCTGCTATTTTGGAACAGTAAATAATTGGTTTCTAGATGGTACTCCTGTTTTTCATGAGGTTAATATTCAACCACCAGATTAACTTTTAACCACTTCAGTTTATGAAGGTTTACATTCCCTTTGCATTTCCAAGAGATGCATGCTTACCAATTCTGATTTGTCATAATTAATTTTATATCTAGGTATTGAACAAAGACGTTATGTTTGGAATTCTACTGATTTAGGGAGGAAAGTGGATGTTGTGCAAAATGTGCAGACTACAGCTGCCAGGCAATATAGATCCTGCCATACCTTGTTACTGCTCTGCGTTCTCATCCATAGGTGGACATTAAAGTTGTTATATTAAAGCATGTTAACTTGGGAATTAGGGAAATAACAGAATAACTAAAACATAAGTTTCACTGATCCACAGTATAGTTCAGGCATCCTCACACGGAACTTCCATTTTGAACATTTGCCTGCACCTCATCTCTTACTCTACTGTTTCATAGACATTTCATCTTCTGCCATGTTACATCACTCTTTTCACAGGGTTCATGGGCTGTGAATCCATTTATTCTCCACCACCACAGGATGCCGTCAAAACTAACATGCTCTTCCTTACAAATATTTTTAAAGACAGTCCATGGTTTTGTCCAGTCCCAAACAATTTCTTTCCTTAACTGTTAGTCTTCACCATTATGTTTCAGGTGTTTTGCACTGTACAGCCCCAAACTCTGATCAGCAGTTTGTGTTTCCAAAGAAGACACGAGCACGCATAACTTTGAAATCCCTTCCTTACATACTGCAGACCAAAGCACACCTTCTTTCTAGTCCTGGGAACTTTTCCACTCTTTTCCTCCCTCTCTGCCTCTTCTCTGCATAAACCAAGGCAGGAGTTAAGTGGGAGCTGTGTATTTGAACAAGTAAACACCAAAATACAATCCAAGAAACTAAGCAGGAGGTTCAGGTTCAGATACTTAGAGCTGTGTGTTTACAACGCAGGTGTCTAAGCTCCCACATCAGCCAGCAGCAGATTCCCTTTGAGACGATAAGCTGAGAAAAAGAACAAATAGCACCTACAGCATATTTTTAATCATGGCATTCAGGCTGAGCCCTTTAGTGTGTATTATATTTGTTTGTCAGACATTAAAGATTTATTCACTAACAGTATCAAATATAAGCACAGTGAACTCCATTAAAGGTTTTAGTTCTTTTTTAAACTCTTAGGAAGGGCAAGGAAAAAAGTCAGCTGGGAGGGAATGAAAACATACATGTCAAAGGATGTTTTGCATCCATGTCTAAAAAAAAAAGATAAAATATTCTCTGTGCCTTCTGTCACTATGACAACATAGACACAGAGACACACAGAATTAGAATCTGGATAGAATTTGGGCTCTTGCACAAGCCATTAGCAGGACAGAATTACAGCTTCATCCTCCCACATGATTTTTGTTGCCCATGGCCGTGTCCCCAATACACAGATTAGACACTAATCTTACTTACCTGTCAAGGTCTGGTGTTTGCAGCCTGAGGCTGTGGGGTTTTGTAGGACCTAAGCATCTTTACAGCCCCAGGTCTTCAGAAAGGGTATCTTCCTCCTTCCATTTAGATGTGTTCCCCACTCCAGATCACAGGCAGATCTCCCAGTCCTCTCAATACCTTTAATGGCTGTGGGACTGCTGCTAAGAGGCCTGGTCTGACTCTTGTAACCCTGAAAGGAAGGAAGGGAGGAGAGGAAAGAGAATCATATGCTCCACACATCAAATGTGCTTCAACAGGTATCAGAAGTTGCAGGAGTCTGCTTCTGTGCCAGCCACCAATGTAAACAACAGGACAGATTTTCCACAGGCACTTCCAGCATGAATTTGCTGGAAATCTCACATATTTGCCAAATCAGTGTACAGGGAGACACTGCCTTGTAGATTCCCCCCTTCCTGTAGGAAACCACCTCTTGTCTTGTGACAAGTGGTTGAGATTGAGTTTCTGAGGAATAGCTGTATGCAGCTCTTCATGCCCCTTCTAGAATCTCTGCTAGGCAGCATAGCTATAGAAATTAGTGACTGCACAAACACTGCCTGCTTTGTGCCACTAGTGCTTTCCACGGTGTTGGTTTGAGTAGGATGAAAAATTCTGACTGAAAACCTCTGAAACTTTGATTAGAATTGAAACCTCTGAAATCCCAGAAAACTCTTGTGGGATTTCAGAGTTTTTAATTTGCCTTTTTAGAGCAATATAAATGAAGAGTCTTCCTCCACATTAACTATAGCTTCCCTTAGTCCCTGCTCCTAGCGCTACAGATTTCCTACCACCTTTCAATTGGGAGGTCCCACATGAAAGGATTCCCCCTTATCAGCCCTGGAGATTATGTTCATCCTGGCTTATTCATTCCTCTTACAAGGCTGGAGTGCATCTTCACTTTTGTTCCAATGACTGGCTCAGGGGATCATGACAATGAATGGTAGAAGACTTGGAATGAATGACTTCATTTCCACACCTCCGTGTGTCTTCCCACAGGTTGTAACAGTGCTGAAAGAGTCTCCCATGCTACCATCTGGTTTTTACAGCCCAGTGCTCTACAGTACAACACTTTTTGATCAAAATGAGCTCAGGAAGGGCACTGAGGAGCAGCTGGTGCTCACATTTCTTTTTCCCTGTAGCTTTCCTCCTGTTCAATGCACAGATTTGTGTCTTGTCCATTCAATCCTCCCCAGGCCATTTCTTTTTGAGCTGCAATCCCATTTGTTATGGCAATCATCCTGTGCTTCGTTAAGAATTCTGGTGGGTTCAAAATTCTCATCCAGCCATAGCAAGCTGAATCTTCAGCAGCGCCCTTTTGATAAAACCTGACTCACTATAGGCTAAAAGGACAACTATGGGCTATGCTCGTATTTCTAGCACATTCCACTTCATAGAGTAACTCTAAAATCAAGAGTCTTTCTATTATTTATGGAGAGTCCGCTGTTATTTTTAGTGAGTTCTTAGGATTTGGTTTAAGGTAAATATTTTATATCAGAGCAGGAAGAATTTCTGGAGCTGCTCTATCCCATCAGAAAGCAGAGTATGACTGCACCGTGTCCCCTGAACCTGTAAGTCATGTTTGTTAATGTTCACGGTTTAATAAGAAGACAGGCTAGGTTTTCTGGTAACATGTTTTGCTCACATCTTGCAAAAACATGGAACTCTGCAGCCTAACAATGGGATTCTTGGAAGTCTGGGCTCTTCTTTTCCCCACTTTATCACATTTCTGTTACACTTGCCACTAATAAATCTTTCAGCCCAGTGCTTTATTACAGTTGCTCTGGTTATTATTTTTCAGATTGCCTTTGTTATAGTTTTATTTTACATCATTCACTAATTATTGCCACAGTTCTAAAAAAGTTAATCATTGTCAGTCTATGTAAAAACCCATAAAAGAATAACTTTGAATTTCTTTTTCTTCCCTGTGGACAATCATTACTAGTTTTTCTCATCATGCTTCAAAAATGTTCCTAGCATACCCTGGAGAACTTCTACAAGCAACTTTAATTTTCTATGTATTTTTTCTCAGCAGAATACTATGACTTTACAGACACTTTCTGATTCTGTATTAGATGTATTGGATGTATTAGATGTGGCTTAGACCAGCTGCTCAATAAAGAAAGGTCTCAGATATTCATGTAATCTCACCCTGAAAGACAACCTGTTGCCATTTTGGAGCCCCTCCAGACCTCTTAACTGGCAGAAAGAGGTACAGCTTACACTAACATTACGTCTTCCTACAGCCACTGTAGTTAGTTCTGCTCTTGCTTGAAATAACATGCTTGTAGAATCACACCAGACCACACAGCACACACAAGAATGATGCCCCATTCACAGAATCACAGAATGATTAGGGTTGTAAGGAAGCTCTGGAGATCATCTAGTCCACCCTCCCTGCCAAGGCAGGGCCACCTAGAGCAGGTTACACAGGAACGCATCCATGTGGGTTTTGAATGTCTCCAGAGGGAGACTCCACAACCTCCTGGGCAGCCTGCTCCAGTGCTCTGCCACCCTCAACATAAAGAAGTTCTTCCTCATGTTGATGTGAAACTTCTTGTGGTTTAGTTTATGGCCATTGCTCTTCATCCTCTTGCTGGCCACCACTGAAAAGAGTCTGGCACCACACTGGCATCTGCCTTTGAGATCTTTATATGCATTAATGAGGTCCCCTCTCAGTCTTCTCTGGACTAAACAGAGGTATTACCTAGATACCTTTGTACACCTCTTCTTACTTCTTACAATTTAAATGCATCCTAGAGCGTTCTTCAGAGAAATTTGGCAACAGGCCTGAGGCACTAGACAGGGAAAAGTGAACTCTTGAACTAAAGGCCCTTCACTGCAAGTACTCAACCTGACTCCCAAAGGCACAGCTATTCCAGTGAGTCCAGAGTTTGTCCATTCACAGTCTGTAACATCTGCGCAATAGATGAGCACATCCAACACGTCAGCATTTGTTAGATCCTTCTGGGATTTCTCTTCCCAGCTTTGGATTGAGCTGGTTTAAAAAAATAAATAAATAAAATAAAATCAGCAGAACTACCCCCACATTTATTTATAGCACTTGCACACTGACAGGGCACCAGAAATAGAAGGTACATGCATTTGAAGGAGGTGCTCCATATATCATTTTTGCAAGAGCCATGATATTTCATTGGTTTGCAGTTCCTAGGTATCCCATCCAACTCCTATTTAGGATGTGTACCTTAAGTTATCTCAACTTCATTCCAACCCACTTTTACCTTCAGCTGTCGTAATGCGAAAGCACACATTTGCTCTAGTGGCTTACTTACTTTAGTTATTAATTTCTTCAGAACTTCTAAATGCCATCTGTGCTTGACATTTGCTTCAAACTTAACTGCTTCCTTGCTGAAATTCACTCCTGCTTCTTGGCACGGCCAGAAACAAAAGAGTATTTTCCATGGAATACAGCATTCGTATCAAAGCCGATGTTATATTTCATTTAATGCAGAAGAAATAACATTTTTGAGGAAACAAAAGAAAGGTTATTCACAATGAGATAGATTTTCCCATCAATTCTGACACTACTAACCAAAGGAACTGTGCCTTCTTTTCTGTAGAGATTTCTGCAGAAATCCTGCTTGATTGAAGAAGGCTCAGATCTTTCTGCCTGACCTCTCATTGCGTGAAATCAGCCAGTGGTGAGGTTCTGGTTTGACACAGAACACAGTAGGGATCACACAAGTCAAGCCCCTCATGTTTCTACTTGCAAATAAAGCAGGTCAGGCACTGTTCTTTGGCACAGGAACCAGCTGGCACAGCATGGCTTGCATAATGCACAACTAAACTCTCTTATCTCCTGAAACAGGTCAGCTGCATGCAGATGGTCTGCTGGGAATGGCCCCTGGGCCATCCCAAACCATGAGCTGCACTGGGAATTGCTTCAGCGACTGCTAGTTTGGTAGGACAGAACCACGCTGGGGACACTGCCACCAAGGAAACGGTGCAAGAGGATGCCATGGTTTAAGCCTGAGCCCTACCCCTGTTAAGTCTACTGCTATACGGGTAGCTATAGGGGTAGAGATTAAAAAATGCCTGTAACACTAAACAGAACCGAAACCTAAATTGTAAGTTTTATTGACGGCTCCCCTGTGCTTCACAGGCTCTTCTTTCAAAGGCATTTTTGACAGGATCTCCAAATTAAAGCGTCCCGTCTGCTCTTTCATGTCATCATTAATTGGCCCTATTTCCCTGGACAACCAGCCAGATCTTTTCAACCAACACTGAAAACATCCTTGTGAGGTACTGGAAACAACTAATAAAATAAACAGTGACCTATCTGAATCTGCACTTTCTCTCCATGGAATCGCCTGTTCTGCAGTGAAGTGTTGTAGGATCAACTTTTCCCATTGCACACTGTGGCATGAGGTATCTGGTGGAGCATGGTTACCGCTAAGGCTACCTGATTACCTCCTTGCATCTCAGGTTCTGTCTGACCCCCATTTTGGATTAAGCTGCTGTAAGAAGCCACTGGACACTGAAACCTTGTTTCTTTAAGCCATTTCCTGACTCTACCATGGGGTACCCGGCTTTAAGACAGAGCATTTCAGGCTAAGACAACAACTGTATCCAGCATATCTCTGTCATCTGATGCATTTCTGAAAATCAAATGCCTCTCACTCAAGAAAGTGTGAGAAGTAACTGGTAACCCTCCTTTGTCCTTAGCCCCGGAATACTCTTCCTGGAAGCTTAGTTTCCAAAACCTGTGATTCGGTTATGAGGAATGTAAACCATCACTGTTGCAGCAACAGAGATGTGGAGAGTAGTGTGGAAGGCTACTGACGGTCTGAGAGAAGGCATTAGGAAGTGTGTGTGTGTGTGTGTGTGTGTGTGTGTGTGTGTGTTCAGAGCTACGCACATATCTTGAGTGCTTCCCCTGAAGCACTTGCCTTCTTTACAGCACCCACTGTCCATGTGTTGATATATCATCACTATTTTGCTTATAGGCAAAGTTTTTATTGTCTGAGATACCCAAATAAGAAAACAAATTCATGCTGTTGGTTGGTTTGTGGCTTTTTTTTTGTTTTTTTTTTTGTTTTTTTTTTTGTTTTTTTTTTTGTTTTTTTTTTTGTTTTCTTTTTCTTTTCATAATGCAAAACCGAATCCAGTTCCAGCTGCTCAGTTGTCTGATCAAGATGCGAACACCGAAAGTGGTTATCTTCATGTATAGGGATAAAAGCAAAGTAAAATGCTGGAAGCTGAACACCAAAATACCAGGAAACGTCAGAATCGAGGCTGCAAAACTTTGGCCAGGTCGTACATCTGTGCTGTTATCGTAGATCCCAAAAGACAAAGTGATACGCCTAGAGGTAGTAACTGCTTTCCTTGGAAACAACCGCTTTCCCTAGGAAGAGGCACCTGACGAGCCCAACTCCGACACTGTGGGTGCCTGTGCAGGACTCCGCACGATTGAGCTTTCAGTTTAAAACCCCTGCCTCCAAACCCAACCGTTAACGGACCGGCTGGGCGCAGCGCTCGGTGACGCGCTACCGCCGGCTCCTCCTCAGCGGGGTCCCAACGGCCTCGAGGGTCACAACAAGGGGTGCAAGGGGTGCCCCCTCCTCCCGCCTCGGGTTTGCGGCCGGGAGAGGAGTTACAGGTGCCTGCGGGGAGGGCGGCCTGCGGGCCCGGGGCAGGCAGGAGCGCTGCGCTCCCCGCCACACAAAGAGCCTCCGGCCGCTTCCCTCGGGAGCACGCCTCTGTGTGTGTGTGTGTGTGTGTGTGTGTGTCTGTGTGTGTGTGTCTGTGTGTGTGTACGCGCGTGTGGGGTGCCGGTGCTGGGGAGGGAGAGGAACGGTGCCCTGACAAAAGGCAGCCCCTCACCACCTCCCTCTGCCTGCTGCGGGCGGGGCCCCACGGCACCTCCCCGCCACCCCGCCAGCCTCGGAGGGAGGCGCTGCCCCACTCTTTCGGGCGAGCAGAGGAGCGCCGGCCGGAGCTGCCACCTGGTTCTGCAGGCAGGGCGCTGAGGTGAGTGGAGGCGGGCGGGCAGCGCCGCACCGCCCGCCCCTGGGGAGCGCCACCATCATGCCGGGGGCCGTGCTCCCCTGCGGGCAAGCCAGCCCCCAGGCAGGAGGGAGGGAGAGCGGGCGGGCTTCCCTCTCCGGCCACAGGCGGTGGGACTTCACTGCTGGCCGCGGGGACTCCTCGGGGAAGAGGGCAGTGTTCGCCGGGGAGGGGTGTGGGTGAGTCTTTTCTCTCTCTTTTACCCCCTGTCTTTCGGTGGCGATAGGTCCGGGCTAGAGGAGGAAGCGAAACAAAGGCAAGCCCAGTAGCCTGCGTGGAAACGGGCGGATAAACAATCAAATGCGGTGGGCACCCCGGGATGCCCCCTCTTCTCTGGAGGGGGGTGGTGGCTGGTGCTGCCCCGCCGCAGCCCGCCCTGCCTTGCGCTACCCTGCAGCGGTGCGAGCGGGGCTGGTGCTGCCGGTTTTGGAGTAGATCGGTTCAGCATCCCCGAACTAGAGAAACAAAGCGGTCCCCTGGTGTGAAGAAGATGTTTCGGGTGCGGGGTGTTCTGGGCTGGTGTTACCTGCAATGGTTAATCACGCGGACTGTAAAATAGGATGTTTCTGCCGCTTGCGGTGTTTATTTACATTTTGCATGTAGCTGGGGCTGGACTATTAAATTAGCCAGCTGTGTTGTCTGTACGTTTGTTGGTTTGTTTTGTTTTGGGGGTTTTATTTATTTATTTTTTTATTTCTGTTTCCCTTTGTATCTACAAAGGAAGGAAAAAATAAGTGTTTGCCATCTAAAAGCCAGAAATAAATACTGTTTTAAAGATATTTTTAGCTGAAAAGCTTGAAAAAGAACGTAAAACTTTATCTTGGTAGACTCGGCGGTAGATTTGCTCTTGCAAGCACTTTATTTCATTTTTAAAGCCAGTCTAATATAGTGAATTCAGAATGATTGAGGATGTGAATAATAAAGGCTCAGAAAGCAAATAAAAAGAAAACAAGCTTATTTTCTAAAAGATCTCCTGTAGGTTGCTTTTTTATGACAAACTTCAAATGCTTTTCAGAGTTTATTAGTACACGTGCAGCCTTTCTGGCTCAGAGAGCGGAAGAGTCGATGTTCAGTAGCAGGATGCTCAGTGCAAGTGTGGTTAGTGTATAGAAAAATAAATAATAGAATTCTAAACAAAGTTGCACAGCTTATCGTTTAAGTAGGAGGGGAGAGGAAAAGTCTTGATTTGGACCCTAGTTAAGAAGGTACTAGATCACACGCCTAATAAAGGCACAGTTGTAGGGTAGAGAATTGAACACTGTTTTCATACCTGTTATGTTGCATGCTGTTTCTTGGGGTTTGAGCCCGGTTGCTGACACACAGCCCTCCTTTCTGTCCTTGTCCCTTCTGTAGGGAGGTCTGAGCCACATCACATGATTTTTTTTTCCGAAGAACTTTGAAATTACTGTGTTTCAGATGGCTTCCAGAAGTGATACGCTTCACTGATCCAGGACTGGGCTATGCAAAAGTAATTGCAGGAGCTGCGTGGAAGGACTGTGTTTTAATGACAAAAGATGTCTGTAAAACCAGTCTCGAAGGCAGCCACCTGTGTGAGGTGGCTGAGGCTTTGCAGGAACTTCAAAATAGATACTAGGTTTAATCATCTTCAAATGTACATCTACTTGAAACTTTTAATACAGTGCGCCTTTCAAGGTGAAAGTTGTTGTCAGTTGCTGTTTCCAACAGAACTGTCCTGCTAGGTGAATGTATAACAACTTCATTAGGCAGTATTCAGCATGGTTATTAACAGAAAATTAATACCAAACAGATCAGAAGAGAACTTACCTCTTCCTTCTTATAGGATCCCCTTCACCTTGCACTTCTGTTGAACAAATTCTGCAGACACAGGATGCTGGCAGCCCTCTCCGTCTCTGCCGACTGGCAGTAGGGAAGGTTTCTTGAGCCTTAGGAAACCTCAGCCATATCTTTTTCTTTTCTCTTTTTTTTTTATCCCCCATGTGTGTTATGGTAAAAGGCTGAATGCGGAAGCTATAGTCTTGAGGGTTTTTATGGGTTATTGCAAAATGCTTTTGATCTGTGACAAGGGGTTGGAAGGGAGGGGAAAGAGAAGGGACTTGTGGAGTAGATGTTGTGTGAGCCCTTTGAAACTGGACACCTATTATATGTTTGTCAGCAAGTTGGTGGGATGAAATGACCCAAGTGATTTCTTAGAGACCTGTGTCCTAAGCCGAGGAAAGCACGTACTCCTGTTATACGGTCACTGAACAAAGATGCTGTCCTGGGAGCTTTTTCCAGAGAAAGATCTTTGGCATTCCAAGTTCAGATTTCAAGAGAAACTGCTAATAGTCTAATTCTGTGACAAATACATTAAATATAAACAGAACATGCCATGTATTCACTGGCTTTCAGAAAGTAGGATATATTTTGCTTCTTTCAGCTGACTTAGTCTAGGAGTCTGGATTTGCATGCCTGGCTATGGGTACCTCCAAGTTATACAAATGGTATTTGCATAGTTACCTCATGCTGGTGGCAGTGTCTTGTGTTTCTCACAGCTTTGCATGTGCAATAATAACACATTGGTGAGATGAGAGTTGAGGTTTATCATGAGAACAACTTGAATAAGGGGAGATTTATCAGCCCCTTGAAATAAGGGGTCAAGCATGTAACCACCTCATTCTCCACAGAATGCTGCATGGCACTATCAGCATCTATTGTGTTTCAGGCTTAATTTAAAAACTAAACCTAGCTTGTCATTCTCCAGGGTCTTGAGAAAAATCTCTGAAATGTGATCTGAGTGGAAACAGATACACACTGTGAACAGTTTTAGAGAGATGTAAACTCTCCTCCACGCCATTTTAGAGGACACCATGTTAAGACTAGTGTGATTGTTTGATTTCTCATGGATGGTAGGAGAAATGAGTGGGAAGCTTTAGTATATGGGGGCAGTATGTGGGAACAAGAGGAGAAAAAATGTAGATACCTAAATCTAAAAGCGTAGTTTTCAGAAATGTAGGTGGTTTGGTGGGAGTTTCAAAGACTAAGGAAATTATGCTTTTGCTAATAATGATCTCTAGGCAACTAGAATTCTGTAATACGGTGCTTTTCTCACATTTACACTAATACTCCTCAGACTCTGATTACTTTTGCTGAAAATAGGGAAGATATTTCATCTAACATTAGACATGAAATTTGTGCAAAATGGGCAGCAAGCCACAGTTCCAATACCATATTAAGGTTGAGAGCCTCTGCTTTTTCCTGTAGTGGATCCAAATTAGACATAAAGCGTGTGTAAGGTCCAGGTTTCTGAAGGACTTGAGATGCAGCTAATGGGGGAAAAAGAGGATCTTCTGGCTTTGCCCATACCTCATTTCATACCTGCAAAAAGCTGTTTCCATGCCCTTGTGCTCTAATCTGGTGGTCTGCAGGCAGCTTGGGACACTCTGGCCTTGTAGATCTGAAAAGAGAATTTGTCTGAGTACTTGAAGCTACTTTGTGCCTACATGCAGAATGGTGTAGGCAGGCAGTGGGAAAGGTTGCTCGAACCTTGGGAGAACTCGTCTTCCCCATGGTGTGTGTATGTTTACCTTTTCATTCTTGTTTTAGATGTCTGAATATATGCATGATTTTGAGTTAACTGACAGAAGATGGAACTTTTCTCACATGGCTGCCCCAAAAGGAGGAAGGAAGGCAGCTGAGGGACTTCATCTAAACTTGCAAGGGTTCATCAGAAGAGAAGTGGCTACCTATAAGATGACAAGTTGAATAAATATGAAAGCATTTCTCATATGAAATACATTTGATATATTTCTCTTCCTTTGAAGAGGCCCCAGCTTAGCTTTTCCTAAATAGTCTTGTTGCAATTTCTTGGAAATTAGTATTTTCTACATAAGTCTGTTGATGATTTCTAATGCTTTATGAAAGGCTTCTAAATAAAAAATGAGAACATTTATCTTGAAGGACTTAGTGCTCAAGTTAAATGTTGATCACAGTGAAGCTCCAAATGAGAAAAAAAAACCTTTGTCTTTAAATCGATTTTGGTTTAAAACATGTAAGGGTATTCTATGTGCTCCAGAGAGAGATGAGAATGTCTGGGGCTTTGTTGCTGCTGTTTTTTCCTTTTCATCTTTCTGAAAGAAATGTAAAAGGACTGGGGGAGGGGCAAGAGTAGAAATACAATATCTCCATAGGCAGAACTTGAGTAGTTTAATAGGCTTTACTGAGATCCTAAAATGCTTTACTGTTTTTATTACATGACTCATTCTTTGTGGCACTCTGTCAGTAATGTATACAAAAGTGGGACTTTTCATCATACAAACTTGAGTTCACCCGGGTTGTCTTGGTCTCTCAAGTCAATGTGAGGGGCTGATGATGATACTCAGGAGATGCATATCTCTTGGACTAGTGAATGCTGAAGGCTCATAGGTAAAGTAGGTTCTTAACTTGGATCTCTTGGTTTTAATGTCTGAATTTAGGTGAGAGGAACCTGGGCTATAATGTATGTGTGTCTTACATATTTTGTACTTGCCCGTGTATTGTGCAGTGGGAACAATGACTGGCCAGTGTTGCAAAGCATAAAAACTGGAACGAATGTTGTTGCTCAGATACATGCACTTAAAATAAAATTCTCATCAGAACAATATTAATGGGTTTAAATACCATTCAGTGTATTTTAATCCATTCTAAAATAGAGCAACGATAGTGAGTACCGTACAGACATTGGTGCCCAGTTCAGTCCAGTTCTCCTGCAGAGACTTGAGAGGTACAGGGATGAGCTCTTACTTCATCAGATGGACTCCCCTATCTCTATTGATATGGATGTACTGAGCTTGGTGAATTTCAAAGTTTAAGCCTGCCTGTGCATGCTGGATAATATATTAAACAGTTTTTTGTTAAGAGCATTGGAATAAAGTGTCACCATGTATATGGAAAATAGGAGTGTGAAATCTTAGTAAGTGCTAAATTAGGACCAGCTTTCCCCACACAAATACAGTTTTCTCCAGTGACTTAAATGGAATGGTAATGAAAAAGCATGGTAAAAGAACTCCAGTGGTTAAATGCTTAGGGAGGAGGACAGGACGAAAACTTCAGACAAATGGTCTTATGAGTTACATTTAAATGTCTGTATTACACCTGCCTAGAAATAATGCCCTGCCAAAATAACCACAGAAATAGCTTAAGAACTTGCACTGTGTGGCAGCAACAGAAATCCATTAATAATGAATCAGTCCACAGCAACAGAGACCCTAGGAGTCAGGTTTAACGGCCACAGTGACGTGGTTGGAGAATATGGATTTAAGGTTTTTTTTTTTTTTTAAGGCATCCAGTTTACTTTTGAAGATAATTATTAACTACTCCCTTTGCAGTGCTACTCTTGAATTAAAGGGGGGTTTTGGGTGGGAAACTGAAGTAAATTCAATGAAGTATGTGTGCAAAGTAATGGGAACTGAAGAACTCTTGCTTTCAAAATCTGCTCTATTATCTGAATTTCATAAGCAATGGTTCAGGAAGCATTTGCACCTTAGCTAAATAATGTGGAGTGCTATGTAGTTATATTACCTATTACTTGTTAATATTGCATATTAAAGTATTATTGGCCCCAGAGGTGTTTAGTTACAAAGATAAGATCTAGTCCATTTACTGTGCTGCCACACCTTACAGACAAATCGTTCAGGATAGTTTTATTCATATCAGAATAGCTGTCAATTATTTGTAGTGAAGGGGAGCATGTTGACCCCAGTGTTTCCTCTGGAAGTGACTAGCACTGTAGAGGTAGAGTTTTTGAACTGTGACTGTGAGTTCACAGCGACCTGTTGTACCTACTGTGTTCTTGGGGACTTTCTCTCTTTCTCAACCTTAGAGCATGTACCAAACCAGTCACTTATGTGTGCCTGCTTTCGTGAAGTGGTAAGGAGCTGTCACGTTGGTCAGATGTACTCTGCCAAGTCCCACATATCTGTGTGTGCTGTATCCCCATTAGGATTATGTATTTATAAACTTCACTGAGCTGAGAAGCAGGTCTTTATCTGAGTTTGAGTACGTTGTACCTTAACAGTTGGTGTCAGAGAGCAGCAAGAGCAGGACTGCTACAAAAGAAGGGCTGAGGCAGGAGCTGAGAGCAGCCCCAGCAGAGACTTACCAACAAGGACACTGATCTGACTACCAGAACCAGGCTCTACCTGCTGTCCCTGACCCAGTGAACAAGGAACCTGGTCCTTCTCGGAAGTCCAGTCAGGGGTGAAAGGATCCAGAGCCAGGACTCAAAGCAGGGCTGTGATGTAGCTCAAAGCAGCTACAGTCTCCTGTAGGGCCTGCTCAGGAGACAAGGCTGTAGACAGGCATGTAAGTGGCATAGCTTAAATAGAGACTGAAGGCCTTGAGCTGGACTTACGTGCAGCTCTTGAGCCCATGGTAAAGTTCCTGGCTGACACTGGTCAGGGCCAGTGAAGTTTATCAGTGCCTTCAAGCCCTGACAAATGGCTCCAAATTCTGACCTTACTTTTCCTTGGGTATTTTACCAACTTTGATGTCAACAATCTGTTTCAAAACAAATTAGAAAAACCCAAACCCACAAACAGTATTGGTTTTTGCATGCAAAAGTAAGATTCAGGAGCAGTTGTTTAGACCTGTAAATATCAAATGGAGGTTTCATTCTTGTTGGTTTTTTTTCTCTTGGTACATCAGCCTAGTCTTTATGCTGGTTGAAGGCATTAATTTATCTTTGGATGTTTTGAGATAAAAATTAAAGCTACTCGTGTCTATTGTTGTAGTAATCCAAGTAGACATATATATGTCAGGGATGCTGTGACTTATTTGGAACATTTCTGGAACATTTCTGGAACAGCTCTTAAGCCTAAAGTTGGGATTTTGGGGTGGTGCAAGTGGATTTCTCTCCCTTATTTATGTTTTCCTATTTACAGGCAATTTTGGTCAAGGCAATTTTGGTCAAGGCAATTTTGCAAATATCTCTGCAAGCTGTTGCTCTTCATGAAAGTATGAAAAACATAGGTGGTGATTATATCTTGACCCTCTAATATTTTTTCCTCAACTTCTTTGCCCTCTGAGTCCCTGAGCTTAAAAACCTAGGTTTAAAAACTAAAGGCTTAAAAACTAAGTTCACAATACTGCTATTAAAAACAAGATGATGAGTGGGTCAGAAAATGAATTAATTAAAGTAGGATTAAGGTTACAAATGTGTCTCACAAACTGCATGGTTGGATATAATTATTTCTGATTGTCTTCAGGAGTTTCCGTTCCTTAAGGAAAAGCAATAAATCAAAAGATTATTCCTAGAGTCGTTTGCTGACTACTGAAGAATAGATCCAGCTGCTTTTCAGTTCACCTTGCACTGAAGAGAGCAGGGGAAGAACTACTGGAAGTTTCTGGATTTTTCTCTCCTTCAGAAGAGACTTCCCCATCTGTGCCCCAGTTATGGGGGTGAAAAGGAGAGGTTCTGGACAGAAAAACTTTAAACTTTGCCAGGTGGCTTGCAGAGGTAAAATCTATTTAATGTGTCAAGTGTGAGGGTAATTGAAAGAGAAAAACTAAACCAACATTGCTAAGAAATTCTTCTTTCATTAAATGCCAGTGCATGTGCTGCATGTGCATGCTTGTGCCCATCATTGCATGTGACATGTCATTTGCAGAGGCAGATGCAGCTTAAAAGTACATACTATGTACCACGTACATTATTTACAAGCAGCATGTACTTCAGTACAGCTGTAATTGCCAGTACCTGTATGGTAAGGGGATTTGTGAGCACTGTACTCATTGGGGTCAGAAGTTATAGAAAGAGCTGAGTGGTTTGCTTTCAACAGCCTTACCTGTCCTCTGACAAATGTTGCAAAGCCTAAAAAGTCTGGCAACAGCAAAGGGAGAACTGAGAACACTGGCAGTGTGTTGGCTAAAATAAAAATTACTGTATTTAAACCAGAAACAAAATGCACTTTGCAGTAGTATTTGAAAGACAGTGTTTTATCTGGAAATCCTCTCTTCTGTTGATGTAGTAAGTGACCAAGTACTTTATCCTTCATGGGTGATTTCTGGGAGATCTGGTGCTAAATAATGGGGGAGCAGGAAAGAGTGTCCTCTTTTTTTAGCTGTTTCCTTTGAAGCAGATAACCTTTTTATATTAAGAAGGCTTTTTAAATGGAGTTTGCTTTCCTCAGGTCTGTAAAACTGACACCTTTAAATGCAATGTAGAGAATCATCATTAATATCCATAGTCTGGAGTGATGCTTTTGCTCAAGCTAATCAGCAGCTAGAAAGACAGATATGCTAGAAAGAATCAGATTTTGATGCTTGTGGGGCAAACAGAGATCATGCATCTCTTCCTTACCCAAAAAAACCCCATTAAATTTACCTGGAGAGATTCATTATTTCCCTTGCTTAGGACTGGTGTTTTGTAGATAGACTAGGAAAAGCTTGCTCAGGTCCCTTGAGCTTGGAGGCTTGGGCCATTTTTCTTATTGCCCATATGCCCTCAGGAAAGTGGGAACAAACCATCTCTAGATGTTGTATAATTTTCCTTAAGAAATGACATCTTGCTAGCACTTCGCAGAATTCACAAATACCTTTTACCAACTGCAAGTATTTGGAAGGCTCGAGCTGTTTCCTCATGTGGAAGAAATCTTTTGCAGGTTACAGTGATTTAGTTGTAATTTCAAGAAGGATGTGATTTTTGATTAGGTAAAGAGTAAAAACATTGTAGTTCTAGCATTTGTATATGTAAATTGAGGTACCTGCAGGTGTTTAAGAACATGCTTGCTCTTTTACGTGTAAGCACAAGTAAGCCTGGGAATTAGCTGGATATAGGCTAATCTGCTCAGGAAGAAGGCAGCCTTGAAGACCTGGGTGCTGTGTCAGAAACAAAAGCATCTTCCTCCTGCCACATTTCCAGTGTCAAGGTTAATCTGTTTGTGTAGCTTTCAAACTCTGCGATTTCAGCATCCCGTATCATGGGAATAACAGTATTTTAAACAAAACAAAAATTATTATTACATTATTTCACTTTTTGACAGTCCATATTCTGGGGTGTTCTTTTACCTAGTTAACTAGGTTATAGCAAGTGCTTTTAGAATAATTGTTGACTTGTTCTGCTGAGCAATGATTTTCTGTTTGTTTTTAAATTTCAGAGATCAACTCATAGCATTTTCATGTCTGACTATTGGTATTGGAAGCTGATTCCATGCAAAGAATCTGGAAGCTGCAATTGTTTTTCAACAGCCAACCACTCTAATGAAGAGAAAGAGGAAGATACAAGCCATCGGGTTGTAGTGTCAGATACCATGCAGCTTGTGCAAGATAAGCAGGATGTGCCAGAAAGCACAGCAGGTGAGAGAAATATAGTATATTTTGTCAATTGTCCAGCTGGCTACCAAACTGTGTGAAGAAGAGGACTGATGGCTTGAAGAATATTAGCAATGGTGTCTCATCACTAGCAGTGAGAGGGGGCTAGGGAGCCCAAATAGAGGAATAGCTGAGAGCTAATTGGAGGAGGGCGATATCAGCACAAAACCAAACTTTTAGCATCAGCCAGTGAAGAGTGAAGACCTTTACTCAGAGAGGTCTGGTGCTTGTTACAATAAATTACAATAATTCCAGAAATTAATTTGTTATCAAAAAAGAAGTCATCCTAGAGAAACCTGACCGATGCTACTACAGCTTCAAAATTGTACTCAAGAGAAACTGCTGAGAAGCAAGTACGGAATACCTCTGCACATCATCACGTTGTTTTGTTGTGGTCCATGAGCAGAAAAGCCGTAGGGAGTACTAGTTACAGGGATTAAGAATACATTTTTCTCCTGTACCACTTCATCCTGCATTTACCTATGCAGGAGGTTATTGCATTAATATATAAACTATGTGGCCTTTGTCTTGGTACTAGTACAAATGAACTATAATTCCATATTTGATTAGCAGCTGCATCTCATTACAATTGGTCTTTTAACAAATCTTCATTTAGTTTTGTTAAATACATTTTTAAAAAACATTCTAAGTAAAATAAAAAAATACCTACACATATTTACTCAAATCTCTTGAAGCTGGAAAGATAATCCAAAAGCAGGAAAGTGAAATTCACTCAAATACAGTTTTGCTTTTAATATACAATTACAAGGCAGGATATGACTTCTTTGTCATAAAAGAAAAAAAGCTTGTTCTTTTAGACTGGATGAGCTAATAATGTTGGCGTGGAATGATTCATATTGTGCTGTGGCTTTTAAGAGAGAGACTGGAACTAGATGATCTTTATGGTCTCCTTCCAACCCAAACCATTCTATGATTAGAGTAATCATTTTATTTGTGTACTAGTCATGTCTCGGCCAGAATACAAGATTTCTTTTGAAGGCAACAAGGAAAGATGTAATAAAGCCCACTTGCAGAAATTCCAGAGGAGTATGTCAGGATTGGTCAGAGGATTACAAAACACAACTCCTGTGGAAATAAAGAGGCCATATCTAGACTGCAAAAGGAAACAGAAGGGAGAGCACACATATTCTGATTTCCCAGGGAGAGCATAGTAAGTTACAGAAGAAGGTGGCCATCTGCTTGTTTTAATTTTCTTTTTGTCCATACCTAGTACAATATGAACAAGAAAATGCAAACTTGATTTCTGCAGAGGAGGTTTAGACTTAATTGTCGAGTTTGTTAAACAGACTACTTAAAGAGGTTGTGCAGTCTCTAGCCTGTTCGTAATGGAATCTTTAGTGAAAGAAACCACTTTTGGAGATGAGCTAGTTGTACTTGATTCCATCTCAGTGCTTTAAGCTAGGCTAAGAGATTTCAAGAAGTTTTTTTAGTATGCTGCTTCTGTAGTGGAAGATGAAGCAAGCAAGCCTTGGGAAGGCAGGCCTACAGTACGAAGTCGGAGGAAAGGTTGTTTCATCCATTTGGAGGTTTTTAAATGGGAAATTGCTAGTCCTCTCCAGAAATTCAGGGGGAGATGTATTGGGTTCAGACTAAGGTGCATGTGTATTCTCTGTTGATGTAAGAGTGAATCAGCGGTTGACTGATTGATCCTCAAAGGAAGCTTAGTAAGCTGAATAGATCAGAATCAAAGCAGTGAAGGCGGATCAGGAACTGAGTGTATATACATACTGCATGTACTTGACTTTGCTAATTTCACCTTTTAGCTGTGGCTGCTGTTTTTCTGCTGCTGAAGTCCATGTGAAAGGAATATGAGCTTTACTGAAAGAAGTTCTGGACTGAGTTTCCTGGCCTGAGGTGCAGCAGATTTTTCATTGAGGCTTATATCCATGCCTGGCTTGACAGCTGAATTGCAAGCCATTAATCAAAGCTGAAAAGCACCTGATAATACTCGCTAGACCTGGTAAAAGTGGGATGTAGGTTTTGGGTTGTTTTTTTTTTTTTTAAAAAAAAAAAAGAAGTCTATTAATTTTCTTTTGACTTGAAGAGAACAGAACTGGAAAAGGAGCTTTCCCAAAGCTAAGCATGAGAAACTTATTCTCAGATAATATTCTGGTAAAGTTATTAAACTTCAAGTTCAGTATGAAAGTGCTTTCTGTATCGCAACTAATACTGTTGCTAGTATTTGGGATTGAATGAATCATTGTGTTTGTAGCCATTTTTTTGGGTTTTGGTTTTTAACATTGTTCTTAATTGATGCAATGTGCATGTTAGTATTTTCTGACTGCTAAAAAGAATACGTTCTGAAAAGAACTACAGCATCATAACATGGTGAATATTTAAAGTGGGCAATTTGTATGTGTGGGATGACCGTTTGTTTTGCTCTAGTTCTAATACTTGTTGAAATACTTATTTTGGGAAAAGAAGCAAGTATTTTTGTGATTGGCAAAGAAAGCTGTTGTGCCTTATTCTGTGAAGTTAAGCCTTATAGTCTTCTGGTGGGAAGAGGCAGAAAGATAAATTCTGCTGTGGAAAATAAACTCCAGCAGTGCTGTTGGAATCTCTTTCCCTTCCCTGTTTCTGTCTTCTGTAAGCAAATGTGAGGGGTCTTAGTCTCTCATGCAGACTAATAATACTGTAGGTTGGAGAGCAATTTGCTGTTCTTACTTAAACCACATGTTGCTCTTGCTGAAGTTTTAATGCCTGTGTTCCCATTCCCTCCCCAGGAACTAATCTGCTATGCTGTTGGTACTGCATTAATAGCAATTTTTTTTACTGCAATATCTTCCTGGAAGTTATAATTAAGTTCAGATCTTCATTGTGCCTATGAGTTTACACACAGAGAGAATGCATTGCATCTTGGAAGGCTTAAAAGCTGAGCTTGAAAGTGATAAAACAGCATGCAAAATTCAGCTTGAGACTGAGTACAACCAAGATGGAAGCAAAACAACTTCTGACCAACTTGTGTGTGTGCTCTTGCCTCATTTCAGATTGTATGCATAGTGTGTCTTTCCCCCTCTTGTCATCAGAAGAGGCTGGAAAATTGAAAGATTATGGGGAAGGGATGGAGGCATGGAAGGCAGTCACTAGTCTTTAGAAGTAAAAACAATAAAATAAAATACAGTATTTCTATGATTTCTCAGTGCCTGTTAAGTTGTCCTGCCTGTTTGCAGTTGGACTTTAGGAGTGCTGTGCTTGGAGGCCTGTTTACACAGCAACATGGTTTGGGTTTTTTGGAATGGGACTTTTCTGCTCTAAAGATGAAACCCTTCAAATGGTTGACATCTTCTTTGGTTGGTTTTTCTTCTTTTCAGATCTGTTCTGAATATAGTCTTTTCACATAGGTTCTTTTAGCCTCCTGCCATGTTAAAGCAATAGGGAAACAGAGGAAACCTTTTGTGGCGTCTAAATATGTTAGTGTGATGTCTTGGGAACCATAATTGCTGATGTTGTAGCAAAAAGCCATGAGGGTGCTACAGCTGAAGCCTTTACAAAAGTAAGGGAGCTATCATGACTCTGCTCAGGTTTTGAGGAAACCAAGGATACAGGTGACTGCTGTCTTAAGTCTCTCTGGTCCAAATATACCTGAGAAGAGTATCTTCATGAGTAGATGTACCTTCATGAGAACATGTATCTTTATGAGTAGAAGAATTTATCCCATTTGAAATTATAAATTGGGTGTCTTTTTATCATTTTACATGATTTCTAGGATTTCTGAATGAGAAATTACAAGGCATCTGAAAAGACATCTGACTGACTGATGTGCCAATTCTAACACTTTTAACAGCACTGCAAACCACACAGTCAGCTGTTGTACTCACAGGCACTTGAAATGCCTGTTAAGTTCATGTAATCTTGGAAAAGAGTATTCTTTGAAAGAAATGTGCTTGGTATCATCTCAGAATGTAAAATTGTGTTGTTTTCCATACATAAACGCCTTTTAGGCACTGTTCAGTGGCATTACTGAAGCTAACAGCTTTGGCTGAATTATGTAGCTGCCACAACATCACTCTCTGGAACAGTGTGGTCAGGTTGCAGTATCAAGACCATGAGTTGCTGCATCAAAACTGGGGAAAAACCAACAACCAATGCTGTGTGTTAAACATTCGTACATCCTGGTAACTCCAGTTATACTCTGAATGTAGAGTATCACTGCAGTTATATATATTAGCCCCTTTCTTCCACTAGTTGCAACTGTGTAAATTCAAGATTTCAGTAGTAATGTATGAGGGAAGTATTGTAGGTGTTCATTGTTGGGAAATATTGTAGGTGTTAACTGTTACAATATTATACTCTTTCAAATAAAATGACTTTTCAGAAAAGCATTAGGTAATGCTGTTTGGATCAAGTTTGTTCTGTCCTTTAATGATTACAAATACAACCTTTTAAAAAAACTTAACTAAAAAATAAGAAACTTAAAATGATCTCTTAGAAGTTGCTCAGAGAATGTCAGTGCATTTTCTGGGAAGTTCTTTATTTATGCAGTATATTTGGAAAATTTGTCAGTTCTTGGAGCTGGTTTGTATTTTCCAAGAAGTTTTATCATACTCAGTAGTTCACTGGAATTTCAATTTTAATTTGCAAAGCTGGGTATGTTAGAGAGTAACTCAAGTAACAGCTTGATGTAAAGTTGTTAGGTTTGTTTGTTTGTTTTTAAGGGGTTATTTATAAACTAGATTAATTTATAATCAATTAATAAACTCGATTAAATAGATTAATAACTAGATTAGTAGATTAATAAACTAGATTAATAGCAGGTGTATGTAGAAAATGAGCCTATGAAAACCTTAGCAAGTATTTTTGTTGAGGTTGTTTGCATACCCCCTCCCCGAAAAAGAAACAAACCCAAACAAAAAACAAACCCTTAAAGTCAAGACTTGTGAGGCAGTTGGAGATTTCTTGTATGTTAGAATTCCATATGCACTTTTGACAAGACTGCTTTTTCATGGGAGTGACACAGTGTGCTGTCATCTCATTAACACTATTACATCTTCTCTGTAATGAAGACGGTAGACTTGTATTCAGAGCAACTCTCAGCCTGTCTGTGCAGATGCTAAATAGCCTCTGAGCTTTTCTTGCCTTTAAATACAAGCCAACTAGGGAAGGGAGACCTTAAGCTGTAAGGTTCATCACAGAGCTTAGAGCTATTGCTGTCCCTGGTGGTATCTGTCATAATGCTCAAGGAGGGGGGACTTGGGGTTTATTTTCTTATCTATGAACATAGGACTTGATATCACTTTGTCTGCTTGGTGACAGTGGTTTGTCCCTAAGGGACTGGCTGGATTATACTGTGGGAGCTTTGAAATATATCCATGATGAGCTTTCTGTTTGGTACTTGTAGTTCAATTAATGTGAAGTGCATGTCCGAGTAAGATATAACAGTTATTATCTGCACACAGTTAACATTTCTCACTGTTCATGTCTATTTGCTTGCAGTGGAACTCAATTTTATAAACAAATGTCTTTACAGGCCTGTTTCTTCAATGGCCACTGCAGGACTGCTATCAGACTCAGCATGTGTTTAAATGCCAATGCGTTAGTTTAAAGAGCTGCTTTTTATGAAACTAAATTTCTAGAGGAGGAATTTGGCAAATTCTTATATGTTTAACTCCTCAAAATGAGATGCATTCAAAGCTGATTGGAATAATCTAACAACATAGAAAGGAAAAATTTTACATGGTAAACCCTGTTGCTGCTTTAAGTAATACAGCAATGAAATCCCAGCCTGATTAAAATCAGTAGGAGTCTTGTCAGGATTTTTTGTCTTAAGACTTTTAAGCTTTGCATGCTAACCAGCCTCTTAAATCAATATTAAACATCTTACTCTAATTCCTTCTTTCCTGGGAATTACAGCAAATATGGAATATATAAAAATAACTTCTTGCTCAGCTAACAGCATTCAGTTCCAGAAGTTAGAGCAGAAAAGTTCCATTAGTTTAAAAAGGCATTGCCAGCTAAAAATGAGGCATGGAGAGGTATTTCGGTAATGTCAGCAATAATATTCTGGAACTGTGTGTACATGTATATGTGAATACATATATGTCTACACACTTGTAGGTAAATAGGTGCCACACTTAAATTTCACTGTTTGTTTCCTGCCTGTGTGGCTATTTCCTACACCAACTCCCTGAAATTCAACTTAGCTTTTATTAGCTGCTTGGTTGGGTTTTCGTGTTTGGGTTATTTTTTTTTTTGCCCAGGCCACTAAGATAAAGTTGAAGAGTTTATGGTACCATCTGCAGCCATAGTGAAGGCATGAAAGCATTTATAATTTTTCTCAAAGTTCCCTGAATGCAACTCCTTTCAGGAGATGTTCCAAGTACTGTGTGCTGCAATGGCTTATACTAATCCATTATAACTTTTAATGGTCTACCAGGTGTACCGGAAATATCTTTGCTTCATTGTTGCATTTCCTTATACTTTTCCCCTTGTTTTCTGTTGTAGTAAGTGGTCCAGCCGCAGCCTTTGTTATTTTTCCCTTTCTATTCTCCCATTTCCTAGAGAGTCTTTTGATTTTTTTTCTGAAAGAATTTGGCTGGGGCTCCTTGTTAGCTGTGAGATCACATGAACCTGGGAGGTATAGCTGGAGCTCTGCCAGCCTGAGTGTTTGCTTGGAGTGCTCCTTGCCAAAGGAGAGGCAAACACCAATAACCTGTACAAAGAAGCAAGGACTTTTTAAGTTGACGTTAGGGGGAAACTATACCTGCTTTGTTCCATGGGGTCCTGAACACTTTCATGGTAAAAATATGATGTATGTAAACTGAAATTTGGAGTTTCCTCAAATGGTGGCATTATGTTGCATTGAAGGTCCGAAATGATTCTCTAGCAACATTAAGCTAGTAAAAGTTAATACAACTGTATTTGGTTTATATATTTCAATATTATGTAGTTATGGATGTCCTTTTGTTCGTACTCTACTTGAAATATATAGCCATTTAATCAGAAGACAAAGCAATAACATCTAGTTTATTATGAAAATTAATAGCTTTTGTGATGCCTCTGAATGCAATGGATCTTTCTCTTTTGATTTACATCATGCTTTGCTTTTCAGATATTCTCCATGTAGGATGAAATATTAGATACTTGCTGAAATTAAAGTAGGAAAGCTTTGTAAATTCTGTTTAGTTCCTGACATGAGTACCTTTGTGCTTTTAGTGCCTTAGGTGGCTCCAGAGAAATTGGAAAAATGCCCAAGCAGCAATGTAATTGAAATTCAGGAGGGGTTACATGTCCAACCTGTTTAGGCATTCTATAAATCCCATTTTGCTGTATCTGAAGGCAGTGGGTATATTTTAAAATCTGCTTGCTTATAATATCTAAACAGGAAAAAACAAACTCTGTTATAGAAACTGGCCTATTTGTCATACAGGGTAGCCTTAGACATCTCATGCTTTCCATGTGCCCTGGTGTAATGAGGAGCTGTCACATGGCAAGTTTGGGGTTCTTCCTTGCCTTTTGCCTCCTCTGCTTCTGTAGCAACAGACTGCTTGATGGATTTGGCACTCAGCCCTTAAGGCCATGAAGATGGAGAAGTAGGGAATGTAGGTCTTACATAGGTGCAGTAGAAACCGTCTGAGCTACAGAGTTTCATGGGCTCCCTTACAATTTCAGTGTCATCTATCTACACATCTGTAGGGGTAAAAATTGGTGGGTTAAACTGACTCACTGGTTTCCAGCTGGACTGTTTGTCATTGAAATGAGCTGCTTTGCCTCTGTTCTAGCCAATACCCAGATTAGATGTCAGTTGTTGCCTCTGGCACTGAGGAATTACTGAGGGCTGTTTCATGCAAATGCACAGATTTGGTCGGGTTACTCAATGCACTCTCTTTGAGTGTTTGAAAGTAAACCATCACTACATAGGAGGAGGGAGCTTACATAACAGTAATACTGGAAAATAATGAAATAAATATTTAAGAGTTGGGTTTTGTTTGTTTGTTTTAGGTCTATTTTTGCATTTTGCTATGACTACAACAGGTTTTTATGGCCACAAGTAAAGTCCATAGAAATCTTCCTACCACTGAAAATGAAGAGCTGTCTAGAAATCCCTTTTGTTCATTATTCACAGGTATAAACTGCAGACTAGATGCGTACTGATATGGCTGGGTTTCTTTGCTGATGAAAATTGTGCTGTTTAGCATTGACTAGAATTAGTTAACTGGCCAGCTGTCAAAGAAAAACCTTTCCTCCAGCTAAAGATATTGTGTTTGTTTTAATTGCTAGAGGGCAGAGAGAGTTTATTTAATTTGGACATGCAATTTAAGTTACTTAGTGAGCAGTTTTATTTTTCTCAGCTCAGCTTATCAAATCTGTTTAAGCCTATTTGTTGATCATAAGGTACATTAGAAAAATTGTGATTCCTTAAAATTATTTGTTGCACATAATTAGCTTACTGCTTTTAGTCTTAAAATGTCATCTAAACTACTTATTGAACAGATTAATATAGAATCGTAGAATCAGCTACGTTGAAAAAGACCTTTAAAATCATCAAGTACAGTTGTTACCCCAGGACTGCCCAGCCCC
Source organism: Agapornis roseicollis (assembly GCA_002631895.1). Taxonomy (NCBI): domain Eukaryota; kingdom Metazoa; phylum Chordata; class Aves; order Psittaciformes; family Psittacidae; genus Agapornis; species Agapornis roseicollis. The sequence goes on along the minus strand of NDXB01021929.1, from coordinate 53,591 downwards.
ACCACTAAACCATGTTACTAACGGCAAACTGATCTGCCCTTATGGCTGCTCCTCATGATCTCCACTTGCAGTTACCCCTCATCTGCCCTGCATAGTGGCCCACACTGTATATGTTCCTTCCCTAACCCTCATGGCCACCTCTCACACTCCATAGCTCCCCTTGCTCTCCCCTCATGATCTCCCCTCATGGCTGCTACTCCTTTACCCTTCATGTTCTTCCCTCATGGATGTCCTGCCTCTGCCCTCATGATCTCCCTTCATGGCTGCCTGCCCTTTCCCCTACCTCTCCTCATGACTACCCTTCACCTCCCATGGCCACACCTCCTCTCCTGTTGTGATCTCCCCTCATGCTTTCCCCTCCTGGTTGCTACTTCTTTCCCCTCACAAAACCCCCTCACAGCCACCCCTTCTCTCCCTTCACAAAATCCCCTTATGGCCACCCTTCCTTTCCCCTCAAAATCTCCCCTCATGGCTGCCTCTCCTCTACCCTCATGATATACCCTCATGACCACCTTTCATCCCACATGGCTACCCCTCCTCTCCCCTCACCGCTGTCTTTCCTTTCCCCTTACAAAATCACCTCCTGACTGCCCTTCCTCGTCCCCTCACAATCTTCTCTCATTGCCACCCTTTCTTTCCCCTCACGATCTCACATAATGGTCATCCCTTACAACTGCCTTTCATTCCTCATGGCTACCTGTTGTCTCCCCTTGTGATCTTCCCTTATGGCCTCTCTTCCTCTTCCCTCATGACCACACTTCACCCCTCATGGCCACCTCTCCTTTCCCCTCATGATCTCCCTTAATGGCTGCCTCTCCTTCCCCCTCAAGATCTTCCCTAATGGCTGCCCCTCCTTTTCCCTCATGGTCTTCCCTTACAACAGCCCTTCCCCCCTCATGATTTTCCCTTATTGCCACCTTTCCTCTCCTTTCAGAATCTCCCCTCATGATGGCCCCTCACCCCTCGTGGCTGCCCCTCCTTTCCCCTCACAATCTCCCCTCATGGCCACCCCTCCAGTCCTGTTATGATCTCTCCTCATGGTCACCCCTCCTATCCCTTCATGGTCTCACCTAATGGCTTCCCCTTCTCTCCCCTTGTGATCTTCTCTCACGGTCTCCCCTTTTTTCCCCTCATGATTTTCCCTCATGGCTGCCCTTCCTCTCCCATCATGATGGCACCTCATGGCCATTCCTCCTCACCCCTCATGGCTGTCCCTCCTCTCCCCTCATGGTCTCCCTCCACAAATGCCTTTCACTCCCCTCATTATCTTCCCTTATGTCCTCCCGCCCCCTTCATGATGGCCCCTCATGGCCATCCCTCCTCTCTCCTCATGACCTTCCATTATGGTAGCCTCTTTTCCTCTCATGATCTCCCCTCATGATCTTTTGTCTTGGCCACCCTTCTTTCCCTCTCCCTCTGACTGACATTTCTGACGTGCCCCCTGCTCTGTCCTGTGGATCTCTAATGGAAATGATGAGGATGCACTAGCTCCTATGTTCTCCATCTATGTGGGACAAATTTAGACCCAAATTCCTCTGGTCCAAGCCCAGATTCACAGCTGAGCAAAGAAGTTGCCCTAGAATTTCCACACATCAGGGATTTCGTAATATGCTATATATGTGGTGGCCGGGAACAAAAGGGCACATTAATGCTGCAAAACACACAGGTGGCTCCTCTGGAAAGAAATTCAGAATGTTTACTTTGCATTCTTTTTTTCTTTTTCTTCTTTTTTTCCCCACGTTGTACATGATGGTGCCCTGGTACTCAGCCACCTTATTCAGCCAGCTAGGTAGGTGGTAGACAAAGCTGGAGTCAGACACCCAGCAACACTTCCTGCTTAAGGCATGTGACCTCTGGCTGAAGTTCCTCTCAGGCCTGTGTGACTTCCCCTGGAGTCATTCATATTTTCTTGGGGGAAATTTTGACCCCAGTAGCTGAATACAGTGTGCTTAAATGATGCTGAAGGAGCTAAACCATTGTTTTCTGGGGTCTCTATAATGCCAGACTGGCTGCCAGCTTGTTAAATAGTCACTGAAGTGGTATCAATATTAAAAAGAAGCTGACCAAACCGGTAGCTTAATTTAGGAGCTTGTGAGGTGTATGGTAATGGCCTGGTAAGGCTTGATTAAAGGTGGTGTTTACAGGCCTCTGTACGTTTTTAATCTCTTGTGTACAATAAAATATTAAACATCAGCTTTTGCTTGCAGATTTCTTGTGGGAAGATCTACTCTGGGACTTCAGCAGCACTGAGTACATTGGCCATTTCTGCACAAGATTTTATGTGGAGAGGAGGAAATAAATTTGATACTGAATCTGGAGTCTGTCAGTTTAAGCTTTCTGCTGTCGAATTTGTGTGACCTGTTTTGCAAAGGCTTACCAAAAAAAATTTAATTGGAACAAGGCTGCTAGGCCTAGAAGCAGAGCGAGCCCTCTTAATGCTGCCTGAAGTCCTGTTCACTAGCACTCTGTATGCTGAGGGAAGTTTTTTCCCCAGGAGAAATCTTAGAAGTTTCTTTTTCTACATGGACAGGGCTTGCAGGCAGAGGAGTGGGGAAATAATACTGCAAAAATGCCCTGTTACATGTTAAGGAAGTTGGTTCGCTCCCCTCACCCTCCTTATTGCTTGTTTGGACAAACATGTCTCATTTTTAACATGCGTGTTCTAGAGCCATTCTGCATATTGAAATCTGCTGTTCCATCTGTGTGCTGTATCACACACCCAGGCATATTTAATTCCACAGGAGTTGTCTAGTCCTGCCCATTTTGTTATTGCAAAACATAGGAAGGCTATAAATGAGATTCTAGAAGGTGTCAGAATGACATGCACGTGTGCGGCCAGGACCAGACCTGAAGGGAGCAGCTGAGTTGTCTTCCCATTTTACCAGCTGGTGGGGCTCCAGCAGGGCTGTTGCTTTTGTTTTGTTTGCTGCACTGCAAAGAAAGAGGATCACTAGAAGCATAGGGAAGAAGTGTCAGTGTTTGGGGCACTTCAGTAGCATTTAGATGTTTTAAGTCCAAGAGGTGTCCTTCATTCCCTTTATAATGGCTTCAGTAGTTTTACTGGAGAGGATTGAGCTACTTTGTGTTGTTGGGTCCCCTTGACTTTGTCCAGAGCTGCTGCCTTCTTGAGAAGGGTGCCTGCAGTTTGGTGTGTGCCATGCTCTTAGATTGCTAGGTGGCCATGCTGAGCTTCTCAAAAGGTTGCATGGTCAGCTTCATGCTGTCTAGATACAGAGGAGTTTGGGTTCCTGACATAGGTCACAGTGAAGTGATTGGAGTACTTGAAGAGAAATAGAGAATGCTCTGCACTTTCCTCTTCAGCCAAGAGGGCTGGGAGGATGCTCAGCTGACCAATTGCTGGGGTCCTAGGTGAAGTTACTACCTTGAAGGAGTCAAGATTCACTAAAATGAGTCTTTTAGTTTTGTTTTCTATTTCCAGTAGCATTTAATCACTTGATAAGAGATGCATAAACAGTGTTTGAAGGGATCCTGTTCCCATCTGATTGCACTTTAAGAGAAGGAATTGTGTTGATGTTAAAAGCCAAGTAAGGGCTGTGATTGTGAACCCTGATCATAATGCATGCCTTTCGGCAAGCAGACAGAATGCTAGTCTCTGCAGAAAGTCAGAAAGAGGGATGGAGCTGAGTTGCCCCTCTGTTGGTTTTTTTTGGCTGGCTTAGATGGAGCTTTCAGGAATGCAGATTGTCCTGTGTCCCACACACAAGACCTCAATTCTTGTGTTCCACTTATGGAATTTAGACCCCTGTAGTTTCTGTTATGGAAGGAAAATTCTGGGTGTCATTAGGCCAAAGTCCTTTGGGATCCTTGCTCTTAGCATTTAATAGGTCCACATGTGTTCATCTTGTTCTCCATGAAGTTTTGAAGAACTTCTGCTTCATCTGATCATGCTGGCTATTAGTCACGGCTATTTGGTTGTCCTTTGTTGTTTGTTTAGGTTTCTGTTTGGGTTGTTGTTGTTGGTGGTGGTGGTGTCTGTTTTGGGGTTTTGGGTTTTGATATTTTTTAATTTTAATTTGTGTAATTCTTTAACAAAGAGGGTAAATAGATTTAAAGAACAAAAAAGATGTGTAACAAACCTCTTCATTGCCTGAACTTGAAGATTGTTTTAATACTTTTACTGGCAGAATTCCTGTCAGCTGGTTCTGCTAGCCCAGTGTATCTAATGCTCCTCAAGATGTAATGTAAATATTTTCTCAACAAATGGCAAACAGAAGTCAGTGCTATTCTTCTATCCATCTTTTTGTTGGGTTTGTTTTCCTTTTGGAGTGGTGAGGAGAGAGCAAATGCGTATTTTAAAGTTTTGTTCCTTTCAGTTCTGGTTTTGCAGTGACTAGGAAAAGTATCCAGAGATAGATGCTTTAAGTATTTCCTACTGCTGTGCCTGGCCCTTTAATGTCTTTTAAGAAGTCGGATCTTGCCCTTTTATGCCCAGTAGATGTTGCTGTTGAATCAATAACACTGAAAGAGGACAATGGGGAAAAAAGCCTTCAGGGCTCACATGGAATGGTAAATATTCTGGTATCTTATCCAGAGAAAAGGGGTCTAATTTCTCAAAACTAAAATTCAGCTCCCATAATGTTTTTATTTTTATATATTGGTTTGAGAATCTGTGACATAAATAAGTATGCATTGTGTGTGTAATTTTGAGTTATAGCTTTTATGTCCTGTGGGAGAACTGCAGGGAAAGTGGATTTATGGTTTTACTAAATATTTATGTCAGTCATGTATCATGCGATAGAGATATCACCAATTTGGCAAAACTATGCCATATGGTAGGAATAGGAATTCCTGTAGCCTTTTCAAGTCAGCATTGTTCTCTGGAAGCTGGGGCCTTGCCTAGTTGTTGGAGCCCCTTTTAGGATGAAACCCCATAATATAGGGTGAGTTTTACATGCTGTTATTGAAGGATACAAAAGAGGGGAGGCAGGTGACTTTGGCAGAGGAAACTAAAAGAGTATAAGGAGGAAAACACTTAAAGGTGGCCATGTTCCCTTTAGCAGCATCTGTCCAGTAAGGTTATGTGTAAAGGAAGATATTTTAAACTATTTTTAACGTAGTATGGTCTTCTAACAGTTTTTGGAATAGTTTGTAATTGTTCAGAAAAAAATATGTGAATAAAACACTGAGTAAACAAGTCCTCTCACTGATGAATTTTCTTTCACTGTTACATGGGAAAACACCTGCAGCTATTGGTTTCCTTGGAAACAAATTTGCTGTGGAAGCTCAATGCACTGCATTGAGCCTCAGTTCTACTGCATTTAAGAAGAATTCAACATGCACACTTGGACCTTTTTACTACATTTGTTGCTCAAATGCTGTGTTATTTATGCTGTTCTCACAAAAAACACCTGATCAAAGGAGATGTGCAGCATGCCTTGGATTTTGAACAGAACAACAGGAAAGGTTGGTATTTACAAGCCTAAACCTAGACAGTGTATGTGTGTATTTATTACAGCATCTAGTTTTCTGAGCATTTATTTTTAAAGCATTGCCTTTTAAAGCCCAGTGCTATTGTTTAGATATTGTTGTAGTCTTAGCTGGTTTTTTGGAGCTGGAGATCAGAGAGCTGCTGAAAGGAATTGCTGGTACATATGCCTCATAATAGGATTTTGGCAGGACGTTGGTTTTATTTGTAGTTTACTTAAGTAATTCAATATGGAATACATGTATGTTCTCATAGATTAGTATTTTTATTCTGGCTGTGAGAGGAGTGTGATTTCATATATTGTGTTAAAAAATTTTAATGATGTTTATGATGCTTCCACTGTTCAAGCCAAAACCAAATCTGTGTGACAGTGTGGTTGTTTAATTATGTCAGATTTAATTTAAAACTTACTTGCATTATTATAGTTTATGAAAGAGTAGCTCTCTTAAGCAAGTACTGCACAAGAATTAGATTGATTTTCAACAGGTATGTTTAATATGGTTTCTTGTGTGTAGCTGGGTCACAAGTACATGAGGTAGAAGTCACATTTGAGACTGTCTTTCATACAGTAAAATAGTTTCCCATATATATTGGAAAAATAACATATAGTACTGGGAAGACTACACTGCATAGAAAAACACTTAACACATGTTGACAAAACATTGTCTGTAGCTTGTCAAATATCATAAAGACATCTGGCAGTAATTCCATGGTGGGATTGCGTGTGAAAATAGGCTTTTAAATGTTTCATAAACTTCTTTTCCTCTCTAAATGGAGGCAGCTGTTCACATGAAATTATATATGTTTAGTCACAAGTTCCTTTGCATTTGGATTTTATTAATGAGTATTAAACAACCTTTGAATCTGAGACCTTACTCTGTTCTCCCAAGATAATGTTGCTTGCTGAGATATATCTTTAAAAAGAGTTCTCTCTCTTTAAGTGACTTGAAGTTTTCATGGACTTTCTTTTTATTATTATTTGTTTTGGGTGCTCTAAGTTGCAAACTGAGCCTATCTGGGATTGAGAAGGTAGGGAGAGCAGGCAGATTCTGTCATTCTGGGAGAAATGAGTCTTTAGTTTTAAATACTCCTTTGCAAATGTCAGGGGGAGAGGAAGTGAAGGGATAGATGCAAAGTGAAAGAATTATTTGTATGTCAGCTGCTATTCATAGTCTATCTTCTGAATCCAATCCTACCCCTCCTTATTGCCTCTACACATGTAAAAACATAGAAAACAAATACAAATATGTTCTACAGTAAAGCAGAGAGTCCAGTTCCTTGAACAGCATGCTGCTTAATTGCATGAAAACAGTAAGATGAAAGTTAAACCATCTAATAACAGCTATTTCTACTTTTTGAGAGCTGTTTGAACCCATTACCCCTTGTCCTGTCACTACAGTCCCTAATTAAGGGTCCCTCCCCAGCACCCTTACAAGCTGCCTTCAGATACTGGAAGGCTGCTATGAGGTCTCCACGCAGCCTTCTCTTCTCCAGGCTAAACAGTCCAAACTTTCTCAGCCTGTCTTCATATGGGAGATGCTCCAGTCCCCTGATCATCCTTGTGGCCCTCCTCTGGGCTTGTTTCAACAGCTCCATAGGGGGATGCAAATGCAGATCAGACTCTAGGGACCAGAGAGACTTTTCCTTCAGAGTGTATTGGTGTGGTATAGCTAAAATTTCAAGTCAGGCCTTCCAGTGCATGGTATCTGACATCCTCAAGCCTCCTCCATATGTTGCCATTTGGAATTACAGCTTTTCAATTATATTTCATAATTCTAGCCTCCCTGTTCTCCCTGCTCTGCTGATGCATTGACAGTATTTATCTCTGAAAATGCTCTTCTTGGGTACTCAGCTGGGATGGTGAACAGGATCAACATGTTCTTGAGAGATCCAGTCCTTGCCATGAAATATGCAGGAACATGATTGAAGACTAGTCCATTATATAAATTCTGTCTTGTAAAGGGGCATATGGTATCATAATTTTTTCTTTCTTTGAAGTCCTTCCCAGGCCTAACATCCTGACAATAGTCATGCAGAAGCATTGTATGCTATGACAAAAATATGAAGATGTACAAAGAAATAGTGTGAGATGTTGTGGTTTTTTTTTCTGACACATTAATGTATTTTTACTTTGTTGAAAATTTTTGTTCTACTTCTGAATTTTTTATTAAGTCAAAATTTTTTTAATGTTGTCACAAATACACCTGATGAGCTGAACCAAAACTGGCATTGTTGATGAGCCCTATGGATCAGCACATCCAAGCTGTACAGCTGTGTTTCAGTAGGCATTCTGCTATTGAGCTTTTGAGGGAACTGCTGCAGCTCGGTCTTGGATGTGGTAGTTACATCCAATGTGTAAACATAGATGGGTAGGTGGATGAACTGTGGGACAGGATGGTCCTAAAGTTCTGCTGAGTCTCTGGTGGGGGCTGGCAGCTGAAGGAGCAAGGGATTTTCAGCCCATTGAAACTGGTCTTGTAAAAAGAAGAATTCTGAGAACACAAATTTGCAGAAATTAACTTCAGATTTCAACAGAATTTTGGGTTCTATACTCTTGCTGTTTCTCACTTCAGACTGTTTAGGTCTCATAAAAACTGACATGAGTTAGTGGACAACAGAATGCAATGCAAGACTGCACGATTACAATGCACCTGTTGAGAATATCAATGTTGGAGATATTCTGGTGCACCAGTTGGTACATTCTGGAAGTTATTAGTTACCAATAACTGTGCAGCTGACCTGACAGCATTGGATAGGTACAGAGACAATCCTGTCTCATGACTTGGAATAAGAAATGATGTACTGTGCTCCAGGATTGAGACTCACTGTGAGCCTGTCCTTCTGTGTTAATCTTTGTGGATTTATGGAGCCAGCTCTTTGTTGCACTTGTGATCCACTCAGCTCAAGAGATACTTTTTTAAAGTATCCAAGTATTACAAAGCTTAAAAAAATACTTGAAATTGAAGCTCATGCAGCCTCCTATGTGTAATAGATATTTTGTCAAAAACCACTTCTTTTTACATAATTTTAAAGTAAAGAAAGTGAAAATAAACAGCTTTGCATTGAGCTTGTCAGTCCCAAAAGAATCCTTGTTATGGATTGGAAATAGCTCTAAGAGTGAAGGATGGAAAAGAAGAGAAAGTGTCAGCAGTACATGATCAAAATAACAAGGACATGTATACAGGCATGCTTATATTTTTTTCTTTTGAAAGCAGTAACTACACAAGACTGTGGTCCTTCAAGAAAACTAACTGCAGCACTTATAGAAGCCAATTAAAGCAAGAATTCAGTCTTTCAGGAAAGCATGAAATGGTGGTTTGGATGTGGCTTACAATGTAAAGAGGCCTAGATGATATTTTCCTTTCTGACAGCTTTGCCATAATGATGACAGAGAAACTATAAACTGAAAAGCAGTCATTTTTTCCTCATCTACTGAGTTATTGTGCAGACCAGCTTCCAGGAAAGAACAATTTAATTTGGCTGGTTTGGGAAATAGCATCTTCTGTGAAAAATATTACATGGAAAAAGAAGTAAGGGGTCAGAAAATGTTCACTATTTCATATTCTAATAAAAACAACAACCCTCCCCCTGAAGACTTACCATTCTGAACTGGACATAGTGATTTTTGCTTGTCAACAATGAAAAGGTTGTGAAAAGGCAAAAGCTTTGGGTTTGGTTTTTATTTTTTTTCCCCTGTCTCGAATTTCCTGCCACTTTGGATGAGATCTGACCTGGTCTTTCTCTCCTGTAGTAAGCATCCATTAACAGAAATAATCAGACTAAGAAAATAATGTTATTTATTGAGGATTGTATGCAGCAAAATATATGGGGGAATTGGCCTATTAAGGAAACATACACACAAAAGTTTTCAAGCTCTGTTGTGAAAGACACAAAGAAAGGACCTGTGGTGAGGGCAAGAGATCTCAGTCTTGTTGCAGAACACATTCAGGGTTTGACCTCTTTGTCTGCAGGCTAAATAGCCTTAAGGTTGTTGGAAATGATTTTTCTATTCCTGATTGGTTTTTGAGATGACTTAAATTTTGACAGACAAAGCCAAGTCCTGTAACAGGGTGCAGTCTAGAAGTGAGGCCAGCACCCAGGTGCAGAATAGTAAATAGTCTTGTGGGGCACATCAGCCGGAGGTGGGCAACTCAGCCAGTCCCAATCACAAACTGCATTTTCCCTTGTTCTCAGTGCATTCCCTGAGTATTCCACTATTTCCTTTTCTGGAAGGGGAAGAGCTTTCTAACACCCTAAAACTCCAGTGAATGCTACTTTTTTAAAGATGTAGAAGTGGAAAATGACAGTCAAATTTTAAGATGTGTCCCATTTAAAAAAAAAAAAAAAAAGAAAGTTTTGAATTAAAGTTGATGTATTTCTACCCTTTTGTCTGTGATAAAACTTGTCAGCCTGTTCCTCAGGGGTAAGCACTTCAGTTTTATTCTGTGCAATCAAATTGAATGGTCTGGGAATACCAAACTTTCATTCAGAGTACTTTTTAGATTGCTGATTGTATGTCAAATTTACGATTATAAGTGACAGTTAAATATCACGTTTTGTTACAGAGTGATTTCCTGAGAATGTTTTAAATCAGCCCTGACTCTCGAGTGCAGACCTGCTAAACTTTGATGTGTATGGCCAGTTCTTTCTTTCCTTGATATGCCAAATCCGAACACCCACAAAAAGGGACTGATTTAAAGCCTAGTACATAGCAAAAGATGTGTATGTTCTGCATTGATTTAATTTCCATGTTTAAATACAGAATACTAACTCGGGGTGGGGGGGGGAAGACTATGAGATCTCTGCATCCAGACTCTACCATCTATTTAATTACCATGGTACCTTTCAATGTCTGATCTCTTAAAACAAGAGCTCCGCAGTTTCAACTATTTTTCTATTAAGTACTTGTGGTTTCATGTTTATATGGGTTCGAGTAATTTCCCTTGTGTGGCCTTTCCTTTAATTATACATACCCAAGGAAGTGCCTCCAAAAAGAAAATAACTGACATTTCTTTCCATATTCTGTTTGCAGTAAGTTCCCACTTACTTGTATGCTTCCAAGTCTTTGGTCTTCCTAACTTTCTAGAGAAAATGCTTCATCTATAAAGACATCTCAGTAAGCTTTGAAAGGTAGGCTCTTACTTGGCATTGCACTGGCAAAAAGGCAACATTCATTGGTTGTCATGCCTGTTTTTAGAGGAGTGCAGCTGCTCACACATCTGGGTAGTTTAGCTCCTCGGACTGGAAAGGAATAAAGGGCTGGAGCAGCCCTCAGCAGAACTGGGGCAGTTGGAGGTGTTACACTAAATAAACTCTTTCAAGGCTCTTGGCTCTGCAGTGATTCCTTAAGCCCATGTGGCAAAAGAGGAGAATGAAGAAGAACTGAATGAAGCAGTTATTGGGAAACTTGGCGCTCTTTAGAAGATAAGTGGAAGAGGTTCAAATGACATTTCATTCGTTTCATACAAGGGAAGCTGGGGAAAAAGAAGACCCTGCCTGTTATGCTAGTAAGAATTGAAACCCTTAATCTGGTCAATCATTTTAAGTTCATTCAGGCTGAAGAGCCTTCACAGAAGTATGAGGAATGCTGCTCTATTGTGAAACTGAGGTATGACATAAGAAATGAATTCAGAAGAGTTAGTGGACAAGATAAGCTTTAAGAACTAATCTTATTTTTTTTATTTTTTTAAGGAGAGGTTAGATTGTAATTGATAAGGAGAGGAAAAGGATGTTTAGGGAAGAAGACTGAAAGTACTGGGAGCTGGACTGTAGCAAGATTGGGCTGAGCTGGTAAAGAGGCCACCAAATATAAATGAGTATGTTGCATTTTTTCCATCTTCTACTACTACTCAGCCATGGGCCTGAGCAATAACAGAAGGGAAGGGAACCACTTATGTAGAAAGAAGTTGAGGGTGAACCTTTTCCCCTACTCTGAGCACCTGGTCTGGATACCAGCTCATCCTGATCCAGGTGTGTGGCTAAACACACGTCCCAGATGGGGGAGCATAGAGAGCTGCTCTAGGCCTTTTTTTCCTGTATGGCACTTACTTCATCAAAGGAAACTATTTTTGAGGTTGAGCTGAAACTGAGAACTTGGTAGAGATTTGGTAAATTAATAGATTAGTAGAACAAGGCATAATTTTGGTGAAATACATCTATTAAATGCTTCTGCATATCTGAAGGCTGTGTGTCTCTGTGTCTTTATGAACCTTGCCCATGCTCTGGATTTGTACGAGTGTTTGAGTGTCAAGTTTTTAAGAAGAAAAGACTTCTACTTCTTTTTTTCTTTCACCACCACCACCTCCCCCCCCCCCCCCCCCC
>NDXB01021929.1:0-41714 GCA_002631895.1 Agapornis roseicollis | reverse complement strand
TTTTTTTCTTTCCCCCCCCCCCCCCCCCCCCCCCCCCCCTTCCTGCATGTATTTACAGAGTAATGACTTGTACAATGTGAAGTTCTCTGTATTCCTTGAGATTGTGAATCTAGGAACAATTTTCTCCTTGTGAAAGAGTGAGGTGTTGCCAAAACCAGAATACTGCCATCTCTGCTTATGAATCCGAGTTTCAAATCCCAGATGCTTTACATAATAAAGCCTAACTGGGCTGATTACCAAGAGAACTCAGTCATTCAGAAAAATAAAAGGGAAAAATCCCTTTGCTTCATGAAGGAAGAACTGGTGCCAAGAGGAGGTTGAAATGTTAAAAATGCATTTTCTGTTTGGATCTTTCATATCAACTATCCTGTTTCCTCTTGCTTTCCCCTTTTATTTAAGGCTGGGGATCAGTATTGCTCTTGTGCAGTGGGTGTATGTGGAAGTTTTTTGTAGGACTTCTGAGGACCTAGGTTATGAAGAGCACATTTAATGAGTCTCTTCCTGATCTGCAGGAGCCCAGCTTAGGTAAGTCTTTCTGGCTACATCTGCAGTGTCTTAGGACAGTGGTGGCGATGTGGATGCCTGTAGCTTCATTGCTTACATACTCTATACAGTTTTGTGGCATGTGACACTGGGGCCATCCAGCAAAGAGTGTGGCTGACTTGCCTGCGTGTTGCTGACCATGTGATATTGCTGGAAAGCAGTATGGGATGTTTGGCAGAGGATTCAGATGCATAATCGTTAACCATCCATATGCTCTGCCCATTCCTTTCATAGCAAGCAATGTGGTAGCACCCATGCAAAGCAGCAGGAAAACCTGTATGTGTTTTAATTTCTTGTAGTCCTACTTCATAGTCTATAAATAGTCTTTCTTCCACTGCAGCTGCTCTCAGACACTTAGAGAAACTAAGCTCTTGTGAGTTAAATGGAAGCCCTCTTGTGGATTAAAAATTGATTAAAAAATGAGAAACAGAGAGTTGCTTTAGGTGGTCAGTTTTATGTGGAAAATTAGCTGGAAATGGAAAGGAAGCATGGAAAGACAAGACTTGCAAACGTGAAGTTACTCAAAATAGTCAAGTTCAGTGCTGAATGCAAACAGTTGGAAGATAAATTGGTGATGCTAAGTAACTGATCCGTAGAAAGGGTGAAATTAGTTGTTTGTACAAAGCAATACATCTGAGAAAAGACAATGCTGTTCCTTAAGCTAGCTGTTACCCTCAGTAAAAGACCTTGACTGATTGTGGGTAGTTCCCTGAAAACAGCAGCAGCTCAGCTGCCGCTCAGTGTTGGTCCGAAAGGCAAACAGAGCACTACAAACCACTGAGGGAAACCCGAGAACAACAAAGTCATTATGTCACTGCGTAATCTCTGCTGTGCCCACGTCTTGAGTACCATGTCCAGTTTTGTTCCCTTTGTTAGAGGAGAGTTAGGGTACGTGGAGGCACAGCGAAGGCGGTCAGAGGTATGGGGTTGCTTTTGTACAAATAGGAACTAATTAGTGTAGGAAATTTTCTGTCGGGGAAAAAAAGGCAACTGGAGGTGACATAATATCACCTACAGTGGAGGTCTGTGTAGTCATGAATGGCTTGGGGAAGTGAATGGAGTGTGTTTATTTCCTGGCGTTTTTTTTCCACTGCTTCACAAAAGGCAAACTGGGGCACCAGAAAAATTTCAGGAAGGTAGTTTAAACAAAAGCAGTTTTTCATAGAGCACATCATTAAATTTTGGAACTCACTGACTACTGATATTATGGAGATCAAAGGAAACTTAGCAGAGAAACATATAGTTGCAAGTATCTTTTGATCAGGCAAAACTCATTACATTATTATAATGACTTATGGGTATTGCTTTGGCTGCTGGCATGAGAGGGTTGTTGTGTATTACTTCTGGAACACTTTTAAAATAGCTACTTTTTTTGAAAAAGTAGGTAGTGGTTTTTGGCTGGAGCTGTTTGAAAATTAGAGTGATGTGATGTTGCTGTGTTTGAATAGGCTTTGCTGGAGACAACAGCCAAAACCAGAACAAAGTAGAGTACAGAAGGGGATAAAATAATGTTGTTTTGGCATTCAAACCTCATAGATGTTTAGAAAAAAAAAAAAAAACAAACAAACAAACCAAAACCAACACAAACCTGCAGAAATCAGGTGAATTAAACATCCGTGTAGCCCTGGAAGCTGAAGATTGAATTCTGCAATACATTTGTTCCCTGATTATTATCTTTGCAGTTGCACTGAAAGAAATAGGAATATAGACCATTTGACAAAAATGTTTTCACTGCGTTTTAAACATCTAATATGGAACTGAAAGGCTGAGTGTTCCTGAAATCTCTTTGTGGAAGTGTTTTTACACAAGGCTATATACTTCAGTATGAATTCCTGTGTTGTAACAGGTGCTTGCCCTAGGACTGCTGAAGATTTTTTTTTCCCAGAAGTTAGCAGAAGTTAAAAAAAACAAAATTCCAAAAGCAGCTTGAATTTTTTATTAAAAAAAAAAAATATCACATTTTACCTGAAAAGTTTAAACCTTTCCTATTGTATTTACAGACTCTCAGTGCTGGAACTGAACATTAACTGTTCTACTCTCAAATTTTAATGTAGCGTGAGATATGTGGGGCTGAAATGCCATGTGTAACTCCCTAATACAGTCACTGTGATGACTTGCAGAGGTGTGGGGCATCAGGTACAACCTTTGAGAGTAAAAATTTGAGTAGCTCGTCCCTGAGCTATACTGAGGCTTTCATTTCCAGAATTGTTTTGATTCCTTAGGTAGCACAGTGTAAGATACTGGCTGGATTTTTGTTGCAAGGAAGCTCAGCTGGTTCCTCTTATTGAGAGTTGATTTGAATTTGCTTAAGGTCTGTTTCTTTACTCTGACTCAAGTTTATTCATGAAACCACAGATGATCCAGTTTCAAACTAGGAGGGATCCTAATCCCACAGTCTGGTTAACATAACCAGGCATCTTTAACTGGTTAATATCTTTAACATACTGTATCTGTTTCCTTCAGTAGAGAAACTACACCTAAGCTTGTTACTGTATCACTCCAGACAGGGCTGCTTGATTTCTGTGAATGAACATGCTTAAACATCTGCATGATTACAAAACTCCCCCTACTTTTAGATAAACTAACTTTCAGTCCAGCTAACTGAAACCTTTAGCTTTGATGTTCTGCTTGTGCCTTGTGTGTTTTGAATTTGTTTGAAGTTGTAGAAACTACATGTAAAGTGGTGATGTTGGTGTAACTGAGGTTTAACTAGCATATGAGAGTTTTCCATTCATTTTGCACAAGTATGAATAGATTTTATGTGCATGTGATCCTGAAAGTTGACTGCCTGACGTGATAAAATTCATCAATACATTTATACCTTGGTTTTCATTTGCTATTTCATTGAGAAAATGCCATGGAAAGATAGACCTTATGAGATAGGGGTTTGGAACTAGATGATCTTTAAGATCCCTTCCAACCCAAACCATTCTGATTCTGTGAAAAATTTCCTACGATGTGCTATATTTCTGTGGTAACATTTGTTATGCAAATGCTCGACTGAAGACTTATTTTTTTAATTTCTATTAACATACAAATGGAAATATATAGGACTCTTGTCATATATAATACATAGAGCTGCTGTCAGCCCATCCTACTTGGAGTTAAAATGATGTGGTGCTTCTAATAAATGAATATTTAAGTATGATCTCAGTTAATGTTATTGGCAGGGAAAGCCCTGCCAATAGTTTGATGGGTCCTCTTAATTTTTTTTTTTTTTTTTTTTTTTTTTTTGTTTAGTTCATGCCCTCCCTAATGTTATTTTTGAGAGTTATGAACAGCTTTTTGCCTGCTGTGTGTAATCCGTAGAAAGGATCTTTATCCTAAATAACACAGTGCGGTTCTTCTAAGCATTGTCCTGCTTTTGGATGGACTGCATACAGGAAAACATCCCTTGTTGGTTTTGCCATAGTTAACCATTTATTTATTTTAATGGCTAAAATATAAGAGGACATAGCTAAAACAGTAGGAGACTGGGAGAATTCTGCTGAGATTTAGTAGGCATTGAGATAGTCTTGAAAAAAGGAAGTGTTAAAAGCCTTATAGTTTGAAGCTTGTAAAACAGGCTGTATAAAAGCACTGAAAAGCAATTGCAAGGGGCAGTTGTACAGAGAGGCACTGTACAGCTTTCAGTCTTGTAGAATTTTCTGTATCCCTAAAAGTTTTCCAGTGATAGTGTACCCTCTATGGCAAATAGAAATTTATAGTCTATTAGGCTTGCTATTCCTTGCTACCTTCTACAGCAGTTCTCTTCTCTGTATTCCATACACCTTGTGAAGTCCACAGATCCTGGCTGTATAAACCCTTTGCCTAAAGGAGGTAATTCAGATTTCATGGAAGTTACACAGAGTTACAGAAACTGTTGTGGCACATTTAGGCAGTCAAGCTCCTCCAAACAGTCTGGAAGGTGGCTGTGGTTATTTTGGTGTTTAAAGGAAATATGAAAGCCTTCAAAAATTACCATTTCAAACCGAACATGAAAGCATTCATGTGGGCTGGTAAGAGCAGAATAACCTTGGCATTGTCAGCGGAAAGGCATTTTCCTCCACAGCTTCACCCTGCAGCAACTGGAAGGCAGGTAGAAATAGGAGCATAGCACTCACATAAGGATGGGGCTTTTTCCAAGCTCCAGCTGCTTGCCATTCCCTCGCTGAGCTGTGGATTCAGCGCAGCCCTTCCCAGCACTTGCTGCAGGCTGGGAGAGACTGGTGATACGTCGGCTAATCACCGCTTCGCATTAATTCTGGCATTTGAGGGCTCTACTGCGGGCAAACCCATACGCAGAGGAGGGGAGAGAAGTTATAAGCGGTCCTGCTGTCATTAACATTCACGGCTCTGGCTTCAAGCAGCGCCCGCCTCACCCAAGCACTGCCAGGAAGGGAGCGTGTACTCCTGCCTCCCTTTGTGCTGAAGGGGAATCCGAATGGAGTAATTGAAATGCAGGGCTGCGAAGCACTGCTGTAGTGGTCTTGTTTGGGGTCCCCCCCCAGTCTCCTTCCTTTATTCTTGGAGCAGGGGGAGCATGTTTTCTGTGGATTCTTTTTGTTTTATCAGAGAATGAGATGCTGGCTGAAAATTGAAGAAATGGCCCTAGAAGAATTGATGCAAAGATTAAATGCGGTTTCCCAGTGTGCTGGTAGGAGGAGCTGCTGGTCTTAAATAATGTGTTTTGTGGATGCTGTTAGTGATTTTGTAGGATTTACAGGAAATCCTGGTAATCTGACTAGATTCTTTATGCATGCTCGTGTTAATAGGCAAGAAAATGTTAAGAGATTTTGTCATCAGGTTAAACTTTTGTTTATATTAACACTAATTAACATTTTTAGTGCTTAGACATTCATGAGGCAAGCTTTAGAATCTCCTCTTGAATAGTTCTGGTAACTGCTAGCCCAGTCAAATACTCTAAATGGGTCTTGATTCAGCTGTAGCTGAAAAGTGGGAAGAATTACAGATTTGTCTTATCAGAAGAGCTCTAATGTGAAGCAGTGAAAAGCTGGGCTAACTGTAAGATACTGCAAGCAGTATTTAGGGTGGGTCTCAGTTTCATGAGAATGAAGTTGAATGCATTAATCATGGTAAATGTAGTTTTACATTTGTATGGATTAAAAATTGCATCAGAAGTGCTAAAATGGTTTTAGCACTGTAAATGATTCTTATGATTTCCAAGAGATTGTTCTATTTTCTTGAAAATTTAAATGCTTTTGTGTTAAAAACTAGAACTAAAGAGCAGTGTACAATAAGGTGATCTGTGGTGAAGGTCTGGGAGTGTTTTCCTCGGTATTGCTCATGCAGAGATATAAACGTATTTCAAAATAAAAAGTTCACTGGAAAGAGAAGAGATGTGGATTTTGTGTCCTTTGAAACTGTTTCTTTTGCCCTTTGGTCTGTTGACAGATGTCAGAAGTCTTGCACCTTGTTATCTGAGGCTGCTGATATAGAATATTTAAGGTATTATACATTGTAGTATCAAACATTGGGGTTTTTTTTCTTCCCATTTCCCTGGTACTCTGTTTCTCCAAGGTGACTTCTTCAGCTTTTTCAATTTCTGTGTGTTATGAGGAGATAATTAGCAAGATGGCTGATGCTTTAGTCTGATGAACAGATAGATTAAATGACAAATGTGGAATGGACAGATTAGCTGCATCAGTTTTCCTGGATAGGGGAAGTGGGTGTTTTACCTTCTTAGTAACATTTGGGGAGGGGTGCTAGAGGGGGAAGGAGGAGGAGGAAGCAAGACTTCATCTGACAAGAAAAAGCATTAAATTACAAGTATAGGTCACCATACATAGTCCTTTCATCTTCCTTGTTCTTATGCACGTTTCCCCTGATGATTTTCCTATTTTCAGAATGTATCTTTATTAAATGTTTGGATATTTGTTGCATTGCTTATTCTGATTTTCGTAATGTTTAAAAAGAAAGCTAGCCTGATATTTGCTAGGGCATACTGTCTTCTGCAGCTTATTTTAGTAATTTGTACATTACTTTTTCCACTCCCTTTACATTGTTGCTGTAGTTTTGAGAGGTAAGGTAAATTTTAGTAACATATGGTAGAATTGGTTGGAACTGTGGGAGCCTTTTCTTCCTGAATTGAAGAAGGAGCTTCCAGCCTGGGAGCAGGTTGCCTGGTTTGCCTGTCTCAGCTGTGCAGATGTAGGTACACTGTGACCTTCATGTAAGCCACCCACAGCTCTGAGTGCTGTTTTCACACTTGCCGGCAGGCTCTGACTGTGTGCTGATACTTAGCTTGTTAAACTTGCATATTTTTCCAGAAAAAGCAACTGTTACTCTACTGCCAAATTCATGTTCTGGTCTTTCTCCTCCCACTTTTCTTTCTCTCTGTAATCCCTGTGTTCCCAAGCCAAAGGTACCTTTTTTTCTACAACCAGTGGTTGTATTTATAGGTGACTGTTTCCGTNTTCCTTCCCTCCTTCCTTCCTTCCCTCCTTCCTTCCTTCCCTCCTTCCTTCCTTCCCTCCTTCCTTCCTTCCCTCCTTCCTTCCTTCCCTCCTTCCTTCCTTCCCTCCTTCCTTCCTTCCCTCCTTCCTTCCTTCCCTCCTTCCTTCCTTCCCTCCTTCCTTCCTTCCCTCCTTCCTTCCTTCCCTCCTTCCTTCCTTCCCTCCTTCCTTCCTTCCCTCCTTCCTTCCTTCCCTCCTTCCTTCCTTCCCTCCTTCCTTCCTTCCCTCCTTCCTTCCTTCCCTCCTTCCTTCCTTCCCTCCTTCCTTCCTTCCCTCCTTCCTTCCTTCCCTCCTTCCTTCCTTCCCTCCTTCCTTCCTTCCCTCCTTCCTTCCTTCCCTCCTTCCTTCCTTCCCTCCTTCCTTCCTTCCCTCCTTCCTTCCTTCCCTCCTTCCTTCCTTCCCTCCTTCCTTCCTTCCTTCCCTCCTTCCTTCCTTCCCTCCTTCTTTCTTTCTTTCTTTCTTTCTTTTTTCTCTTTTGCTTGTTCCTTTCAGGTTGTTCAGACCATTTCTCTGTTGCTGACTCCCATTCCTGGGCTATATTCTCTGTCCTTGGGTCAGATTAGCTGCTGTCTGGCTGTCCTCCTGTTGACTCTGAAACCTTTGATAAGCAGAGATTTCTTTAACAGCCCAAGATCATGTGCAGGATTTTTCCAAGCCCATTTTTCAATAGCTTCCTGCTCTGGAGTAATTGAAATGCAAAGGTTTCCCTGGCTGCCCCATAGTACAGCTCTCCACCTTCAGGCATCATGGGATTAATTTTCTCCATTTTTAGGACCCGGGGAAAAAGGTTATTCCTCTTCCTTCATTTGTTCTTCTGAACGATACCGCAGGTAGGCTGAGATTTATCCCAGGTATTTTTAAGCATCTAAATCAGAAGAGAAATTCCCCTCAAATCCATGTGCGCTGAAAAGAGAAAAGGGAGCACATGCAGAAAGGAAGTCCTTCCACCTTCTGAGGTGCACTCTTTCCCTTGACCAGGAGGGGGAAGCTGGAAGCCTGGACTATCTCAGCTCCTAACCTAGCATCTCCCTATCGCCTGAAGCTAGGTATGGTAAATCTGGGTTTATCTGTAGTTTTCTGCTGTTTTACCACAACAGCCTTTCCACCTCTGCATGCTTTCCCGCTAGCAAGTCCCCTGCGTCAGTCACCACCAGCACTTTCCTCAGTGGTCCTTGTGCTCCCTCTGCTTTGACTTAAGTTCTGGTTTGCTCACACTCTCAGCTGCCATGGTAAATTACTGATCTTTCACTCCTCACTCTCTCTTGAATGTGTGATCCTTTCACTGCATCCCCTGAGTGCCTTACACTGCTACGTTTTACAAATCTGGGCAGCTTCCTCTGGCAAAGTTTTGATTATTTCTTCTCTTGCTCACTTTCACTTAATCCTCCAACACATTACAGATATATTTTATCTTCTGCTTCTGGGTATATTTAGTGATTAAGATCATAAAAATAATATTTTTTATTTTAGAATTATCATCCTTTCCTATTCTTTCTCTGACTCCTGCTCCACATTTCAAAATAAGCTTGTACCCTGCCCCCTTCCAGACTAAATAAGTTGCTCCCATGGCATCTTCCTTTGCTTTTTTTTTTTTCCCACCACATATACTCCTAGCCATCCCAGTCACTTCCCTTCTATCAAAAGAGCTTGCTGGACTTGAATGACCAGCCTATTGCTTTCCCTTGTGTTCATATAAGTCCTTAAAACAAGGTGGAAGTGATCTAAGGAAATTCCCTATTTCTGCCTAATATTGTTGTTGTTGTTGTTTTGTTGGGGGTTTTTTTCATTAAAGTTGCAGGTTGTTTCTGGGAAACAAAAAAAATCCTGGTTTTGTCCGTGCTTATTTTTTTTGGCGGATAATTGCATTGTTTCTGTTCAGTTGGCCAGTGTTTTTACTTTTCTTTCTCTCTTTCAGTTCTTGTTGTATTAAGTTAGACCCTCTTCCACAAATTCCTGTTTATCGGTGGAACTTCTCCTGGCAGTGGAACAGTAGCTCTGAGGTTAAAGCCTCAGTTTATAAATGGTTCTGGTCTGGGACCTCATACATTGTCCATACTCCTATGTGCCATGGGTTTTTCTGCTTAGGACTCCATGTGCTTTGACTGATACAGAAACAGCATTAAAGCACCTGCTCTTTTTGTCAGTTGCTACTCAGGTTTGCATCAGCACTGAGCTTGGAAACCTTCCAATGATAGTGTTGTCCAATTCATACAGGCCATACAAATCTCACAATCCCAGCCTTAAGGCTGTGGTAGCCTCACAAATGATTACTTTCCACTTTGGAAAGGTGCCACTATTACAGCTACCATCTGTTTCCTCTCTTTGAACAAAATTATAGCACTCTGCAAAAAGAAGAAACATCTGCAAATCAAAGAAGATAAACATATCAGTAGTTCCTTAGTAAATATGATTTCAGTGCTAGCAATAGTACAGGTGGCATTCCTTAGCCACTTCAGCTTCAGTCAGTTTTCAGTAGCTCCAGATTTTCTGTCATATTCACAATTTGGGCTGAAACTTTACACTTCATTTCCTAGCTTTTTTATCTTGACAGGCAGGCTTTTGAGGTTTTGAAGGCTGGCTCACCTGTCTTTGCCAATTTAGGAACAGATATAGGAGGAATGGACTCACATACCACTTCCAAGTGCCCAACATCAACTGGAAAGAGTTGGCTTACCACAGGTAGTACTGGGGCTACCCTCAGGAACTCTGAAGGGACATTACAAAGTTGTGGGCAGCTGGAAGGACCTGTTCTATGTGTCTTCCCCATTCCTAGTCTCTTGTGAGCTTGCCTGGTCTTTCTTACCCTTGTAGCATCTGTCCTTTGTTTGCTTGATTTTCCAGGATTCCAAAAAATCTTTATGCAGGTGGGAGAATACTTTGTGCCCATATGTTAATTTGGCAGGCAGGTCTGAGCGTGAAGGGCATTAAATTACTACTTGGCAGCTTTGTCAACTTTCTATGTATCTGGTAGAGTTGAAGAGAACCAGTTGAGAGCTCTGAAATCTGAAGGGTGTTAGGACTTCTACTTTGCTCAGGTGGCATATAATGGTAATGCAGGATGCCTCTGCCTGGCATTAGCTTGCTGGCCCTTCATTTCAGCTTTCCTGACCCTATTTGAACCTCACCATGAAAGATGCCTCCGATTTCACAGGCTAGAGGGTAAAGATCAGGCATGCTGCTCCTGTCATGAGGTTTAAAATTTGAAGAATAAGGGTGGGAGCTGCACTTAACAGACACAATTAAGCAATTAGGAGTGGAATACTCATGTTTTCTGTGCACATGCGCTGTTCTGTGTGCACCTGCGTGGCTTCCATTTCTTAGTATGTTCTAATATACTAAGGGCGAACTCAAAATATTTTACTACTGAAATAGCTAGATCTAATGAAACTGGTGGAAGTAAGGCTCAGCTTTGGCAGCAGTCTTGTTCTTGTTAAAGAGAGGTGCCTTTCTGGTAATCTGAGGGGGAAAAAAAACTGATTGGCATTAAAGTTGATTAGATTTTATTTTTAACTAAACTGTTGTCACTCTAAAATTGCATTCCAAAACATTTCAGCACAGGAAGGTTTCTTTCTTCATGTATAATGGGGAAAAAAGAAATAAAGAAGGCACCTGCTTCACTTTATAGCCATATGTACTTTGTTTTGGGACTGTCAGTGACCTTTGTTATCATAACATCTACCCTAGTCTTTCACTGATTTTAATGGCAGTTGCTGAACTGCAATAGGAAAATTGCAACCTCTCCTGTTGTCTTTCAAGGTACAAACAAGAGATCAGGGCAAAATAGCCATTAAACAGTAAATGGTGATGCACTAAGAATGGCTTTTCAGAGGATTTCAGGATGCATAACTGTCAGTCTCCCATTCAGTCTATGGACCTTGGGTGTATTTAAGAATAACATAAGTATTATAGAGCCAGAAAAGCCCTGCCTAGACTAGTGTACGTAGTAATATGAAAGAAGAAAAAAAGCCTGTTACTTTGATGCAATTTTTATTATGATAGTGACTCCAAATACTTGGCAAGAGTGCCTGGCACAGCTGCCTGCCACGCTTACACCCACAGAGAGCCAAGCCTGCAAGATTACCTCTTGCATATCAAGTAATGGGGAATTTCTGCAGAAAAGGAACAGCACAACGAAGGGACAGACAGGCGTGATACGTAACACAGGTGGCGTTGTCTTCAAGGTGTTTAATCTAAGCTGCTGTGTTGAGCAAAGCCAGGGAGCAGGAGGCATTTGGGTCACCTGCCTTTTCCTTTAACAAAGGAGATCAAGCAAGCTACACTAGGGATTTTGTTGTTCCTGAGCGAGCTCAACAACTTCGTAAGGTTTTCAGTATCTGAAACATTTCAGGTGGAAGTTTAAGCCTGCTGTTTTACAGTATCTGGCAAAGCCACTTTAATTTTCTTTCACTGTTTCTTTGGTCTTGTCCTACCAAATATCAGCCAGACATGCTGTTATTTCAGACAGGTAGAGCATGATCTTTAATGCTTTTATATGGATTAATCATTTGTAGGTCTCTCAAGGTAAGCCTGCAATACTATGTTAGCTATTTTGACCTCACTTTAGATTCTCCAGTTATCCCCATAGCTGCATAGCTTGAGCATGAGCCACCTGGCTCAACACATGTGGGAATGCAGACTTTGTGATTGAGGCAAACTGTCTGGTAGTCCACCCTTTAATATTGCCTTTAACAGCACTGTGGGTGCAGCCAACATAAGCCTTGTGGAACAGTCAGCGTAAGCACCCAGGTAAAGACAGGATCGTCATCTTGGAGGTTGACTTGCTGCACACCCTGGGCAGCTCCAGACAATAGATCCCTTTGCTTACAGCAATCTTGGGGGTTAGTTATATCCTCAGTTTGTCTCTGCCAGTGTTTTGTGGCTTTTGAGGTTTTGTACTAATGCTTTGAGTTTCTTGATGACTGATGGGAAGGTACTGTTTGAGTTGTGGTGTACCAGCAGTTGGCAGTTGGGCTTTCTGCGTGGTTCTCTGAGGCAGAGGGATGTCAGGCATCCTGTGCTATGATGGGGAGATGTCAAATTTGGTCACACAAAAGGCGGAACTGACTGCAAGTTTCAGCATCAGAACAAGCTGAAACTGAGAAGCCTTGTGATACCCATCCCCAAATGTTTCTATCTTCATGTGAAGATTGACGGTATTTGAGCTTGGGAGAAGCCAGTGTGATGGGGCCTTAGGCAGTTAAATTCCTTTGAGGACACAGGGGAAAGCAGCTTTGTAACAGAATGTGGTGCTCAAATAGTGGCACGCTGATACAGCACAGTGCAGCATGGTACTGCCAGGTTTTGACAATGTAGGTGTGTAATGCTGCTTGGCAGCAGTCTGTCACCTTAATTTTCATAATCTGGGCAAATAGCTATTTGGCAAGTTGAAGACCACACTGCTGTGCAGTAGGTAGGCTCTTGTTTTCCACCTGTGCTATTAATTCAGAAGTGTAAGTGCTGTCCTCCTTCCTGTGCTTGAGGCATGTTAAGTACTGGTCTTACTTGAAGTCTTTCTGTCTCCAGGACTTTGTACACCAGGTTGAAAATTTGCACCAAGAAGTGACTGTCCTAATCCTTTTATAGCCTCAATTCTTGCTGGGCCAGAAATGCATCTTCCTTTTCTTTCACCTCCTGCTTATAGCCTGATGAACTTAAAGGGAGGGTAGCTTTGCATATGAAATGACACAATAATTGATAGAAAATAATGAGAATAGCTGATTTTAAAAATTACTCTTCAGGCTACAGCCTTTGTTATTTACAGCCTTAGCAAACAATAAGTCACAGCCTTTCTTTAAATAGTCCTGTGTATGGCTTCTGGGATGAACAAAGTGCTTTGCTTTGGTCAGTATTTTGTCCTGGGCTGCTGGTTGTTTCTCTAAGTTACCCTGTGTGAATTAGCTGGTTGGTCCAACTTACCTCATGTCACACACCTGTGTTTTAACAGTGGCTTTGTAAACCCAGCCTTGCATCAGCCACACTAAATGAACCAGCCTGTTCTGTGATTCATCCATTTCCTCTTTCCGTGTTTACCTTGTATGCGTTACTACAGGTATGAGGCCTCCTGAAGCAACTGCTGTGGAAAAGCCCTGCCAAGCTTTAATGTTCCCTATGGCTCTGTATCCTGCTGCCACAGAGTATCTGTAACTGAACTGATTATTCCCTATTTCCATTATTTCAGCATTTTCAATTTTCAGATTTACTACAGTGAAGATTGATGAATTTATGTGGTGAGATGAAAACTAAGAGTGTGTTTGTCTGATTCCCTGCCTGCCCCCGAGAAGTGTCTGAACTCTGAAGGCAGGCGCCTGCTGTGCAGCAGGGTAAAACTTACCCATCTAGTCCTCTCTTGCTGCTGTAAAAGGTGCACTGGTCTCTCCAAACACTGCGTGATTCTTCTGCTGGGTTTTGCTTTCAGCTTCCAGTTGAGTCTATAACTTGGTTTTTATTACCCACCAGATTGTTAACAAAGGCAGCTCAATGCTTTCTTAGTATTTCATTTTGACATGCTTTAGTCAGATATTCAGCATATTTGTTGTGGTAAAGTACATTTATATAAAATGGTTTATTCTTGTAAAAATACCTCAGAAAAAAAACCAAAGCTCCCACACATTCAGTGAAACAAGGTAGAGAACATTTGTGTTTGAGGAAGAAATTTTTCCACCTTACTTTGAGAACTATTGGCAGTGGAAGAAAAGAAGGAGAAAGATGGGGTAAAGAAGCAAAACAGGTATGTTTGGTTGTGCAGCTTGGATGAGAATGGAAAGCTGGCAGAAATGAGGTGGTATAAAAAGATTTTCTGGATGTTTTTCTCACAGTCATTTAGTAGGACGTGAACCTAGTGCCCCCCTAATACAGTGTCTGAGACACAATAGCTTTATGTTTAATAGTTGCAATGGAGTATGACCTACATAAATGGAATTACAAAAGTGATGAAAATTCATCATAATTACTTAATTCATGTTTGAGCAGATGCCAGGCTCATTTATGAAGTAAAGGTAAGAGAAAATATAACACATAGCATTCTCAGCTTTCTAATTGTATACTTTATTAATTTCATTTTGCTCAGTCTCTTCAGTGTTTCTTACCCCAGTTCACACTGTACTTGCTTTTCAAGGACATTGTAATCTGCTTCTGACTTCAGTGCCATCCTTGTTTCACAGTCAGCTCCTTTGAAAAGAGTATACCTGCATTTCTTTGAGAGCACATAGCCCAGAGCAGAAGAGGGATATTAATAGAAACAGCTTTTCTCTGTTGTCGTGTCAAGACAGAAGATGAAGTATTTCAATGTGGCAGGTGGAGGTGTTTTTCAAAGCAATTGTTTACATTTTTTAAGATCTAAGAGGGATTTAAAAGGGTCTGGTAACAGCTGGATGGCACAGAAGGCTGCACGCATTTTGTATCAGGAGAGTGGAGGTATGCATGAAACACTATGTTGGTAATTTTGTGCAGTGTGCTTAGCAGTTGTCCAAGTAAAAATAGTACTGACAGTTCCCATTCAGCCTTCAGAAAATCAGGCACAAACTTTTCTGCATCCTACCACCTGCCTTTTAAAACATGGAAACAGAATAATTACTCTGGACTTTATTTAATATTATTTTTAAACACCCTCTCACTCCCCCGCAATGGTTCTTTTAGGGTAGTGGTTTAGGACTGAATTGAGTAAAGACTCTGCCGGACATTTGTATGATGTTGCAGGGAACCCTTATCAGAGCTGGTGAGAACAGGCAGGATATAAATTTTTATCCCCTGAGGTGGATGGGAGTTCAGGGAGATCCAAGAGTGGTTTGAAGGGAAATACAGGTATTTGAGACAGTGCTGATGTGCAGCTGCCAAGGCAGGAAGGGATCCGGGTGTTACCATTTGGCACTCACATAATGGAGAAGCCCCTCCTATTCCCCCGTGTTCCCTCAGGAGCTCCTCTCTCATCCTTTCCCACCAAATAGCTCCAGACCTTTTGCACGTGGGCACTGCCTGAGCCTTGGTGTGGCTCATGGCTCTCTGGTGTGTGTCCTGCCTGAGAGGGAAAGCAGGAGCAGGTGGTGGTATGAGAGAGAGGAACTTTCCTACTCACTCAGTATCTCCACCATCCTGGACTGGCAGCCTCGCTGGTTTGACAACCAGTCTGCAATGTTCTGTGACATGTGGGGTGTGTGGTGCCTGGCTGCCTATAAGTGAGCTAGCCCTGTGACATTAAGTAGGATCAAATACTGAGGTTTAAAGATACACAAGGAAGAAAAAGAAGATGACCTGTATACCCACTGTTCACTTTTTCCTAACCATTCTCTCTGTTTCCTGCGCCTGGCAGCAGATCAGCTGCAGATCAGTGGGGCAGTCATGTGGGGCTGGCCCCCCTGCAGACCCCAGCCTGTCTGGGGCTGTGTGAGCCACCCTGCCTGTCAGGAGCCCTTTGTCCCATTGAGCTCAGAGAGCTCCATACACTGCTGCACTGGCTGTGATTTACTGGAGTGTGAAGTATTCAGGAAGAAGTTATTAAAAGTATCAGGTTTAATTTTCTAACATCATTAATACTGAAGATCTCAGCCTTTGAAAATTACTACTGCATTCACAAAATACAAGAGGAAAAAAGCTTAGTTTGAATTATGTACGCTTTCAGAAAGGAGTTTTTTTGAGGGTCAAAGCTTGTTTATTAAAGCGTGTTGCTGATAACGCATTAGGCAATGAATTAGTAAGTTATTAAGCTATGATTAAATGAAACTGTGTTTGTTTTAAAGGCTGGTCATCTGCTCTGCTCTATTTTTGTTACTGGGTATGGCACTGCACAGGCTGTCAAGCCCTTTGCAGATGAGCTATACTGCACTCGACAGCTCCCTGCCTCAAGTAACTTGTTATCTGTATTCAACACAGTAAAAAAGGAAACGTCAGACAAGTGTGGTGGAATTGATGAGGGAGGAACATTCCTGGCAAGAAATAAGGTCAGGCGCATCACTGCACAGAGTCATCAGTGGCCTTCAAGTAGTTTTTCTAGATCTTACTTTGGAAGAATAAGGGGTGCATATCTTTTGGCAAGTCTGGTCCTCTGCTTTTTGAGAACGGAGTCCTGCTGTGGTTCCTGCCCAGCTCAGTCCCCTGGGTTTCCTTTCCTAGGGATGAGGTGGGATGGGAGGGAACAGGGCAAGGGAGGGTTTGGCAGTTGTGTGTCTCCCCCTCCAATAAAGTCAGGGCATGGCTAGGGTGAGAGCCTGGGGAAACAGCAATCACCCTTGTATTGTCTCATCCAGTGGTAGCCTGTGTGGCCTCTGTTTGATGATGACTTTAGGTAACTGTAGGTAAACCAGGATATCCAGGGCTGTTACCTAGTTTTGTTCTTCATGTTCTTCATGACAGAAGCAACTGAGGTTATGTTATGAATAGTGAGATACAAAATAACGATTTTGCTCAATGTTTCAGTTCTCATCTTTGTAGGGGTTGGATTTTGGTTTAGTTGTTGATTTTTTTTTTTTTTGAGAAATTGTTTGGAAGTGGCATAAAACATCACATTTCACAGTGCTTAATGCAGAATTGTGGCTTTGTACATTGTAGAATCAATACTTGGTTAGCTTGTTAGGCTCTGACAGACATTAGGTGGTTGGTCAACAAAACTGCAGTATCCCAAAACAAAAGTTCCTAATGTCAAGCGATAGTTTGACTGCTAGCAATAAATCACATTATTGATACTTAATAAATTAGGCCAGTTGAAAACAAAATAAAACCCAAACCTCAAACCAACCGTTTCTAGTAAAGTTTTTGATTTTTGAAACTTTTTGAAGAGTTGATTCAAAAGCACTTTGCCAGAACCTCCTTTGCCCTGTTTGCCCTCAGTATGTGGATTAGAATGCTTTCTTTATTAGAGCTTTAGCCATGTTTGTAATGAGAAGTCAGTTCCCTGCCAAAGCTAACAGCAAAAAGAAGAAAGCAGATGTCAATGATTTTTTTTCAAACTGGAATTGTTGTAATACGGTTTATGATTAAATGCAAAATTTCAACCAACTGATGAGAAATTTTTATTGGAAAAAACTTTTTTTTTTTTTTTTTTTGGCAGGAGCAAAAATAATTCTGTGTAGCAGAAATGAAATCTGTTAAAAATGCTGGACATTTGTGATTGTTAGTATTTAGCACAATGGTATTGTTGAAGTAAAGGAGACTTTAATATTCTTGTGACTGCAAATATAATGTGTATTTTATTTCTAGATGCCATATTCAGAATCATGTAAGCCTGTGAAAAAGAGGCTTTCTTTTACTGTAAAGATAGCATAGAATACATCTGAATAATCTAAAATTATTATCTAAAATTGTTCTTTCTTTAAATTCTGAAAACAGGCTAGACACATTAGACTTTGCTGGAAAAAGAAATAAGTCATGATCCTTTCAGAAGGCGGTTGACAGAGACAGCATAATAAGTTATGGAAAGAGCCTGATTTTCTTTTATAAAACTGTCAGGATGCATGATTGAAAAACTGTAGCATATTCAAAGAAGTAATGGAGGTGCTTGCATGCTGAAATAATTGCCCAACACTGTTCAATTCAAAAGTTGTTCAGTTGGGAAGATTATCCTGAATGAAAAATCACCTCCATTTTGTAGTTAGAGGCTATATATTCTTTTTGGCCTGTTGTCATGTAATTTTCACTTGCATTATCTGACTATCAGTTGTCTCAGCAAGAATAATTAATAACTTAAATCCAACCTTGTACTTTCTTAAAAAAATGTTAGGATTGGACATACCTTTTCATGAGTGTGAGTGTAGTATCACACTGTACTTGATTATGAATATTTGGAATATTGGAAAATAATGGCCTCATTTGGCTTTATGCAGATGAAGTTTGATCTTTTGGAACTCTTGGCCTTATGACCTGTTTACATTTATTGTGAAATACCTTCCCACCCTACCCCTAGATAACATGACAGAGGTGTGGAAGGAGCTCTACTAGTGCCAAAACACTAGTTAATACTCTGACTGATTGCAACATAGAGAAAAGGTGCTTCCATAAGCACATCACTTCTCTTAGCCCTGATTCCATTTAACTGAGTTATTCATAGAATCATGAAGAGAAGTGTGCTTACTGTCATATTAGTAAGCAGTGGAAACACATGGCTGTGGCACTGAAGGATCAGGGATGGGGTAGGACTGTCCCTTCACTAGTGCTCTGCAGTTGATTCAGAGGAGAATGGTGAAGCTCTGTGACCATCTCCAATGATCTGTTTCTTGAGTCAAGTGCAGTCATCTTGTTAGAAGTTTACTTGTCTTAGTTAACCTCAAATCTGAAATGGGTATTTCATGGTAGAATATTATGGATGTTGGTTCGTTGGCTGGCAAAGCAGAGATATGTTTCTTGATCTGTTTGTTACAGCACTGTGGGTACTTGATTTCTGCAGAAATCTGCATGGATCCACTGCCCATTAAAACCAGTTTCTGGACTGAGACGTTTGATGTAATGCATGCCTCTGTCAGGGTTCAAATTAATTAATTTTGAGCTTACCAAATATCTTGATGCTCATTTCAGTGGGTGTAGTGTCAGGTTTAGTCTTCCATGCTGCTTGAATTAGAAAGATATGACATTTCTGCTCATTCTCTCACCTGCCTGTAGCTGAAGACTACTGCACTTTAAGATGTGATAGCTGTACTCTGTTTTTATACAGAATATAATTTCATGGCTGTAAAGGGTAGCAATAATTACATTTTATATGGTGCCACTTATCCTAACTATTTTGAAAAATTTTTAACACCTTTTAAACAAGTATGTTTAAGACACCTTGTGTTCTTTCTACTGGTGAGAGGTTTGCATGACCGGAAGGAGTGAGTTCCTGGGTTTCTGTGGAAATGTGGCAAGCCCTGAGGCTGGGCATGCTTTCCTCTCACTGTTGTTATAACACAGCTTACAAGCTTTACACATGTTATATGTAGAAAGCTACCTTATGGGTATGGTGGAGCTTGTATCAGGTGCTCCAAGGGGTTCCTGCTGAACTTATACCCAATGACAAGCCATAACAGTTTGTGAAAACCAGGGGGTAGAAGGATACTAATGTAGTGGGGGTAAGAGTTGTGGCTATTTGTCTGGACATAGAGGAAGCAGATCCTAAATCTTGACTGCTGTAAAGGATTGCATCACCCGGTGCCTAACAATAATGACTACTTTCCAAAGTCCTTTGTTAGAGGGGGTCCTCATCAGAAAAGAAAGGAGATCTTGTTCAGCCAATCCTTTAATGACTATGTCTGTCTGTATGCATTTGGGGGAAAGAGAGGGTCATATAGCCAGATGAATTTTAACAGAAGGTCTTTGTGTAAAGTATGTGGGCATTAAGAAAGAAATATCTTTTAAATCAGTTCTCCAGAAAAAGTGAAGTTACAGGGGAAAAAAAAGTAGAGCGATATTTTGTTCTGTATCGTGGTTACTTTGTAGGAAATATTCAGAGGATTTTACTTCAAACTTATCTCCATCTTTTCAAACCTATTTCTGGTTAAATTTTAATTGAAAGAGGTTGTTCAGCTGCATGTGTAAGACAGTAAATACATTTAGAAAGGGTGAATTATGAGGAATTCTCTTCACTGACTTGTCTTCATCATGTGTAGAGGTTATTTGGAGTTGTATAAAAATTCAACAGTTTAATATTTCTTAGTTCTTTATTTCTCAGAACACCAAAATGAGAAGACATAGTCCTTTGTTTATGGAAACTGAATAGCATTGGTAATTGGATGCTTGAGGATTTAGGATTTGTTTGCTGTTTTATAGCACTGTCATATAAATGAATTTGTATAGTCATATAAAATTAATATAAATCTATATAAACTAATTTATAATTTATTCTCCTAGTCTGTGATGACCTGGTCAGCTGCCAGCATTTGAAAGTTCTGCACATTTGTGATTTATACAGTTCCATCCTGCTAAAACATGGAGCAGGTCTTAAATTGCCTTTCATAAAGAATTCTGCCAAGAGGGAAATACAGCCTCTTTCCTTCATTTGCAGCCAGAAACTGCTTGCTTTGGTAGCTCTGAAGTTTGTACAGACTTCAGATCTACATAAAATACATTTGCTTTAGTTCTTTTTAATGTCTAAAAAAGGTAACACAGAATTGAAGACTACTTTTTGCCCCTTTGACAAAGGCGTTTGTCTGTCATGCTTATAGTTTTTGTACTTTCTAAGAACTGTTAAATATATAATACTGCAACATTTATCTGTCTGCATGTGTGCGCAACTTGTAAATAATTTAATGTTTTATTTTACCACTTGCCCTCTTCACAGAACTCTAAACTGAGGAAGATAAATTCTGCTAAATTATTAATTCACTGGGAAATTGAAACAACCGATATAAAATGAACCAATGAAAATGGTTCCCTTTTTCTCTGTGGGAATCAAAGCAGTGAATGCAATGGATAACAGTGAGGGAGCTAAATGGACAAGATGGTCATAGAATGATTTGGATTGGAAAGGACTTCTGTGATGTCATCAAGTCCAACCACCAGCTCATAGCCAAACTATTTATTATAGATATGCTTAGTTGATTCTCAAATACCTTCAAGGATGGAGATGTTCCAGAATGGAGACGTTTCACGAGTCTCCTGCATGTTTGGGTACATGCGCGTGGTACATAGGACCTGTTGCCTGGCTGGCTGATGGAATTTGGTGGGAGCCTGCAGTGTTAAAAATTTCCTCCTAGCTAAAACCTTTGCAGCAAAGCATACATGCACTTCAGTACCATTGTGGCAGAGCAAAAAATTTTGCTGTTCTCTCTAAATGGATCTTGAATAGGTCAAAACACAGTGACTTTATGAAGGCTTCTAGGTCATACTACTTAAAATTATCTGGGTTTGTTACTATTTTTTTCATATATAAACTATGATTTTAATTTTTTTTTTAATATGGCTTGACTTTTTCTTAATAACTTCCATACTAACAATGTTATTTCCCACATTGTTTTCATGCTGTATAACTATGTCAAGAGGAGCCATGATTTAATCACTGACTATTTATACTTCATATATTTAATTCACTAAATATTCAGTGACTTTCAACACATTTTTATGTAATAATTTATTTGGGTATTGTAACTCCAATGATACAATTTACCCATTGTGCCTTTGAGTTCTAAGAATTTAGCCATAAATAGTAATCAGTAGTACTGTTTTATTAAATTATGTGAAGATCTCTGCTGAAGAATCCAGAAGAGACAAGCACAGCTTGCAGTACTCATTTTAGGAAATGATCATTAAAAAGTATGCCCAACCTGGAAATCAATAGATATTTATAATTTCAGCAACTTCCCACATGCCTCATTGCTTGTCAGGGTTATTGACTTCTTCACACAGGAGCCACATCATGTGTCCATGTCCTGCTTATCCTACCTGGAACATATCCATGTATGCACTATGTGTGCACAAGCACAAATGACCCAAGGAAGCAAGAGGAAGAAGTTACTGGGAGAGATATTGGAATCTTTGCTTTGGCAGCAGTGCGGAGTCAGGTCGAACAAAGTGCCTGAGTGATTGTGGCTATACTCAGTGTTGGTGCTTGCTGATAAAACGCTATAGATGGAATGAGTTTTTCAGTCTTTCCAGGAATTACAGCCACAGTAACTCTGTATCATACAGCCTTTTTTTTTTTTTTTTCTTTTACTTTTTCAGGAGAAAGTTTTCTATCAGTTCTTAGCTGTCAAAGAGCTTTTCATTTTTAAACTTAANGGTGTTTTTGTGTTTTTTTGTTTTTTTTTTTTTTTTTTTTCTTTTACTTTTTCAGGAGAAAGTTTTCTATCAGTTCTTAGCTGTCAAAGAGCTTTTCATTTTTAAACTTAAACACAAACTTAGCCTAGTCCTTTGCCATTTCAGATGGCGTAAAGACTTTGGTCTCTCCCTCACTATCTGTTTAGATCTATTTGCTCAAATGTCTTCAATTATGATTGTGTAATTGAAATATATCTATTAGAACTGACTAACTGATAAGCAGAATGAGGCAAACTATGAGCAGATTAAAACTTTTGACTGTCTAGTAAACTGGCCAATGTCCCACCAAGTAACTCCTTCATCTNAATTATGATTGTGTAATTGAAATATATCTATTAGAACTGACTAACTGATAAGCAGAATGAGGCAAACTATGAGCAGATTAAAACTTTGACTGTCTAGTAAACTGGCCAATGTCCCACCAAGTAACTCCTTCATCCCTGTTCAAGTAAGTATGCTTATCTGTACATGGGGAAAATCCCATTTTGCTGGAGGCCTACATGAGCAATCATCAAAATGAGAAGTTCATGAATTTGTGTTCATTAATATTATGAAAATCTCATTCCTTCTCCAAACACTTACATGATTTATCACTCCTTTACCCCTATGGCCATTTCAGAAAGTTGCAGTATAAAACCTACTGTGCTGCATCCTAACAATAGCCAGAGAATAACTGTATTAGGTTCTTACAGCCTATAGCTTTTTACAGCATTTTTGAAAGGTTCCTAGAAGATACTACTTACAGCAGCATACCAGGTTTGTGAAGTATTAATAGCACTGTTTCTTTTGTGCCGAGTGAATTACTGCCATCTAAGTTTGTAATTGGTGTTAACAGTGCATGCAGAAGGATTTCAAAGCAGCTACTCAACTGAAAACTCTTTTGCTTTATTAATACCCCATTCATGGAGAGACTAAAGAAGGAGGATTGTGAAATGTGAAAAAGAATTAAAGTCTGACAGAGAAGACAGGAGAGCTGAGCACCGGATCCCTTGGGTCCAAAGCACATGGCAACAGAGAACAGTTTTCAGAGGAAGGAAATTATGACAGCAGAAACCAAGGGCTGAAAGCATATTTCTGGCCTGCAGTAGCACAGGAAGACTTTGTCACCTGTTTATGTAGGTGCACAACAGTCATTTTCCACTGCATAAATGAGATTACTGAGAACACCACAAGTTATTCCCAGGCTCCTCTCTGCTGAGAGCAGTCTAGATGCATAGATCTAGCAGCAGACTGTTTCATATTCCACATTCTGTAATTGCCGAAGGTATTGTCTTCAGGAAAAGACCTTCTGAAAGTTACCCATGTAATCATGGAGTTTGCAGTGTCCTCAACCTCAGCAAAATCAGCCTTTGTGGACAATTGAGAAACATGTTCCTAAGGGGTGCAAAAGGTCACTCTGTCTCCTGCAGAGAAATTGGGGAAGTGCAGATTTCATTAGTGAGCTGTTCACTAGTCTCAAATGTGGCAGACCCAGCTGAGGAAAGCAGCAGTATCTGGCCGTAGTGTAAATGCATACAAACATCTTTTTTCCTCTCTGGCTGCTTCTGCCAGAAGTCAGTCTGATGAGAAAGTACTGTGTACCTGCTGTAGTGATTAAAAGATACAACATTTAAACTCTCTTTTGAGGATAATTCAAGTATTCATAAATCCTGCAAAAGTTCTTTCAGCATCAGATTTTGTCTTTCTCTTCTCCAGCTAATTCTGCACAGAGTTGTTTGCTGGAAAGTCAGTTGCTGCTGCTGACTGCATGTATTACTCATTTTTGTATGTTTATATGTATTTATGTAAATCTGTATAGACACATGTATACACACACAGATGCAGGTGATTTTTTTTGAACAGAGCTTCCACTAGCATAACTTATAAAGCAAAGTACTTACCACAGCCC
This sequence comes from Agapornis roseicollis, assembly GCA_002631895.1. NCBI lineage: Eukaryota > Metazoa > Chordata > Aves > Psittaciformes > Psittacidae > Agapornis > Agapornis roseicollis. The sequence goes on along the minus strand of NDXB01021929.1, from coordinate 18,116 downwards.
TTTAATTTGGTTATTATTTATATAGATGTATCTGGCATGTGATGAGAATGACCACTATGTGCCTGGGTGTTCATGCGAGGAATGGCCAATGTGCTTCAAACTGCAGTATCTTTATGGGACATTGCAAACTAAAACTATTTGATAAACCAAATTAAGCCACTTCTTGCTGCCAATTGTTTTATCTGGTTTACATCAGTAGCTTCCCCTGGCAGTGATTCATATGGTGCAGTCACAGGTATGCAGTGACATTGAAGGTCTCTCATCGCTTTCATTCTCCTTCTCTTGCTGCAAAAAATCCCTTCTACAGGCCCACTGCCTGCCATGGTCATCTCCTCCCTTGCATTGTGCTCACAGCAGCAGCAGTCGGGTGCTGAACACAGAGCTGAGATGGTGTGGTTGGGCAAAAGCTTGGAGCCATATCAAGCATAGGACTGAAATAATTCCCAGGAGTTTCCTAATCTGAACAGATTCCTGTTCTTACATGCTTTCACTTCTGGCCAAAAAGGTAGGCCTCATTCCTCAGGCAAACCTGCTCAATCCCAACCTGCAATTGTCATTTGCCATTTCATTTTACCTAACAGAATTTAAGTAAAGGAGTGAACCGGTGGTGGCACATGCTTAATTAGCTCCAATATCACAGTAGCCTTTACCTGAAACTTTGGGTTGGCACTAGGTGCTAATGAGGCTTTTCCCATGTTCTGGCCTCCTGGTCTTCACCAGCATCAGCGCAGTTTCCTTACTTCTTCCCACAGCATCTCTGAAGTTTTGAAATTGATTGCTAGTTGCCTTCGGAAGTTAAAGGACCTACATTAAAGGACAAACTAGAAGTGCTGTCTTATAAGATATTAAACCTCACTTTGCTTGGCTAGTCATAAAGAGCTGTTCTCCTCTAGTTATTCCTTTGATTCATTGTGACTTTCTAAGCATTTTCTAACACTGATGGTGGAGGAACTTGTTCTTTTGGAGATAGGTCAAATTTATTGCTGAGCCTCAGGAAATTCAGGCGTGGAATATAAGATTACTTAATTTAGAAGGATAGATGTTAGGCTTTAAAAGCTTTTTGTTATCTTGACAATTAAATATTAACTCTTGCAGAATATTGAAACTCTAATATCTTGCAATTCTTGTTTCTTGCTGTACATTTGAATTATTAAATGCTCTGTATTGATTTTAGGCTTTAATTTTTTTTTTTGTTTTTGAGCGATTGGTTTAAAGAAAGACTGGCAGCTGTGGTTCTGCAGCATAATGTGCAAGTATAAATAGAATGCAAGCTGTCCATTTATCTCAGTCCTGATCTACTTATATTCAGCTGATGCTTATTACAATCATGGTTTGTCTCTCAGCAGACATATTCAGTTAGGATTAAGCTTGGACAACTAACCTAATTCAGTATTGTAACTTAATTCAGGTCTTCTGTGTAGATTTCTTTTGAAACTAAATAATTTTTTTATCTCCTAATCTTTCAATATCAAAATATTGAGAATATTTATCATTGTCTATGTTTTGGGGAGCTACTGAGTTTGTTTTAAAAGCTTTTAGATTTACCAGGATATGGCTTCATTCATATCTCTTTCTGAGATTTCTCTCCACTCCAGCTTCTCTTATATGTTATGGTACTTTATTAAATGTTATTTCAGGTCACATATTCTCTAAATTACACTATGGGAGACCCTTCTAAACCTTTTAAACTTTTTGTTAAGAGAATGTTCTGATAGAATAGCCTGAAAGTGAAATATAAGCACACTTAGCCAATTCTGAAAAGTATATTAAAAAAAAAAAAAGATTATACCTGAACTTTACATTTATCTCATCCACATTGGAAAAGGAAGATTTATTCTTTTATTTAAAGAATTCTAGAACATTCATGGAATAATTATTTATTTCTCAAGTTTTCAGGAAAGTTTTCTCTCAGCATTATCCCTCTACAAGAGCCCTGTGGAATTTGTGGATGTAAAAATACCAAGTTCTGTGTCTTTAACATATGAGCTACACTTTTTTTTTTGTTTAAAGCCTCTAGCTGACTCTTTACTGTTTTAGCCTCATGACTAGCCTCTGGCATGGACTAATCTTTATTAACTTGTTTTTCATTTTAAAAATCAACACAAGTAACTTGCCGTAATTAAACATCTCTGTAGGGTTATAAGAAAGTTCAGGACTAGCCATAAACAACAGTCAGTGCAACCTTGTTAAAGTATATGGGTGTTAAACTCTATAAAACACATTACATTTCAGATTATAAGTAGCTTGTATGTTACATTTCAATGTGTGCAAGAGGATCGTTTTGTTCAATAACATACCATGAGTCCAGTTTAGCTTTCTGCTCTGAACAATATAAATGTATGCAGAGAAAATTGGTGAAGTATGCTTTAAACTGCAACATCTAAGCAACGTTTTGCTTTTCTTCCTCCTCATTTAATTTCCACTGTTATTGTGATTGTGCTGATGTTGAAAGATACACAGGCAACTTGTACCTTTTTTAAAAGACCATGAGATTTACCTTGTTTGTACCCTTATATATTTGTTGTTTAGAAACTGGTCCAAGAAACAGTATTTCCTGAGCTCAGCGTATGTTCATGTTATATGCATAACCTTTTACATTCTTCATGCAAAACCTCTCCTGCAGTCCTCTGGGTTTTTATCGGGGATGTGATGGCACTTCTGATACTGAAGAGCAGAAGCTCCTCCCTGCTGGAACTCCAGGGGAAAAGCCCAGATGAGTGGTAGATACAGATCTCACAGGTGGATTATTGAGTGGTGTGTGCATGGTGGGATCTTGAAGTGCCAGGCGTGAGAGGTGCCATGTTTTCTGGTCTGAGAAGTGCACTCTTTTTTCTAAAAAAATGGCGTTTACAATTAGGGGGAAACAGCAGCACCAGTGGCAGTGGCAGATCGGCAGANAAGTGCCAGGCGTGAGAGGTGCCATGTTTTCTGGTCTGAGAAGTGCACTCTTTTTTCTAAAAAAATGGCGTTTACAATTAGGGGGAAACAGCAGCACCAGTGGCAGTGGCAGATGCAAAGAGTAACTTTGTGTTGAGGAGTGAAGAAATACAAAAGAAACACCAAAGCACTGTACTGTTAAGAGGAATATGTGGTCCTCTAATGTGAACATTTCAGTATCGCAGTGAATGTTAGACTATAAGGAAGGGCTTGTAAATGATAGGATTTGGAGGAAATATCACAGCAGGGCGTTTGAAATGTTCCATGAAGACAAGGCCTCCTGGACAAACAGAAAGATGAAAGGAACAGTGAAAACACCCAAGAAATTATGAAAGTCATGGCACCTTAATTTAGTGATTCTCAAGAAAACTCGAAGTTGTTGTATTAAAATATTATGAGAGCCCTGAGAATGAAAGGAAGAATCAGAGAGAGCATGCAGATGTAAGTCAGTGTGGCTACTGCTGTGGTCAATTTGCAGCCCTGCGCCTGCAGTCAGACCTGGAAATGAAGCATGAATAAAATAAACCCTGTTTCATTGCCACAATTTTATTGATTCTATCAGGCTGTCTGCAGTCATTTAAAGATAATTGTGGGGGTGTTACCCATTGAATGTGACATGAAAGATGAGATAGGTACAGTCTAGTTGGTTCTGGCAACTAATACTCAAAGAATATTACTGTCTTTAAACTGCTATGTAATTTGCTGATACATACAGAGCAAAGAAGAAATCTTTCTAATAGGAGCTTTTGTTATATTAATGCCAACGGCAAAGGAAAATATTCAGATTATTTTCCTAGAGATAGAGGCTGTTTCTGTTTGGAAAACACTGCATTAGACCATCTGTTTCCTCTGATTGCGCACCACCATAGCCATTGTTGTGATTAATTTCTTTGCTTCTAGGCACAAATTTGAGTACTCGAAAGAAGATTAAAAGCTTGTTTTGCGGACAGGGATGTAGCTAATGGCTGGCTTTCAGTAGGATTGTGTGTACTTAACAACTTTACAACTCAAGTCATCAATCTTCTGCTTGTAGTTGATATATGAAGAAAGCAAGGAGAATGTCCTTTGCTTTATTGTAATAATCCTTGGCACAAATTGTTGAGGTTTCCACAGTGTGCCACAAGCATCACCACACAGTCAAAACACTACTGGGACAAAGAGTCACTTTTCATAGAATCATAGAATCATTTGGGTTGGAAAAGACCTTTAAGATCATCAAGTCCCGCCTTTAACCTACCACTGGCAAGTCCATCACTAAAACATGTCTCTAAGTGCCACATCTACGCATCTTTTAAATACCTCCAGGCATGGTGACTCCACCTTCCCTGGGCAGCCTGTTCCAATGTTTGACAACCCTTTCAGTGAAGAAGTGTTTCCTGATATCCAGTCTAAACCTCCCCTAGCACAAATTGAGGTCATTTCCTCTCATCTAGTCTACCTCAAGCTGGTGGCTTGGCTGCTGGAAGATGTGTGGTTTCATCAGCATCCCACCCATTTGTCACACCGGATCCTTTGGTCATGAGGCTGGTGTGGCCCAAAAGCCCCAAACAAGTAGTAGTTTGCTAGGCAGGAGGAAAGCCCTGATGGTTGGCAATCTGCCTCAGGTCAGCAGCAAGGAACAGGCTGTAGTGTTGTCTCTGTGGATGCTACTGTTGTCCTGTTTCAAGCCAGAACTGCTGCTTTGTGTCCCCCAGTGATGAACAGCACAAACAAAATGTGGAGTTTTGTCTAATATGGACACTGCGTATTACTTCAGTTCCTCTTTTGTTTGAATCCTGAGTATACAGTACAGTGGCAATGTGTACCATGGTGGTTTTCCACCACTAGGCTGTTACCTTCCTTCCTTCGTTTTAATTCCTGTATTATTTAAATAAGCTTGATAGGCCTTTGATTCAGGATGAATCAGTATGCAGTGGTCCATCTGCATAGTACAATAATTTTGGAAAACAAATGGTATTTGTATGAAATGCATCAATTCTTATTTATTTTGATACTTTCTTTGATCATCACATTTCAAGATTGTCACATTTGCCTGTGATTGCATGTTTTAAGTTGAGCATTTTGCAGCTAAAAATTGTAACGATTCTCCTCTGTTAACAAGGTATATTCAAACTAGTATTTGGTAATAAATTGTTTAATATTTACATCAGTGTGACTTACCTGCTTTCAGTGTAATAATTGGTTACACCATATTTCAAAACATTTCTTCATTTTGATGTATGTAATGGTGTATATTGGGGTTTTGGCTGATCTGTGACCATACAGGACATAGTTAAACAGAACTGAGAGGAAAATGTTGACTGCCAAGTAAAGCAGCATTATCAGTTTCCTCTCTCCTGCAGTGAAAGAGACGGGGAACAGACAGTGTAGGGTTTCCTGATATGTTTTAAGAAAGCCTGGGATTCATTTCCCCTCCCTTCCTTCCTATTAACAGTTTGTTAACTCCCAGGAAGATTCAGGTTTTTCTTTGTGAGAGCTTTCTGCTTGCATATTCTGAAAACGGGCTTTGCCTTTGAGGAGCTCGGTCCTCACTTCTGTACAAGTGCAAGGGGAAGAAGAAGAAGAGGAGGTGGATTGATGGTGAGAGTCTGACTTAGAACAAACAAACAGTAGTGGAGTTTCTAATGGAAAACACTGTAGTCAGAACAGTATTTTCTTCTTATTTGCTGGCATCAGCATAGCACTGGCCCCTGAGGAATACAGGATCCTTTAGACTCAGAAGTAGGAAATGCAGCAAGTGACATTCTGCCTTCGGAGCCCCAAGCTGTGAACTCCTGAGCAAGACCGTAAAGTTATAAGACAGACATTCAACTTGCCCTTCTTCAGGAGAAACCTCGGATGTCTCTTTGCAACAACTGATCATCACTCGCGTTAAGGAGAAGGATGCGAACATGGAGGTGATAGTAACCAGCCACTTGGGATGAGCAGTGGCTTTGTAGCACTGTGCACAGCTGGAGCGCATTAACAAACTGGACATTTTATGTTTTTTTTTTTCTTCACCAGGAACAGCACAGGGCTGCCAGTTTGGCTACACTAATTTTGGATGAAACATTGAAAACCAGATGGTTTCATGCTTTTTTTAAAAAAAAACAAAAAACCAAAACCTTCATCTACTAAGCCTGATCTGCCTATGTGAGAAGCCGTGCCTTGCTTATTCATCCTAGTCACACTGAAAGCTGTGGCAAGATGTCCCATCATCTGCTGGGTGCAGAATGCTAGAAACTAAGAGGGTCTCGCAGCTTCCTGTAGAAACTACTTCAGCATTTTCAGTCCATTAACTACCATTGATTTTTCTGTCTAGTAAAACCTACGTATTGGTTTCTGAGAGAAAGTGCATACAGTACAAATAACCTCCTTGCACCCATTTCCAACTCTTTAAATCTGTACCCTATTTTGGTAGAATTTGAATTTCACAACTTTTATGTTCCATTCACATTTAAAAACAAAATCAGAGTATCTTTCAGAGTGTTGGAAGAGTGTAATTCTGAAGAGCTGATTTTTTTTGTTTCCTTTGGTGAAGATACAGGGATACGCATCCATGTCTCAACGTCGCCTTTTAAGGGAAGGACATGAAAGTCATTTTAGGACCCTACCAAGATTCATCCAAATCTTTCATGGCAGACGACACTCACGAAATAACCCAAGACAAATATGCTCTGGTGAGGTTAATATATAGGTGATCCTATAGTGTGATTTATATCTATGTAGCATGCTGCACTAAGTAGTGTGTGAGGTGAAAATAATCAGTAAGTAGCCTAGTATTTGTGTTACTGAATTTCTCAGCTGATGTAAATTGCAGGAATGAGTATTTTTTCTCAAAGCACACTCATGTAGGGATTGGCAACTGTTACAGTTGAAAAAATATATATCTTTGTCCTCATTAGATACTATTTGTGGATAATGATTACTTTCTATCACTAGCACTAACTGGAGAAAACCATTATATCTTGTTTTTCCTCACAGTTCAGGTGTATGATCTAACACAGATTTGAATGCTTTACAGCAACCATCCTTTGAAACTCCAGAAAAACTTCACTGAGTGCTCAGCTCTTAAAAAAGTTAACTAATCACACCAAAAATATTTTAAACTGTACTCAAAAACTCAGGAAGCCTCTGATCTGCAAGTGTAATGTACTAAATTTACTTTTCAATCTCAACGTTTGTTTCATAGGGTGTGTGGTGTAATAATATGCTAGTATGACTGAGAATTACATGATTTTTGTGTTTAGTAAAGCTACATCTTGTTAGGATTTTTTTCTGAAATGGGTTAACCCAAACTGGCTGATATAAGGTTAGATTTTTCAATACTTAATTAGTCCTTTCTTGATTATATGCACAATGACTTAGTATGGTTTTTCGAAAAAGAAAAAAAATAGGAAGAAAAAAAATGCCTCTCTGGTGGTCCCTTTTGCTCATGCTTTCTTTTGTACTCTGCTCACTGAGTCTTTTGCCATCTATTTTGCTTGAAATGAAAATTTCAGGGGTTTTTCTTATAACCTTTTTTTTTTTTTTCCCATAAACTATAAAATGTGAAGTTTTCATGGAAAATGTTAAGTGCCTGACTTACCAGTTCCGAGCATTCCTGAGGTCAAGGTTTGGTACCTTGAGGAATGATAACTAATAGATTATCAAAATTTAACAATGCATTCTACTCAGCTCAGATGAGAGAAAGTTTTCATGTTAATTACTGTTAACCACAGTAAAGAAAAATCAGGAAAAAAAATAGTAATATTTTAAATACATGGGATGCTGTCTTACAAAGCAAAGCAAAACAAGGCTTCCTCAAATTTCAGTCTTCCCTTCTTGTAGGATTCAACCATCACTTGATAGTAATCACAGTGCAGTCAGGTTCAAGGTGCAGCCGTAAAAGTTACCACTTTCACCAGTTATTTTATAACATACATATACTTAAAAGTTTTGGGTGCCTTCTAGACATTCATGAATGGATTAGAGCTAACTCCAAGTATAGGCAAAACCTTGACTGTATAGGTGGACACCACAGATTTAATATATTGAACACATTCTAACACAGATAGTTTTCCTCATTTTAGCCTAATTTTCTTCAGACTTGGATCCTTAATATAAATCTTATAATTCTGCACAACTATCTCTTACTTGCAGGTTCCTTTCACTGTATATAGGTGTGTACAGTCAGAAAATCATATGTTTCTGTCGGAAGCTGTCTGTCTTCTCTCCCACCCATCTTTATTATTACTAAACTCCTTTTGATTGTGTTGTAGCCTTTTTTTTTTTTTTTTGAAGTCTTCAAGTATGCAAAAATTCTGTTTCCTTTTCTTCCTGTTACCCATTTTATGTTGACAGTAGGAAAGCAATTATATGCTTCTAATGTTAACCTTATATATCCAGNTTTTTTTTTTTTTTTTTTTTTTTTGAAGTCTTCAAGTATGCAAAAATTCTGTTTCCTTTTCTTCCTGTTACCCATTTTATGTTGACAGTAGGAAAGCAATTATATGCTTCTAATGTTAACCTTATATATCCAGTAAGAATTATTCCATTGTTTCGGTCAAGGGCGTTTTCTGGCCTTTTGGACTGACAAGAGTTTTCCACCTTCCTGGTAGCAGACCTCAGTTAGCATTCAGTGTCACTTCCAGACCAAGTATTACATAAAAGGTGGATCAAGGGTTTGCATTGTGGAAAGGAAAAGGTACTGCAGCCTGGGAACATTTCTGTCCTGTAGCTATGCTGTGTAAAACTACAGTTTTGGAAAGTATGTATTTCTAAAGTAAATGTGTTTGTGATTCTGTGAATCCCATGATGCATGCATCTCTCTTCTTGTGACAAACTTAAGCCACTCTGTCCTGTTGTCCCAGGTCTTACAGGGCTTTGTTCTCTCTTCATTAGCATCTCTGGAAATTGCCAAGAGCAAGTTTGCACACTGTCACGTCACCCTTTCCCTGCATGTGAAGATGTTTAATATGGAATATAGAAATCTTTACATGAACAGGTACCAGGTGCTGTGTGGTCCCTCCTGCGTGGACAGGCAGGGCCCAGGCTGATACCCCAGGCTCATGTGAGGCAGCATCATTGTCTCTGCATCCATTCCTGACCATACTACTTCTGTGTGCTTCTGCATCTCCAACTGCAGGCACATGGGACAGCAGTTGTACAGTTTGTGGTGGATTTTAGCCCTTGAAAGCCCCGGCTTCAGCTATCTTCTGTGAGGGCATCTGTCCTCCCATCAGCAGGGGAGATTTCCCAGGCTCCTGCCTTGCTGTGGCCCTTTGTGATGGGCTTCCTGGCATGGTGCTTGCAGACCATCCTTTGAGATTCTCCCTCTTCTCTCTTTGCCTAAGCAAACAGGAACAGTAGATCAGCTTGAACCCAAAGCTGCAAAACAAGTCTGGCAAGTGGAGACTTCGGAGACATCCGTCTTCAGTCTGTGCTGCGCTTAGTATGGACAGGGAGTATCTTTGGAGGCATTCTGTAGTCTTCATCTTTTCACACAGGATTCAGGTTGGTTTTCTGATGAAGATGACTAAAGGTCTGTAGTGGTTTGCTTTTGTGTGTATGCTCTAGGCATGTAATGAATTGATAGATGAGGAGATTGTCTATGTCCCAGGGTTCTTCCGATCCAATCCAGAGAAGTTCTGTGACAAGATACAGTGAGGCAGCACTCTAATGTGGGTGTCTAATACTAATAGACATACGTAGTGAAATAATCAGATAAAACTTGGTTTATCCTCAACCTGGGTAATCCAATACAAATTGCAAAGAGGGGTCTAGAGGAAGAGCATTCTTGAATTTTCTGTGTCTGCTAAGGGGATGGTGTGCTTCATCTTCTCTTAGAGTTCTATGAGTATTTCTGTTGGATATTGGGCATTTTTGTATGAGGAGAGGGTGCTAGCTTACAGGCAGGATAGCAGAATGTATGGATGCAGGGAATGTCAGATGGAGCAGGTGAATATAGCAGACATACTTAACTAGCTGAAGGTTTCAACATAGCAAAAGCCTGCCTGGAGCCTGTGTAAATGCTGAGATTTCTGATCAGTGTTAAAATCTGCCACTACAGCTTTATTACTGTTAGTTCCCATTCTAGATAAATCTAGGCATGTAAGGCTCTGTTTATTGTTTTGCTATATTCACACCTTTGTTTGCTGGCTAGATAAACATGTTGAAAAGAGATTTATTTGAGATTTGAGGTTTCCACTCTTGAGACTTCCATTACCTGGAAATGACCTTGCACTTTTTCTAGAAGAAGGTTGAAGAGAGTTGGGTGTGAATCCATAGCAGAGCTGATAAGCAGCACCAAAACATTAAACCTGTGAGTGAGCAATTCAGTACAACTGGCTCCAGATAGTGTTCTGAATATCTGCATGAAAAACAGTTTTGCTTTGCCTTGTTAAAGCCTAACATGAGTGAATATATGCTTAGGGCTTCAGCCTATAGTCTAGATATACTGTATCAGACACTGGGTATATCAGCAGTCTGTAAATATTCAGGGTGGTGACATGAGGGGAAAAGACTATAATTAAAGAGATAATTACAAGACCAGTGGCATTACTGGATGAAAATACATTTGTAAAGTCATCTTGTGCCACCTGTTGCATTTATGGAACAAAGTTCAATTAACATGAAAGCTCTTACCTTCTCGGGGTAGTTCGTTCTGAGCAGAGCAAGGGAAAAGTGGACATTTTTCTTTTCTGATGATGAATCATGGAGGAATTTCTGTAGCAGAAATGAAGAGCTATTATTTTTTCTCAGAATGGTGTTCATGGCTGAATTTTGTGGCACAGGGTAAGTTGGCTTAACTTTATGACTCCTAGATCTTGTAAATGTAAACAGACTTGTACAGTCTGCTAAGTCAGGAGTGTATAAGGTGTGTGGCTGGGGACTGTGTTCTTGGAAGCATTCTGAGCTCCATGTTTTATATGTGCCAAAAAAGGCACATATTTTGAGAGTCAGTGTCAATTTTGCTAGCTCATTGATTCTTGAAAATACACTCTGTTCACAGAACACGTGTTACTGGAAGAGGCTGAATAGTGGGTGGTAGAGTTTGGATTTTATTTTAAATCCTCTTTTCCAAAGGAAGTAAGGTATTAGATATTTTAGGATCTAATTTTTCATATATGGCTTTTACAGAACTTCCTTTCAAATAGCACCCCTCCAAACTTGTTACCATGTAATATCAGTGATGTGCTTAAATGATTTCTTTGGCTCAGACAAGTTACTCAGTGAAAAGTGAGCACATCAGCAAAACCAGTTACAGCTGACATCCTTCCAAAGCCAGAGAAGTTCATAGGCATTATATCCATCAAGAGGGAGCTGCTGATGCAGAAATCAGTTTCACAGCATTATCACACAATTTCATAGGGCAGTTTCTGCTGCTGGGAAGTGTTTAGTATATGTTTTCTAGTAAAGAGGTTGTTACTTTCAGAGGTACCAGTTCTGGTAACATGGCAAAGGTTTAAATTCCTTCACTTAAGTGTCTGTATAGACTTGTCCTATAAAACTGAGGGACCCCAGCCTTCTTTTCTAACTTACTTTTTTCCTGAATTTTTAAAAACATCCTGTATTTAAAATCTTTATTCTTTGTTTTAAAAAGTAAAAGTGAAGGATATGTATGGTTTGAGAGATGTATTTTACAATCGTGTGAAGATGCATACTGTGATGGGAAGTAGAAATATCTAAAATAGATTACATTATCAGCAGATTTCTGAGAGTGGTCCCTCTCAAGATCCCTGAAATTGCTTATTATTTCCCATTTCCTGTGTTAAGAAGTTATTTTAATTCCTTTTTAAACAACATAAAATTATAATATTCTAAATTAAAATGTTATAAAAATTACTATTTAAAAATTTTGGTGACTTAATCTGGGGGAAAATATTATTTCTCCAGCTGTGCACCTTATAATAGGAATATGCAGACTCTGAGGTACTGATAAACAGGCAACCACTTTATTCCCCTGGATGATGATTCCCTCGAGAAAGCAAGAACTTTCAAGAATCTTTCAAATTAGAGAGAAACCCACACCAACAGAATTAGAGTCAATACAAGACCTTGCCTCTAGGCTCCTTTTCTGCCAGACCCACTGACTCTGAATCCCTTGAGCCTGCTTTCTTGCCCCTTGGTCCTCCCCAGCCTCTATTTTTCACTGCCCATTTCCTCAGATTTACTCTGTCTGAGGCTTCTTACAAAGAACAGCCCTTTTCTGAGGGTGGTTGTCCTGTGACATTAAGGTTTATATATGTCAATGAAGGAAAAAAATGTCAAAAATTATTGTGTTACTTCAGTATATGTAAATGAATCATCAGAAAACAAAATCTGACTGTGTCTGTGACTTTCGGAATGAAAAAAATGTTTTCCTGGCAATTAATGCTACTTGAAAAGCCCATCTAATTAGAGGCTGTAGCGTAAATGACATTAATGCGATAGTATGTGGAAAGTTAGTAGGAATTTAATTTTTCCTGCTTTTATGGTGGCTGAAGAGTATATGAAAAAATAATGCAATAGCAAAAAAATAAAAAAGAACTGCAGTTACCCTGATAAATAAGCATGGATACTTTGCTTCAGTAATTTTGAGTAAAAATGCCTTACTATTCCTATAGCATGCTTTTGCTTTCCCATACTGAGAATTGTCAACAAGAAGGTATTTATTCTCTGGGCAGAACCAGTCTGGAGTCAGGATGTAACTGTATTTACTCTCTTTATCTTTTTCATTGTTCTTTCAAGAACTTTCCAGTATCATGTGCTGTTGCAATCTGCTTAGCTGTACTGAGTCATGCTTAACAAGAAGGCCTGCACTACTTCCTTTTACTGTGCATGCTTGTGCTGTTTAAAAAAAATCTCACATCATCTTCAAATTAACCTTGACGGTTAAGCTAATCTGAAAAGATTGGAGATACATGGTCTTGTGGTAAACCACACTAAGTTAAAAGGATCAAAGCTTATTCTAAGATTTCCACCGCTTCCTGGTTGAAGCTAGCTCTTGTATTTATTTATTTATTTTATCTTATTCAGAGCCACTACTTCTTCCAAAGCAGGAAGCGAAGATCAACAGAACTTTTATGTGTTTCATTTCTTGCTCGGTGATTAAAAACCAAAAACCAAGAGAGATTCTATTTTAGTCATCTGTCAATCCAAGCTCACACATAACTTCTGTTTCTTGCACTTTGACTCAAGTACAGCATAAAACCTTCCTTGATCTTGTTGGTGGTGCTTTTTCTGAAAGTAATGGGCAAGGACTGCTGATGAGAGTCTTAGTTACTCTTATGTACTAAAGAAATCACAACTCTTCTTTAGTACCTGTCAGCAGTCTTTGGTGTCATTGACAGTGAGTTTGTCAACTTGCAAACAATTTGAGTGAGGGACCAAGCTGTTTAATAGGTTCATTCTTTCCTTTTGGAGTGAGGGCAAAGAACTAACTGAAGGACCCTATGGGAGTCTTCTGTAGGAGCTTCTGCTTCTTATCCTTTCTTCTCCCACATGGAAAAAATGTGAGGCTTTTCTACCTGCACTGCTGTCAGCATGCAGTGAATCTCAGCCTCATCTAATTATTTTAATCACTTATTTCTCATTTCAAGGTTTCTATTCAATTTTGGAATTTTTGTAAATAGGGGCCACAAACAAAGGGAGTCCAGGGACTAAGTTAGAAGAAGACCTTGAAGGGCTCAATGGGAATAACTTGTAGTTGTCTTCTAGTAAGGAGTTTTGTCCACTTAACAAACAGGTATTAGTTGGTGAGGCAGTTGGAAGAGAATGATCCTGTCATTTCAGATGTGACTCATTAGTCAAGAGTATACTTTTAAAAACTCTGACTAGTAGAATTCTAGTGACAATTTATCTTAGATTTGTCCTGAATTACAATAACTCTTGTGATTTGTGAATTACCCACAATAATCTTACTGTGGATGCGGCTGTATTCTGAAAATCTTTAGGAGTTTCAGATGCAGTCTTAACCTAGTTGCTTCATTGCATTAGTTACAAGTAGTTCCCTGAATGATTCCATCTTTTGATTTACTTCTCTGAGAAATCACTTTAGAAGTCTCCACAGTATGTGGCATGTCGTATATATGAATATATGTCAGAGGGATAGTTGTAGAACTTGCTTATATGTGTCCTTTGGCTTGTGGGGAAGGAGCTACTTGATTTTAAGGCTTTTATGTGAAGGAAAGATGTAATCTGTATTTCCCTCCTTTTTGTGTTCTAGGTGAGAGCCATAAGCTTTCATGAAACACAACCAACTTGTTTCATGCAGTGAGCCTGTGGAGCAGAATTACTCTTTAATTCCTAAGTCTTTATGATTAAAAAATAAGCATCTTCTCTGTTTTAGCCAAACATCCAATTCTTACCATCTTCGGTGGATTCTGAAGGTGTATGTGAGAAAATGGATAAGGTCAGTTATTGTAGTAGGTCAGTTATCTTTAAGGAGAGCTAGCATGTGAAATCAAGAATTCAGGATACTGCCTTTATCCTTTTACATTAGAGAAGTTTTACCTTTCCAATACTGTGTGTCATAGTGAGGTTTTGAAACAGAAACTCAAAACATGTCCTTCTTGGAAGCCCAAAACCACACAGCTCTCCATCTCACTTTCAAACTTTCTAGCTTCTATCATCTAAACCTCTAGGACTCCAGTAATGTGTTCAAACATTTTAACAGGACTGTGCATGTGGGGCACAGATAATGTTTTGCTGTCTATCTCTGTATTATCTACCACGATGGCTATCAAAGATTATTTAAGGACTTCAGGTGCAAGTACAGGTGGTGTCTACTACCTTGGTTAGGGTAACCTTTTCACCTTTTGACTGATGATATTTGACCCTGGGTCCTTCTCTGATTTTTTCCTGACTTCCAGCTATTGAAAATGATGTTCTTTGTCTGCAAGGTAAACTCTAATAATATTTTTTGCAGATGTTGTCATGTGACTGTACTGAGTTATTTTAGGGCTAGATTCCTTGTGGGGCGGAATCAATCTACTGAGTTTTTTGAGTGTTTCCCTGTGTAATTAGAAGTTATTTCAAAGTTGAGAAGAAAAATAATGTCGATAAAATGAAAACATTTTATGCTATGCTTTGCTTGCAGAAATATGTGGCGTTTTCCTTGGGATCAGATAAGACATGACAGCCTCCAAATGCATGTGCTGAATAATGATAAAGAGAACTAACTTAGTATTTCATTAAAAGATGCCTCATTTGAGCGAATGAAGTATATACACTAATTGTGATGAAGTCTTGTAATGCTTCACACATGAAACAGTTTGTAGACACACCAAAATGTGCTGTAGGAGAAAAGAGATCGGAGATATAAAACATAGATTTAGTAATGTTTTAACTGAAGCAGCCAGACAAAATGTATATTTAAGATAGCCTAAGGGAAGATTGCTGTTTTTTCTCTGAGTGTGACTGGAACTTTTAAGGTTTACATTGTCAAACCTGCCTCAGTGGTGAGGCACTGGAACAGGTTACACAGAAAAGCTGTGGCTGCCCCATGCCTGGCAGTGTTCAAGGCCAGGTTGGATGGGGTTTTGAGCAACCTGGCCTAGTGAAATGTGCCCCTGCCCATGGCAGAGGGGTTGGAACCAGATAAGTTCCCAGAATGAGGTGTCCTGGTCTGGTTAGCATGCTCCAAGGATGAGGAATGTACATCCGCAGTTCAACGAAAAATCAACCTCTGCTGCCATTTCCACTGAAAGCATTAAAGGCAGTTTGATGGTATCGACCTTTAATATTAGAGCTTAAAAATGTAAGAGCTGTCCTAGTGGCCCCAAACAAAGCCTGTTTCCTTCCCCAAGTGAAGGACTTGAGGTTTTGGCCTCTCTTTTGGAATTTCTTTCAATATTAAGTTGTCTAAACGCAGATCAGACTTTATGCAGAGAACTTCAGTTATGTTTGAAAAACTAATGAGCCATCAGGTTTTGACGTTTCAGGAGATTGATTTGAGGACCATGCCCTTGGGCTCAGGTAACAACTTTCTCCCTGAAGTCACCTTTGGCAGTGAATCCAGTTTACTGCCTTGAACAACTAGAATCTAACTGTGGGTCTGAGTGTAAAGCTCTTGCAGTCACAGGAGTTATGGATCCTCCACCCAGTATTTTCCACTCTGGCATGCTTCCAGTATAAAAAAGAGAAAAGGTATTCCCAAGCCCATTTTATCAGATGGGGTTTCAGGCATTAGGCCAATTTCAGGTCACCTCAGTTCAGCCCCCTTCAGTGTTCCAAAGTAACCCAGCATATTTTTCGGGAACAAGGAGTCATAAACAGTGTAATAACAACTGTTTTCCACATTAGATTGCTTCCTTCTCAGTTACGAAAGCCTATTATTATTATTGTTTACATTTAAACAATGAGAATGCTCTGTCCCCTCTCTCCCTGTCCCAGCACATGCAACCTCAAATCCTTATGGTCCACAGGATTTTTATGGATGCTCTGTAGCACAGTAGTTGTAGTGCACTGCTGCCCTGAAGTTCCCTCTCCAAACAACGGGCTTGTTCACTCTTGAATAGTTTAAATTTCTAAAAAAACCAATTTCCTCTATGTGACTATGTTTATTTTAGAAAGGAAAAAACAGAGGTTGCTGTTGGTACCCGCAAACAGCATCAGTGCTTTAGAGACAGAAGGCATGTTTTGGAGCATAATACCAAGAGCTATCCAAGCAAGGAGAGGCAATATGGTAAAAAACAATGCTATAAGAACAGAGAAAACATGACAAAGCAGGCTTTGGGTTACAGTTTGCCAAATTTTGGAGAACACCAGAAATATACAGATTAGCTTCTAATTTCTGCTGTTACATAGGAGGCAGTGACTTCAGCAGACCTGCTTCTGCACATTGGACCAGATTCCTGTTAGATCTGAACCTGTTTCTCTGTGTTTAGGCTTCAGGCAAAACCTCAGTTGCTGGTTTATAGCACCACACTCAATCTGAAGATCTACTTGCAAAAAGAGTATTTTCACAAGCTCTTGTCACCTAACTGCTGGTGACTGCACCTGTGGGTCTTTAAATGCCTGTGAATCCATCCCAGCTGGGCTGGTTGAAGCTGAACACCAGTCAGCTGCCAGGAGGTGCCAGATGAATGCATGCTGCTTTTTTTTGCAAGCTGATAGAGCTGTGAGCCTTTTCCTTCCACTCAGGTACAGTGAGAGTTTCTTCCTTCTTGCCTGCATTAAAAAAACCCATGAAGTAAGCTCAGTGAAATCAAGGGGTTTTGTTGTTGTTTTGTGGAGACTAATATATGCTCATATTTACTTGTAGCTGAGCTGCTGGTTCCTTTACTAGTTAATAAACTAGGGAGATTAAGAGGAAGATGTGGGGTTTTTTTTAGTGCTCTAAGGAATTATATACATCTAACAATAAGGACTTGGAACATATCTCATATGTAAACTGCACCAAATTTGTTCATACTGTGTAGAAACTTAGGAAAAAAAGCCCTGAGAGTGGCTGGAAAATACTTCCAGAATCTCACAATGGAAAACAAAAAGAAAGGAATATCTGGGATCCCTTAGACTTTGCTTCCCCAAGTGCTCTGAAGTCTGTGCCCAATGCTTCTTAAAAAATATCTCAGTACCTGCCCTGAAGTTCCCCTCCAAAATGTAGCACAGCAAATAAATCCTCACTGGGGAGGGGGAATCCTTCTGGTGTTACTTTGCTGTTGCGCTCTTTGACTGAGCCTTTGAACTGGCTGGTTTTCTGTATTTGTTGTCCTCTGTATTCTGTGTTTGGTGTCCTGGAAAGGTGTATATGTATTCATCACTGGCTAAACTGCTATAGTGTGAGGATCAAAAGAGCAGTGGTCAACAGGAATGTGTTTGAGTAAGGGGAGATGGAGGCTTCTAGGAAAAGAAATAAAATCTGTCCTGTTAAAAAGACACTGTTAAATACTTCAAAGATTGGCTGCAGGATGAGACCTGAATTGAAGAGGCCCTACTTGCTGCCACAATAGTGCAGGAACTACAAAGGATGCCCTCACCTTTGGTCCACTTGCCCTGTGTTTTTTCACTTTAGTGTAGATATAAGGGTAAGGGCTAAGTTAAAATTACGTTGAACTTATCAGGTACACACTTGGAAGGCAGGAGATGATGGGAACTAAATGTATGTTTTACAGAGGCAACAAGAGGAAGAGCAGAAAAAATGGTTGGGGTTTGTGTCTGGGTTATCATAGAACAGCTAGGGTTGGAAAGGACCTTAAGATCATCTAGTTCCAACCCCCTGCCATAAGCAGGGACAC
>NDXB01021928.1:143989-152051 GCA_002631895.1 Agapornis roseicollis | reverse complement strand
GCCATGTACCTATAATAATACTAAGGCAAGAAGGTTTTCTGCTCCTCATACAGCTATTTGCAATTAAAACACCACCACTCTGATAATCTTCTGCAGCTGGGTTATCTGAGGTGTTGATGAATAAGGGGTGAGTGTGACTTTCTTGCCCCAGTGGTGTCTTGGGTTCCTATTGTTCTCTGAGGCTGTTGTCATTGCTGCAGTCAGCCATCAGCTGAGCCACGCACCTAGAAATCACTGTTGCAAGTACTCATCTCATTTCTAATGAGCATCATGTTTGTGGTGTCCCTAGCTATAGAGCTTCTGTTGGAGGCAAGCTGATGTCCCATGGAAGGGCTCCTTGTCTGTTCCTCTCCTCCAGCTCACAGGTAAATGCTGGATTTTGGAGCCTCCTTCCTCAGCTCTGTATCAGGCTTGTTCCTGAGCCAGTGGGAGCAGTTTCTAGGGCTGGGTTTCCTCCATGGGAATAGAGGTAATTTCTCATGGTGCCCAGGGAATAGGAGTAACCCTGGGGATCTGGACAGTGGCTTCTCCCTGGTTAGCAGTGCAAAGGAAGTGGATTCACCTGAGTTAAACATGCACTTTTTAAATAACACCATTTTTTCTTTATTTTAAAAGAAAGCAGCTAGGGCATTATATACACAGAAAATAAGGGTGAGCTTGATGGGCATTTCTCTAGGAAAAGCCCAAGATGCTTGCCTCATTATTTCTTGGACTACTTTAAAGTCAAATATGTCTTTTCCTTATGATACACTGTCCTCACCGCTGGTGAGGAAATAGACTTCAGTTACACTTGCAATAATAGCTAGGAGAGAGTGGGGTTTTTTTGCGGTTTTTGGTTTTATTTATTTATTTATTTATTTATTTTTCAAAATCCTAATTATTTTTATATTTAATTACTAAGATCCTGAGCCCTGGGTACTTCATTCAAGGTGTCTCCAACCAGCCACAGAACAAAGCAGGACTGTGTATTTCTGCAGGGTTTAGACTTCAGGTGCATAGCGTGGCCTGGGGATTTGGGCTTCTTCTGACAGTCTGTGTTGTAGCTCTGTAATAAAAAGGAAAGTTAACAATAGAAGCAATCAAATAAACAACAAAAGGGCAGAACTGTATTTCACCCTCTGTAGCAAATGTAAATCACTCATCCAGAAGAGAGGGATTTTCAATTAGTCCTGTTTTCTTAAACATGCAAATCCCCCAGCCATGTTTAGCAGCACAGTTTTGCCCTAACTCTGCTGAGAATTCCCAAGCAACCTTTAATAGACGGCCATGCCTTCAGGCTTGTCCACTTATGTTTTCTCTCCTGCCTGGGCACAAGATAGATTATGCATATTATTATTCATAAGTGCCACCTATTGAAAGCATAACCACAGGCACGCTTGCAAATGGTGGGCTTGCCCCAGCTGTCCCCGCTCATGCAAAACATTTCTGCTCTCTGACGGACGCCTCCAAACCATCCCCTCAAATTCCATGCTATTCTCTTGCAGACATCCTGGCTTGGAGAAGGAATTGAGAAATAACACAAATGGACTTGAAGAGCAGATAAAACTGCTAGGGAGTTTTCCCCATTTTCCTCCTGCAGTGGCACATCCAGCTGATGCTTTTGTTGCCTCTCCCTGACCCCTGAGGCTAGTGCTGCCTTGCAGGGGAGAAGGATTCAGCCCAGGGTGCCAGGAATCATGGAAGGCAGGGATGCCACATTGCTTTAAATATGTATTCTTCGTTAAAGAAAGGGGTTTCTCTGAGTGGTATAAAAAATAATACGCAGTGCAGAAAAACAGAGAAATGAATAGGTGGGAGGCTCACATGACTGCATGTTGTGCCATCATTCAAGGAGTGAATATAAATGCTTTCCTGGTAGCAATTCATGTAGTTTTTAAACAAACATATAGTTTTTTTACTCTGATTTTGCATGTTAGACCATTTTCCTGTGCATTTGAGAGTGTTTGTATAAAGAACAGAGCTTTCCCTTCCTCGACCGCACAGGATACAAGTCCTTTACACTTTACTGTAAAATGATGTTTTTAAAGAAGATACAATTATGAGTTAGAAAGTAGGAATATTATTAAATAAATGTTTTGAATGCTGGTGGCTAGAATTAAGCATAGCCCTACATTTCTACAAAAGGTCAATTGTGATTCTAATTACTTTTATGTAAACTAGCTCATATTTGAACTGCACAGTTGTAACTAATATATGTGCCTTATTGCAACTATGTGCATTTTTGATCATTAGAATCTGGGCAGCCTTATTATGTCTGGACAGTCTGAATGAACGTGTAAATGGATGTGAACCTCTTCGGGCTGATTTTCTGTTACACCAGTTTTATGATGATGTAACAGCATTAGCTCTAATTGCGTTGAGCTGAGATAAATCTAGGGTGTCAGAATGGGACAGATGTGTGGCACTGAGCAATGGGAAGCACTAATCTAGTACTGCAGGACACATGGCAAAGAGGGGTAATCAAGGGCTAGAAATACAGATGCAATGTTTCTCTTAGAGAAATCTCACTGATCTCCAGAGGGAACACAGCAGCCAACGAATGCATGCAAGTTTTCTAGGGAGTGTTTTATCTCCATAGGAAGACATGGTGGGAAGTGTTTTCCTGATGGTGGATGGGGTTGGGCTGTGTGATAAGATGTCTTCACCCTGCAAAGGGGTCTTCTTTTTGGCTTCCAGACAGCAGTGAAGCCTGAGAAACTGCTACCTGTTACATGTGCCCTAGCACAGCCCCGGCTGGCAGTGACAGCAGCAGCAGCACCACAGCCCAACCACCCATGGGTGCAGCTGCAGCCCAATCCAAGCCTACCCAGTGCATGGCTGCTCTCAGGTACAACCTCTTTCAACAATCTTTCCCTTTCTTTTCCCTGTGGAGGATGCAAGATTCTGAGCCCCATTTCTGAGAGGGTCCCAAGCTGGGATCTGCATTGGCCTATCTCTGCTGCACCACTAGCATGGATCAGGGTCCTTCCAGCAACTCCCTGATGCTGGCCATGATGGACATGGGCTTGAGCAAGGAATCCTCACACCATCCTGGAGACCAGACAGGTAATAGTCACGGAAGGGTGTTCGAGCCTGACAGAGGTGTGTTTTCACCCTGCACTGAGTGTGGCACTGGGTGAGGAGGTTAGTTCAGAAGTAAACTCTGACTGGTGAAAGCCATAACAACTGAAGCATCCCTAAGGTAGGGGAAGCCATAACAACTGAAACATCCCTAAGGTAGGGGAAGCCATAACAACTGAAGCATCCCTAAAGTAGGGAAAGCCATTACAACAGAAGCGCCCCTAAGATAGGGAAAGCCAATACAACTGAAGCACCCCTAAGGTACGGAAAGCCATGGAGGTGTACTGGGCTAGTTGGATATTGCAATGCTGGGAAATCATAGGTTTTCAGCATGACTTATGGAGAGCTTTTAAGATAGATGCAATTAAAGGTGAGGTGGAAGGAGACATGCCAAAGGTGCACCATGTGGCCTTTAACTCCTGGCTAGCTGGAGGGTCTCTGGAGGGGCTTTGTCCATACCCCTGCCTGGTAGAAAAGGCTGTGGAAATCTTAAGTGCGCCTATGTCTGCATGGACATGGGGCACCCCACAACCTGCCTGTGGTGTCTGTTCTGCTGTCTGTTGGCAGACAAAAGAAAGCTTGGTAGGAAAGCCCAATACCTCTGCTTGCTGCTGTGTGTTTGCATGCTGTGGGTGAGCATGGGAAAAGCAAATATCCCTATTTCAGATATGCTTGGCTTGCCCCTCTCTTGCCCCTAGAACTGAGGATCCCTGTGCTCAGCTGAGAGTGGTGAAGGACAAACAGTGCTGCCCTGCACCAATGCTATCTCCCTGACCAGGGTCAGGGGAGGCACATACAGAGGCTGATACAAACCTGGGGAGAAACTCAGTTCCTTCTTTTTAAAACACTCTTGGGTCCTTCTCCATCCCATGAGGCCAGTCCTTGCTGTCACCAGCATTGGGCACAAGTGCCTTGGGTGCCTGGATCTGTCTCTCAAACCCTCTGGGCACTTTCAGAGTAAAATCTCCCTCTTCCTTGGCTCTGACCCTACCAATAGCTTTGCCATCTCTCTCCACAGCAGCAATACATCATCTCCTCTCAAATGTCACTGGAAAACATTGCTTAATCTCTGTGGACCTCCCTCCCTCCCTTTGCTGTTATTACCCTGTGCCGTAACTGTGTTAGTGGCTGTGGGAAGTGGTGGGTATGGCATCCCTGGGAAGCAGGGTGCAGGACAATGGGCTCCATCCCCTGGCTGGGAAACTGGCTTTCAGGTGAGAGGAGTGCGTGTGCACCTCTGTGCCTGCCTGGTCCTCAGCCTCTCTGACAAGCCTGCTGACAAGGGTGCCAATTAGTGTCAGTCACACTGGGAGATGCTGATGGGGACACTCATACGCATGGGCCATGCAGGCCACCGCTACCCCAGCACAGCTGTCAGATAGGGGACGGCTCTGCCACAGCTGACCTGCACCCCTTCAGAGCCAGTGATTTAAGAGGTGAAAGACATAATGTGCCATTATCCATCCTCGGCACAGCACAACCACTGAATGGCCCCAGAGCCTGCACTTGCAGCATGGGGACCTGAGTCCTGGGTTTGTCCCACTTCTGGGAAGTGCTGGGTAAAAGTGCAGTGCTTCATCACCCTCTGTGATGCTACTTTACAGTGCTGTGGTTTATGGTATATTTAGAAGTTTGGATCAGTCTTCATCCATCTCCTACTCTCTAATATACAACAGCTGCTCATTCCTACATTTGTCTTTGTGAATGAGAAGAGGGATAACTCTTCACTCAAAGATAAATATTGCAGAGGATCACCTGTCATTTGTGGGTATCATGCAGTGTGTAGTGTACATAGGTGAACTCCTCTACATGCTTGCAATGCACAACCGTTTTATATACATGTGTGCATGTGTGTGTCTAAGGTTAATGCACCCAGACGTACAGTTGCATATATTTAGGTAAGCACATGCTTGCTGTGCCTGCCCTTCCCTATAGAAAAGCTGTGTTCATATGTGTACACTTGCATGCAGAACTATTGTCAGGGAAGAAAAAAGCATCAAGTCACTATAGATAGCATCGTGGAAAATTAAAGCTGAAGCTGAGAATAGACAGTGTTAGCAACTCAGGTTGCTCTGTTGCCAGTCAAGTAGGTTGTCTTACGAGGAGGAAAAAGAGCATGTGGAAATCTGTAAGTAATGTACATGAGTGTTGTAGGCTCTTACACCCAGGAACACGTGCTTTTAAGAGGAAGTGTGTGTGTATTTGTGTCAGGGTGTTTTATATATCTGAAAGGCTTCCTGAGACAACTGAACACAAAGCCAGCATGTGTTTGTGTTAGGTTGTGACCCTGGCATTAAGATGATTGTATGACTCTCTTAGAGGGGCGTTATGGCTCCAGTTTCACTTACCATCTGAGTTGTTCACATTAAAACATGCCCTTGGCCTGACAAGGCATTATTAACTTGCCTTTGATAAAAATAAAATATTACATTTAAAATTGAAAGCTGACAAATTTGATTTAAATGAATGCTGAACTCCAGGCAAATGTGTTGCTTGAACTCTGCCTGTTGTACTGGTGCTGACAGGAGGCATTAAAGCAATACTGAGTGGTCAATATGCAATTAAATATCACATGTCAAGCTTAGCAAGTATGTTCCTTCCAAAGAAAATCATATTGTTAAAAATAAGTGACAAATTCTAAGCAGCTCCTTCGAATTCATAAAGACATGTGAAAGAATGGAAGTGTGCTTGTAATAAACTGGGATCTCTGCAGGAAAGAACATAGTGTCACTAGCATAGAGCTCTATAGAGCATCTACAGGTAATCAGATAAAAATGATTGCACATATTTGAAGCAATAAATTCCCTTTGCATTTGCCATAGAACATAAAGAGAAAAGACATTCTACATTTTCACACCATGTTTTCAGCTGAAAGCTCTTGCTGTCATGCTGTTCTGTCTGAAGGGATTGTTTATGTGTATAGACTCTAGCATCTGCAGTTGTACATACATGCATACTTTTATATGTATACACATGTTAGAGCAATCTTAAGCAGTAATCAGAGTGGGGGAAAAAAGGCAGATTTTAGAAGATATAATTGCAATAGTAGTGATAAATGCTTTCTTGCTATTAGATGTTTGGGAACACTAGTGCTTCATGGCTATCATCTGTTATGGATTTCAGCTGGAAGAACATGCTTAAACATGATCAGCTTCCATCATGTGTTTGCTGAAAGACAGACATAGATGTCATTGCTTCCCTCTTGCTCCACCAGGATCAATCCAGGATTACCAGGGTGCAGTAAGGGCAGTGTCCAGCAGTCTATTTAGATTAGACATAGCAATAAAATATCAGGACCAGCAGCCTCAGACAAATGACTTGATGTGCCTAGGTCAGGAGGTTACCAAAGCCAGGTGAGATCTGAGCCCTATTCATCACTGCCTGAGCTCAAATTAAGTTTTAAATATTGTCAGAAATGAAAAACTGCTGCCAGATGGTGTTAAGTTAATTCATCTCACTGTACTCACACACTGTCTGTTAGGTCCATCATGGTGCCTGGTATCCTGCCTTAGAGGGTGCCTGTCAAAGAACCTTCTTCAGCAGAGAGGTAGGGGCTCTGCTTGACCTTTACTTCCAGCTTTACTTCCAGCTTAAGGTGGATGTCTTGCATTTCTGTGACATGTGGCTATCAGAGATCTTTGCCACCTGTATGGGTCTGAGACAGGGCCCTTCTTACAAAGCAGTGCCCTGCAGAATGGAGGTTGGGCAGTGAGATTTGAGACCTCGTTACCTCTTACTTGATTGAGAAGCCTGCTGTTCTACCCACCTGGTCCAGGAAATAGGATTTGCTGGTCTGTAGAAAGAAGCATTTGGGGATGAAGACTTCGGCTCTGGCATGCTGGTCAAAAGGACCATGAAGTGCTTCTGACTGACTGCACAGAACCGGCATAACTGGTCTGCTCCATCCTTCTGCTCCTATTTCCATTTCAGAGTTGTATGGAGCATGCCACCCTTCCTATGCCCATCATTTCCAGGGCAAAGGTTGGGATATGTTTTAGCTTACAGTGTTTGAGGGAACGCAAATTGGCATCTATCAATTTCATGTTTCTTCTCTCTCCCTTGCTCACCTGCTCTTCCTCCCAAACTCTTCAGCTCTGGCTTCAAACACAGCACTTCAATCCTGCAGCAGCAGGGTGAAGGTGTCCCCACATCAGGGTTTCCTCCACTTCAGGGTGCATTTATGCTGGCTCCCTTGGCTCTCCTTGCAAGCTGGGTTACCACCCTTTGGTGTGGAAAGGGGAGACAAGGCTCCACAGACAAAGCTGTAGCTGCTGGGGACAAGAGAAGCAGTAACCAGCAGCACATAAGACTTCTATGCTAAGCCTCTCCCCAGCAAACCTGGCTGCCTGGTGCCAGGGTGCCTGATAACTCTGCTTTCTGTGGCTATCACGTACTACTGTGGGGTTTGTCATAGCAGAGAGTTAGGCCCTAGTAAAGGCGTTGTATGTTTGGAGTGATCACTCACCACCAAGCCACAGAACCTCAGATTTCCTTGTTCCCAAAAGCCCCGTTTCCAACCAGGACTTTTTTCTCATTGTATGAGTAGGGAAAAAATGCAGGACTTGGCTCAAGTCCACCAAGGCTAGAAGGTTGTTTTTGAAGTTTAGAGACTACCAAAAGGTAGTGTTGTGTCTTCTGATAGTGGTAAAATGGAGGAGCAGAGTGTGAGATGCTCAGAGATCTGTTGTGCCCTTTGCAAGGGGCAGCTAAGGCTGGAAATGACTGGTTGTGTGCTATTGCAGTAGCAAGGGCATTGCTGTTGAAATGTGGGAAGAAATCAAAGCCTGAGGATGGTTAATCTTCTAATAGGAAGGTAATACACTGCCTTTTTGACTGACTTGTTTCTGTGCTAGCACCAGGAATGGTATTTCACTGAAGCAGAATGCAGTGCATTTTTTTCACCTTGGACTACAAAAATAGGGTTAGAGCTTGCCAGGTATATATACATCATAGTTTTATTACCTCCATACCTCCTCTGCATGCGACACATATAACATTCTCA
>NDXB01021928.1:127565-138880 GCA_002631895.1 Agapornis roseicollis | reverse complement strand
TTTTTTTTTTTTTTTTTTTTTTTCTTTAGTTTTTCAGTTCCTTCCCCTTCTTAAGGACGGAAAGGCGGAGGGCAGCGCAGAGCAGATGCCCGGACGCGGCGAGGTTGCCGGGGACGATCGGGCCGGCTCCGCATTCTCCCCGCACCCGGCTCCGCGCCGTTTTGTTCCCGCTGAGAATCGTTCTGTAGCGCCTCTTGCAACGGCCCCAATTACTCCGAGGTACAATATATTTTCGCCTGGATTAGACGGCGAGTCTGTTGGCACAGTGTAAATGTCAAGCAGCAGCTTTTAATAAAGGGATGTTCAGACTGTTAAATTTCACAGTACAACGGGCTCGGCCCCTCCCGGCCCCCTTCGCCCCCCCTTCCCTCAGCGCTGAGAGGCTGCCACTGAGCCAGCACGGCTGCGCGCCGAAACACGGCTGGGGAGAAACCCCTCCTGGAGCTGGGATGCTGCGCCCTGCCCGCCCCACGCTGCCCTGCCGAGGGTCCCCCTCGGTGGGATGGGACCCCGCTAGCTGTGGCTCGGGACCGGTCCGTGGTGCCTCTGCCGGGGCTGCCCCCTGGGGCAGGGACCAACATCCCTTGGCCCTGCACATGATACCCCGTCCCTGTCGCTAGCTGCCCTCAGCCTTCATCAGGCCATTGATTACTGCTCAAAGTGCCATTGTAATTAGCTGCCTGTTAATTAACGAGAGGGGCTCCGGCTGACTCCTCTGAGTGGCACCTTCGCTCATCGCTTTGATTCGGCTGTTGCTGATTTACTGGAGGGGGGGCTCCGTGGTTTTGCCCGCAGTCAGACCGGTGGAGTGGGAGGAAAAAGGCGGGGGTCACCCAGCAGAGGGGTGCGAGAACACAGGACTGTAATGTCCCACATCCATCCCCTGCCTCAACAAGTGCAAGGGGAGTCCCGGTGTCCTAAGCGCTCGGGTAGGGCGCCAGTAGGAGGTGCAAAAGAAGGCCTTTTACGTGCGATGCCCCAGAGTAGAGCTGAGGCCGAGGCTAGTGGCGCACCGGACCGCGGAGTTGCTGCCCCGGGAGGGCCTCGCCGCTGTTTTCCTCTAGAATATTTCTGCACAATGGAGTCGAGGATTAAAAAATAAGAGGAAGGAAATGAAAGGTGTTCACTCTTCAGGAGCATGACTTTAAGCCCTAAATCCCGATTCCGGGATAGGGAAGTGTATTGTGAGTTGAAGGATTATGCTAGTGTAACATATTACCCCGGATCCCGCATTCCCCTAGGGATAATTAGGACATACTTCGGTAAATTGCAGACCAAGAAAGCAGGATAACTACGGCTGCCGCGGGCTGCTCCCCTGCTGCAGGGAACCTGTCTGGGCATTTGCAGATACTTAAATTGTTGGGGATCTTTTCCCTTTCTCCCGATCTTTCACTTTGCTCCCCAGTTTTCCACTTTAATTTCCTCTCCTTGTTCCTTCAAGCACCCCGATCTGTAGAGAGGTCACTCTGCCATGCCGCTAACCCCGCTCGCGCCGGGGGAGAGGAGCCCAAGCTGCCTCCGGCCCCTTAAGCGCGGGGCGTCCGTCGAGGACAACTGGGGTAACCGCTACCGCCGCCCAGCGGACACGGGTGGTCCTGCACCTCCTCCGGCCCCGCTCTCTCACCGGCCTCCGGGTGCAGCACTGATGTTTAAAGCTCCGGTGCAAACCGTACGCCTGGCTGCCCCCCGACTGCCCGCGGGGAGGCGGGCGGTGATGCGGGGCCTTAGGGGCGGATGCTTGGCTGTCCGCGGGCAGGGTTTCCTGCCGTCCCAAAACTTCTTCCGAAGTGTGGAAGTGGGGCGGGAGCTGCCCACCGAGGGCCGGTGCGCTTCTAATTCACCTGACACCGGTGACAGGTGAATCCCACGGAAGGCCAGGTGGTTTTTACCAGAGGGGGCCCAGAAGCTCGGTTTTTCGTCCCACACCTTTGCCCCAGGGCTGCGGCGTCTCACTTCAGACCCAAACTCCCGCAACGAGTTACTGGCTCGCTGCGGTCCCCCACAACCTTTGTGCTCCCCACGGGTTTCCCACACCCCTCTGTAGCTCTGTCCGGGACGGCTTTCCAGGGGAAAGAACGGCGTTGTAAAACGGGCTGGAGGTCTGAACAGGGGTGGGTTTGGCATTCCCGTACAGGGTAGGCAGGACGACGAGGTGGTTAGGAGGGACACGTTGTGTCTTCTATCTCCCCGCTCCTCTCTCCAGGCCGGTAGTGGGCCCCCATCATGGGGCAACCTCTGCATGCGGGGCGGGGATGCCAGCGGCCCCACACCTAGTGCTGTCGCTGGATGCCAGCACCCCATAAATCTCCCTAGATATTACCCTGCCCTAATCCCTCCCTGTGCCCCCATTGCCCTGCCCTGTCTCTCCGCGCCCGCTAGGTTTGGGGCTGCAGCTGCTGGTTTTGCAGCTGATCGGGTCCCGGTGCTGCTGGCAATGCTGGCAGGGGAAACGTCCGGATGGGCTTCATAGGGGGCTGGAAGTGGTAATTCCTACTAAAATAGAACCGGGAGATCTCTAAATCATTCATGCCACCTTTATAATTACTCTGCTAATTAGTTTGACACACCATTTCATAGAATTAATACGACGTCTTGTCACTGGCGCTTCCCATTATTCTGACATTCAACCAGGGAACCGTCCAGGCTGGTGTTCTCGGGGGCAGAGGGATCCGATCTAGCGATCTGAGAACCGGGGTCCGACGGGGCGGTGGCGGCGGCGGGGACGGGCGCGGGAGAGGGACGGCGCGCCCGTCCCCCCTCCCGCGCCCGTCCCGGCCGCTGATTGGCTGCCTCCCGCTCTGCGTCAGCCCCCGCTCGGCCTTCCGCCAATGGAGGCGGGCAGCGGCAGCGGCGGCAAAAGCCCGGGGTAATAATAAACGTCGGGGGGTGGGGGGGAACCGCCGCGGCCGTGACGTCACGGGGGGAGTCGCCGCTGCCGAGAGGAGCTCGGTGGGCACGGGCGGGCGCGCCGCAGTGGCCGGTGTCCGCCCCGCTCCGCGCCCGCAACTTCCCGCAACAAAGTTGGGTAGCGGCGAACCGGCCCGGCGGCGATGTGGTGCTCGGCGGGGGCCCCGCGTTAGTGGCCGCCGGTGCGCGGGTCGGGGTAACCCACCCTCCCCCCCTCCACTCCACTTCCCCTCCAACCCGGTGTGACCCCCGCGGCCGCCCGCCGGGTATGCGGGCACGGCGCTAAGCGGTCCGCCATGGAAGGGCCGAGCGGGTCCAGCTTCGGGATAGACACGATCCTGTCGGGCGGCAGCACCGGCAGCCCCGGAGTCATGAACGGAGACTTTCGCCCCCACGGCGATGGCCGGCCGGCGGATTTTAGAAGCCAGGCCACGCCGTCCCCCTGCTCGGAGATCGACACTGTGGGGACGGCGCCTTCGTCGCCCATCTCGGTGAGCATGGATCACCCAGAGCCGCACCTGGGGGTGGCGGAGAGCCTCCCGCCGCCGCCGCACCACCTCCACCTCGGCCCGCACCCGCCGCCGCCGCCGCCGCCGCCGAGTTTGCAGCCGTCTCCCCCACAACCGCCGCCGCCCCAGTTGGGCTCGGCCAGCACCGGCCCCAGGACTTCCACCTCTTCTTTTTTAATTAAGGACATTTTGGGCGACAGCAAACCGCTGGCGGCGTGTGCACCTTACAGTACGAGCGTCCCCTCTCCCCATCACACCCCCAAGCAGGAGGGCAGCGCGGTCCCGGAGAGCTTCAGGCCCAAACTCGAGCAGGAAGACGGTAAAGCCAAGCTCGACAAACGCGACGACACGCAGGGCGACATCAAATGCCACGGTGAGTACGGCCCGGCCCCGCACTGCACCGTCTCAGCCGCCCTTAAAACCGGGGCCGCGGTGCTCGGCACATCGGCGAAACCAAAATCGGGGGGAAATCTGCGGTGGGAGCTCTCGCTCCACCGGGGCTGGTCGGTGATTCTCGCTACCACGGGTTTGAGATCAGTAGGAAATGGAATCGCGCTTTTTTTCCCCCATCCCTCCTCTCTCTGTAGGCCTTTCCTCTCTTTTTTCATTTAACTTCCCTGTTTTTAAGGAAATAGCCCGAGCAGTGAAACCAGAATGTATTTATTTTTAATGCAACACGCATAGATGATTCTCTGGCTTTCTAAGAACCGGCGGCTCAGCTGCAGCTACTGCCTTCAGCCTTTCCATTTCTGCTCATTCGATCTAAAATAAAAATATGGAAAAAAAAAAATCCCACTTCCCCAACAGCAAATAAAAGGCAAAAACCCCCAACCTTTTAATTAAAAATAAAAGAATTAGAACACAGTCGGCCCGCAATGGGCAAGGGAAGGTTAGAGGGCTTTGTGCATTCTGCAAAGCACCCGGGTTTTCCCAGCGCCGGGATGCAGGGTTTAGTTTCTCCATCTTTTATTCCTTTTGCTAATTATGGGTTTCGTGTTGATGGGGAAGCCCCAGCCGTGCGGGGCTCGCAAATGGAAATAGCGAGGTGTGTATGGGGAAAGCAAAAGGAAGGAAGGAAAAGAGTGAGGAAAGGCGAGGTGGGAGACGGCTGTTTCCCCGCGGAGCTGCCCTCCTCGCAGGCAGCTGGGGTCAGCGACAGGCGACGGGACACATTTCTCTCATTTTGCCCCACTGAGATATTTTCGCCTTGCTGAAGAGCACCGAGGCGCTCGGGCGCGTTACTCATTTTGCTCTTTCAACATTAGCATAAGAGTGCCCAAACCAGATGTATAGTCTGATCTGGCCATTTTTGTGTTCACCAACCTCCCCAGTGGGTCAATTAGGCAGATTATTGTTCTTCCTGCGGGGAAGATCAAGGAGCGCCACAAACCCGGGCCCGAAAGGAGCCGGATTGACATATCGATTTCCCGGTATTTCGGGCCAGGGGGAAGAGGGAGAGAAAATAACGAAAGCCGTGTAGTTGGCGAGCGGAGAGGGGAAATCCCGCCATCCCCTGGACGGGCTCGCGGCCGCTTTCTCCTCTCACCACACTGTATTTGACCATTTCCTTCCATGTCCCGGAGAGTCCCCAGGGAAGAGGGCGGTGGGGCTGGTAACCACGGCGGGGCGGGAGGCCTAGCCGGTGTCCCGCCGGCCCTCACCGCTCCTCGGCTCGCTCGCAGGGACAAAGGAGGAGGGCGACCGGGAGATCAGCAGCAGCCGGGACAGCCCGCCGGTGCGGGCCAAGAAGCCGCGGAAGGCGCGGACCGCTTTCTCTGACCACCAGCTCAACCAGCTGGAGCGCAGCTTCGAGCGGCAGAAATACCTGAGCGTGCAGGACCGCATGGACCTGGCCGCAGCCCTCAACCTCACCGACACGCAGGTGAAAACCTGGTACCAGAACCGGAGGTAAGGCGGGTCCCAGCAAGGAGCGGCCCTGGGCATTCCCGGAGAGCCGTTTTGGGGCTGCTCCTGCTCACGGGAGGGATGTGGCAAGAGCCGGCCGGCTGCCCCGCGCCCTCCCCGGCGGCGGGTTGGGGGGTCCGGCCTCTGTCACTGCTGCCATAATTTTCTGTCTCATTACATACGCTTGCAGCCACCCTAATTCTGTCGCAAACCATTAGTGTCAGCGAGATGCGATCTAACCATGTGCCGTGCTTATTAATTTGGCCGGAGTCGCCGTGTGCATGTGGCGAGGGGTGCGGGGGGTGGGAGGCGGGCACGGCCGGGGTATTGCCGTGTGCGACCTACGGGGCCGGTGGTGCGGGGCCGTACCGGGATGAGGCGGTCAGAGGAGGGGCCTCGCCGTTCGTGGACCTCCGCGGACCTTGGCCGGATGCCTTGTCGCGGCGCCCACCCTGCAGCCGCCTCTTGTTCCCCCCGGCAGGACGAAGTGGAAGCGGCAGACGGCGGTGGGCCTGGAGTTGCTGGCCGAGGCCGGGAACTACTCGGCCCTGCAGAGGATGTTCCCCTCGCCCTATTTCTACCACCCCAGCCTGCTGGGCAGCATGGACAGCACGACGGCGGCCGCGGCAGCCGCGGCCATGTACAGCAGCATGTACCGGACTCCCCCCGCGCCGCATCCCCAGCTCCAGCGGCCGCTGGTGCCGCGGGTGCTGATCCACGGGCTGGGGCCCGGCGGGCAGCCGGCCCTCAACCCCCTGGCTAACCCTATGCCCGGCACCCCGCACCCCCGGTGAAGCGGCACCGCGATCCCCGCAATAAGCCCTTCCCCTCCCCGTCCCCGAACAAGCCCCAGCACCGCAGAGGAGGAAGCAAGGGGAAGCCGAGGGGCAGGAGCTTCTGCAGGCAGCCACCGGCCACCGAGGGAGGCGATCAGTGAGAGCCAAGGACTCTTGAACCGTGAACCCAGAGCCGAGCCCGTAAGTGAAACGACCACACGCGGGGGAAGGCGGGCAGAGCTGCGGGGCGACCCGCCGACCACGGCTCCTGCGGAGCAGGACTTGGAGCTCGGAGAAAGAGAGGGACAGAGGGGGAGGAGGAGATAGGAGCAAGAGGAAAGGGAGAGGGAGCCCGAGCCCGCCGGAGAGACTAAACGGCTGCGGAGGACGGAGGGAATGAGAGCGGCTCGACCCCCGCCCGGCAGAGAAGACCGGGGAAACGGAGAACTTTGCACTGATTTTTCTCATGACCTTTTGTTTTTCTTTCTTTCTTTTTTTTTTTTTTTCTTATTGAAAAGTGGCATGCTCCCTAATGCGAACAGAATTGTACAGACCGAGTGCTCAGTGCTATATCATATTTATTATATGTCGTCAAAAAAAAAAAACCCAACAAAAAAGGACGAAAAAAAATCACTTCTATACGTTAGTTTAAAACGAACGAACGTGATTCTCCCCTATCTCTTTTCATGTCTTTTTTGATTCAGTAAAATAAATGCTTAGATGACAAAAATATAGATTTTTTTTTTTTTTTGTGACTAAAAAAAAAAAAATAGGGAAAAAAACCGGAAAAAAATTTAAATAAACTTTATCTTTTTTAAACAAACGTGGAAATTCAAGGTAGCTAATTTTCCCCGTGACGAGATTGCAAGAAATTCGGAGTAGAAAAGGCAAATGCCACCTTTTCAATTTTTCACCCTGGTCTCGTTGTTTCACAGCCTGCGCTGTGTTCTAAAATCTGTATTTTAAAGGAAAAAGGAATGCCCACGCAGGTGTTTTGCCCTTTGCCGTTATTTTAAGCACCTGGGCAGGGCGGCGGAGGGTTCGTAGGGAAGGGGCTGGCTCTGGTCATTTTCTCAGCCCCTCGGGGAGGGCGCGGCGGGGTTGTGTCTGGCTGAGAGACACGGTCTCACCCTGGCAGCCGTCTCTGTACAGAGCTGGGACAGACAGCGAGCGCCAGCGGTCGGGGTGAGTAACGAGTAAGGGAGGGAGGGCAGGGGTGTCCTGAAGGGCACGAAGCCCTCCGAGACCCACCGGCGTTTGATCTTTGTTGCTGCTCTCTTTCCCCTGGCAGGCAGATTCCCTCCTCAGCGCCTCACTTCCTCACGCCTGGTCCCGCGGGACGAGGGGGGAGCGCGGGTCGGAGCTGGGGGCTGTGACCCTCCACCGGGCTCTGGGGACGGCTCTGGCCCCAGTCTTTGGAAGGGAACACCCCCCTGCGAAATTAGAAAGTTATACAGCAATTACCTATAAAACATTCATAAAGTCCCATATTATCCACTCCTTTGAGGGTTTGCCTTTTTTTCCCCCTTCCTTTTTTTTCTCTCTGTTTTTGCTCGTGGGTTCCCTTTCATTTGAGATAGAAAGGGGGGGGGAAGAAATGGATGCCTCTGGGCACGTTTATTTGGGCTTTGCTAATTAGCGAGGGGCTTGCTGATTTCTCTGCTAATAAATTCGCGTTAAAACCATATTGACCTCTGCCTTGATACAACAAAAGGGGAGCGGGTCGGGAACGCCCACCTCGTTTTCTCTGCCCATGGTTGTGGCCGCTGCTGACTATTCCCCCACGCCTCTTCCGGGCCCCCCAAATTACCCCCGGTGAGAAGGAGCAGGGAGTGGGACCCTGGATGGCCAGAGCATCCCGTCCCCTTCACAGCTGAGGTGTTCCCAGGAAACGCATTTTATCTGGGCTGGAAAGGAGGTAGTAAATTTAGGCTCGGTTTAGGGCCCTTTCCCAGGTCTAAACAAATCCTGGGCTGCTTTCTTTCAAAAGGATGCGATCCAGCCATAAAAGCTGGTCCCGGCTCGTTGTTCTTCTCCGTGGCTGAATCGAGGCTCGGTTCTTACTGCACGAACTCATTGAGAAGGAGTGAGAATAAGGAAAGAAAGTTCACATAAAGTAGATGAGTGTCACCCAATTCCCGCTTCCTGAGTAGGGCAGGCCTGGGTCAGCGGGGTGCTCGCCTGGGCAGGGGAGGGAGCTCCCGGTGCTGTGAACAGGAGTAGGAAGCGCGGCCGTTCTGTGAGCCATGTAGAACGGTGTCCAAAGCAGGTCTGTCGGGGGAGTCGGGAGATGAACCACGACTTTCCCTGAAACTATGTCAAGATGCAGCTGGGAAGTGCGGGAGCAGGTCTGGAGCAGAAACCGCTCCCCTTTCGGAAAGAAGGGCTGGAAATGTAAGCGTTCCATTTGTACCACTCCCTGTTTGCGCCGGGAAGGAGCCCACCCGAAGACAGGCTGACCGGCCAGGTGTCCTTGCAGGAAAGGGTTCCCTCAGTTGTTTGTTTAAACCCTCTGGCACATGGCTACGTGTGTTGGAGAGCCGTGACCGGACAAAGAGCTTGGCGACTGTTCGGACCACCTGGAGCCGCCTCCCCGCCGGCGCAGGACCGGGTACCAGAGGTGGTTCGGCGCCGTTGGCAGCTGTGCCTCCTCATCTGCCCCGCTCGGGTGTTGTTCCCTTTCCTCCCCAGACAGATGCTTTCGTTGTAGTCACCCCCAGACTTGGTGCCCAGCTGCTGAATTCCTTCAGTCCCAGTCTCCATATTCCGCCCTCTCCCGGCCCAGGACCTGCTCTCGGCCCTGGAAGTGGATGTGAAAAAAGAAACCCATCTGTTGCCAGATGAACAGGGCTGTCATTACCTTAAATTGCGGGAAATAGTGGCATCCCTCTAAAAGACCTGGTGTTGATGCTAAGCGTGGAAACAAACTGTGAGTCTGTAGACGAGCGG
Organism: Agapornis roseicollis; assembly: GCA_002631895.1. Lineage (NCBI taxonomy): Eukaryota > Metazoa > Chordata > Aves > Psittaciformes > Psittacidae > Agapornis > Agapornis roseicollis. The sequence continues at coordinate 129,834 of NDXB01021928.1, read as the reverse complement.
TGTATAAGCGAGGGGATGCAGTCTCCCGCGGGTAGCTTCGAGTGTTGGCCCTCTTCCAGCAAGGAGCAGGGTGGCTGCGGTCCCGGTCCCGCCTGCCCTCAGCACCACGGACAGCGCCAGGAGGAGCGGGCTGGCCCGGCCCGGCTCCCCACGGCTCCTGCCGCGCCGGTAACCCGCGTTCAGCCCGCCGGAGCTTCCCACCTTGCCCCTGGCCAGGGCCGCACCGCCGGGCTCAGGAAAGGCAGCACGGGGACCCTACCGTCCGGCCGAACTTTGTGGCTTCCTTCCCCGGCCCTCTGCTATGATGGAGACTGAGGAGCCTGAGGCAGGCTCCAGCTACCGAAGCACCTCCCGACTTGCCCCTCCACCGCCCCGGAGAAAACCCCTGTGTTGGGCCAGCCCCTGGCTGTCAGGGGCCCGGCCCTTCGGCTCTGATGCCTTCCCAGGGCTTTGTCCCGGATGTCTGAACGTTGTTCCCACTCCAGCCGGCGGGCGGCAAGCGGGACAAGGCTGCTCCACTCCCGCCCGTGTTCCTCCGGACTGATACCAGCGTGACCGCTGTGGGATATATGAGCAACTTTGGTCTCCCTGTTCCCATTTTCCCTTTGGTTTGTTTCTGCTCTGTCGTGGCTGTGTTTTGCGGGTGGGCACGACAAGGGAGGCTGTTCGGGGAACTCCTGCTACGCTCAGACAGGTCTTAGCTACTCGTTGCAGCCTCCGGCTCTCGGCTGAGCCCTCCCGGAGGCAGAGCTGCGGGTAGGCTGCTCCGCTGCTCTTGAATAAAGGGCTCTCTTGCGGGATGCAGGAACAGGATCAAGTTTAATTACTCCCCCCTCCCGCGGGATTTGCTTGGCCTTCAGTAGAGCAGAAAGTGAGAAGGGGGACTTAGCTGGACACAGGGGTGAGCATTACCGTTCCGAGGGTGCTTGTCCGGGTCTCGTGGTAGCAGCTGGGCGCTTCGGAGGTTGAATCCACATTCCCAGCTGAGCAACCGAGTCCGGCTCAGACAGTGGGAACCAGCAAGCGGTACCAAGTGGAGCTCCCTGCCGTGTCGGTTACCCTGTCTACGGACCAACGCAGCCCACGTGTAGCTCTCCGGCGCTGCTCATAGCTCCTACACCTTTAAGTGTTTCTTGTGCGGGTGGGCATTTAACTTCTGTTATTTTTTACCTTTCCAGACTTTATCCTCCTCTAAATTCACAAGACGCTTCTGTGCGAATGCACGCTGTAAGTCGCCCTAAGTCCTTATTGCAGCCCACTGGAATGACTCTGCTCCAGCTCCTGGCGTAGACTGGCTGCAGCCAGGCTGAGCTCACCTATGGAGAGGGTAAACCCTTCCATAACGGTAGAAATTTGCCCAGCTCGAGAGTGGCAGAGATGGGCGGCGAGTACCCGTTTCAGGTTGGAATTACAAGCCTTTTCCACTCACTCTATTCCGACCTGCTGCTAAGCCCACTTCTCTCGCCGGTGACACCAGTAGCCGCTTTAACGAGGAGCCCCGTTTGCGGGGAAGGGGATATCAGTGAGCATGACCCTCGTCCCGCAGCAGGAGCGCCTGCTCTGTTCAGGGGATATGGCGTTGACAGCCAATGGGGCCGGTGACCCCTCGGGGAGCGGCGTCCGCCGCTCCCCGGTGCCCCCGTTTCTCGAAAATACCCCTGAAGTTCGCTCCTCCCTTGAACTGCTCCCGCCGTCGAAGGGGCCGTGGGGCAGCGGCGCTAGTGCCTGTCTCTGCGCGTTTCCAGCCGGAGAGCAGGTCCGGCGGAGCGCCCAGCACGTTAGAACTCCGTTTCCATATTCATATGCCCTATTTTTCACAAGCCGCTTCTATTAATGGAAGCGCACAAACTTCGGTCCTCAAAATTAGCGGATTTCAAAGGAACCCAAGCGAGGCTCTCTGCGCCGCCAGCGATGGATGCGGGGCGCGCAGCGACCCCCGGGGCTCCCCCCGCCGCCGCCACTACCGACATCCCCTTCCCGCTGCCCCGGGCCGTGCTCGAGGCCCTGCCGTAGGCACGCAAAAGTTGTCCGAGGTTGTGGCGTTCCCTCGTCTCTGGGAGCCATGTAGGGCGCTTTAATTGCCACATTTTCAAACCGAGGTAATGGTGGGGATGTCTCAGTAATTACCTTAATGAGATAACACCTTTCCTTCCCTGAACCTACTCATTATCGCGCTTCTTTTTCAAATTCCGAATACAAAGAGCTATACTTGTATTTTTTTTTAAAAAAGCAACAACAACAACAACAAAAAAAAAAAAAAAAAAAACAC
>NDXB01021928.1:7371-127448 GCA_002631895.1 Agapornis roseicollis | reverse complement strand
GGGGGGGGGGGGGGGGGAAGGAGGGAGAGAAGAGCTCTGACATTTGTTGGAGGTCTCATCCCCTGAAAACAAGCGCCTTACATGGATCTTTAGTGTACGAAGAGAGAACTGTACCCGGTTCCAGGAAAGGAGACTAAACATCTGGGGTACCTCTTAATTATTCTTGGTTGGCTTCTTTAGCTTGACCTGTAGGGATGCGAGGGTGTCAAAGTGATGAATTTTAAGATGTTGGGCTGTGAAGACGTGCAGCTGCAAGACTGATGGATTTAGGAAGGGAATGGTAACAAGGTTAGCTGCATGTGAAGTGTGAATTGAGATTTTTGCAAAGAGACTGTGATTGCAGATGGGCATAATGTTGTACCCTTGCATGAAATCTTGCTATTATTGTATAATGGTCAGACAGAGTGTGAAATGACTTATTACTTTACTTTTATTCTTTAATGAAGTTGGGTAGGGAAGGAGAACTACCAGGAAATCGATAGTGGTGGTGCACAGAAACTGTATGACAGGTGCTGATACATTAAGTATTTATTTAGGGTTTTTGGTTTTTTGTTGTTTTTTTTTTTTTCTTTTTTTTTCTTAGTATGTGTGTGCCCCCAGTTTTCTGCTATTACAGAATGCAAACAAAACTACAAATAGTGGATCTAGACAGTAAAGCAGTTGCAGAGAACGAGAGGGTATTTTCTTTGCCATCCTCATGTTCTGCAGTATATGTGAAGTAGGTGTTTCTGTGTGGCAGTGCAGTGTATACATCTTCTGTGTAAAATATTAGTCAGAGATGCCTAGATCCAGGCTGTGTGAACACGGTTTTGAGATAGTTTTTCAGCTGTTCAATGTGTGCCTCTCTTCAAGACCTTGACACAGGCCTGCAGTGATTTGTGGGCTGTTATGACCACATGTACATTCAAGTGGTCTTTCCTCCAGGTTGACATGCATGTGCAAATACCTCTTGGTACCTTCAGTACTAATCACAGATGTCAATTTGGGTGTTTTCATTCTAAAGATACACAGGGCAACATCTGTCTCTGATGTGGGTACATCCAGACATCTAAGGTGCTTTGCTGACATCTTATCACTTGTTTCACATGCAGTCAGGGTAAAACACCTATTACTGGAATTTATGGTTCAATTGTACAGCTGCAATGGTCTTTATGAATATGCAGCGAGGAAGAGGAACTGGAGCTGCTCCCTCAGGATACTGTCCTAAAAAAGAGGGTTCCCCAGGTGGCTAACCTCAGGATGTCACCGCTGAGAACAGTTTGGCAAATCCTGCACATAGTGAGTTTCTCTCAGAGAACAGCATCTCCCTGTTTGAAAACACACAGTGAAACCACAGCTTCTTGTATGCCTTCTCCTGTGGAAGGATACAGCCCATGGCTCAACGAGCTTTCTGAAGCACCTCTCCTGCAGTACCCTCCCCAGACCTTGTCCTCAGAGCCAGCACAGCTCTTTGCTTTGAGCCTGTCTGTGAGGTTTTGTGCCCTATACTTTCTGTGGAGTCTGGCACTGTTACGTTTTAATCTGAGGTCAGGAAGAACAAGAAATATGAAACAAGCTCAGGAATAATTGCATACCTCTTCTGCATTAACATACAGGGTAATAATGATGGCAGGATTGTGTGAGACAGAACACACCTGAGGCCTCATCTTTGTCCTTACAATAGTCTTTCAGATTTCCTTTTCATATTCTTGCCTCAACATCTGAACAAGTACAGATGGGTTTTAAGTTTGAATCCTCTTCCTGTTAAGAAACACCCTCTTGTAGGGTTGTGTCCCTCCTCTGGGAGATGAAAAGGCCCCTGTGATACACATGGGTTTCTTTAAAGCAGGATACTGACCCAATGCAATGCTGCCTATGGGAATGGCAAAAATGCACTGAGGGGCACAAGAGATCCTGCATGACACAAAAGGCCATGGAGTATCTCCCTGTCAGATTTGCAGCCTGATAGACTAGCAGGCATGTTGTAGCTTTAAATAGCTTGCATTGTGTGAAGAAATAACAAGAATTCCTGAAAGTTTTTAGGGCTGCCTGGTAAAAGTGATGATTCTGTTCTTAAGTGCATAGAAACATGGGGTGACACGACAGACACTCCAGTACCCCAGCAGTGCAAAAGAAATGGGCAGCTTCCCTCAAACTGGTGCTTTAAAGCAGGACAGAGTAATGTGGAAAATGAAGGCTGTCAAAAAGGCCTGTTTCAGGGATTTACCACTAGTAATTTGTCTGGTTCCTGTGGGTTTAAGTACCGTCACTGTCCCTGTATTCAAACTATGTAGTCTTTCTGCTTTAGAAGTTGTGAAATAAGAAGCATAGAGTGGTTTATGGGGAAAAAAAACAGCAAAGCATGTGTCTGCAATGGAGTCCCAGTATAGGCACTGACAGCTCCAACCTTACACCACATAAGCTTAATAGATCAGCAAGATTTTCTGCCTAAAGTGGAGGGATGCAAGGCAAGCATGTTGGCAACTTCTTACTTTTTTCACTCCTTAGCAGTCTAATTTCTTCTTCCTTTTCCCCCTTTCTCATTTCTCTTTTTCTCTTTCCTTCTGACACGCGGATAGACTCCACAGCTCATTAAAGTTGTAAAGTAGGTATGCTTTATTCAGCGCTGAGGTGCATGGGGATAACTCCTCCAAAGCATGCAACACCCCAGGGTTGTTTTCCCTTTACATTTATTCTCTTAAGGTATACATATGCCCCCCTTGTACTACTACTCCCCCTGTACATTGGCTAAACCCCCTGTATCACTTCTCTCCTTACCTCACTCTGCCAAGCACTCGGCAGCATGCCCTGGGAAGGCTGCTCACCTTGCCTGGTGACTGGTGGTGGTCATGGGCAGCCTGCCTTAACCAGCATACTGGTGTGTGGCTTGGGCAATGCAGCACCACAGTGAAGTGAGTGCTGCAAAGCTGTGCCTCTTCCATGGAGACTAAGCTCATTGCAGTACAGTATTCTAAAACACGCTTAACCTCCCCAGTCTCGGGTGTTGTATCCCAAATCTACTGCAGAGCATGGACACCCCAATTAGCACTTACAATGCACTGTTGACATTTCTCTGGGACAGCCCAACAGGAATAATTAAATGTGATATCTCATACAAAGTCATTTTTTTTTTCCCAGCAGAGGGTACACTACAAAATGAAAGCAACATCTACTGCAACAGCACTTGGCCAGATTTGGCTCTTGTGTATAACGTTATGTCTGCGGTGTAACTCAGCTGGCTTGGAAACACTTGCTCAGTGTTAAGTTCTCCTGTTTGCAACTTCTGCTGGTGACTGGTGAGGCTGGTCTCACCATAGCTCCAAACCCTCATCCCAGACAAAGCTGGTCAGGCTGGGTTAAGGACTGGGCAAAGCATTACTGACAGAACATCATTCTCTTGCAGATTAGCAGCGGTAGGGTTGTGTTATCATATACCCCACACCATGAAGCCAAAAACCCTATGGAAAAACACATGTGGCAGTAAATAAAAAAGCTCTCTGCTGCAATGCAGCAGGCTGTCCTTTGACACTGCTGATTACAGCAATGCATGGAAATTTAAGTGTATGTCTTGAGTATTTCTACTTGGTTTTGTTACCATTTCTTGCCTACTTTCATGCATTGCAAACTGGAACTTGGAAAGAACTTGGCTGAGTGAAGCGGATATAAAAATGATAATTTTTCATGTAACAGAGATCACATAGAGATTTCCTTTGTAGTTCATAACATTTCCATTCCAAAATGCTTGGAGAACTGAAGCATACAAATAGAGAAAAATCTGCAAAGTGTTGTCAGGTATTATTTATGTATTATCATTTTTGTTGGAAAAGACATGTAAATATAAAGAATTAGAAAACGGAGCTACTAAACTAAATTATAATGGAACCCACAATGAATCTAACATGAGAATAAAAGTGTAATGAGAACACATATTCTTCAGCATAAATACAAATCCTGTCTGTATGCTAAAGCCCTATTAATTGGATACTTACTACAGGAATAAATCTTTAAATGTGTAAAAAAACCTTTTCTGCTCTGTGATGAAATATAAATATCACCAGATTTATTAAAGAAAAAATTCTGCTAAATGACTGCTTCTCTTACATACTAATTTATGCTTACGCTACATCTGAAAGAACTCACCCTGATGTGACTATCAGCTAAACGAAGGAAGCTGTAAAAGGAAAAGGTTTAATGTGCATTATGAGAAGTTGCTTATATCAGGCATGGCAGGTTTCAATGAAGTTTTATATTATAAAACAGAGAAAAGGTGATGGTCTCTTAAGAGACATAATACTTATCCCATGAGTGATATAATAGTTCATAATTCACCAGAGAACAAGGCTCAAGTGAGTCATATATATTTTATGGCACAATTGGGATTAATACCGTACTTCAGAGAGGCATGCATAACCCACTCTATTTATGTGGAGAGATGGTTGAAAATTCACACTTTTCCAGCACCTTCTTTTCTTACCCTTTGGCATCAAGCTACAAGAGAATGACTTGAAAAAAATGAGCGTGGACACTGGGTGAAAACCAGACAAGGAATCAAGGCACCGCTACAGCATCACCATTTGCCAGGAGATGCCCCAGTGCTGGCACAGTGATTGGAAATGCTGATTTTCCAATGACAGCTTCCCAGAGCCCCAGAGGAAGAGGTTAGTCCTGAGCAGGAGCACTGTAGGGGGTGTCATTTTGGCTGATCTTGGTCTTTCAGTGGGAATGCAGAAGATGCTGACTTCAGTCTCTGCTTGCAGCCAATGTGGTCGAATGCAGTTGCCCCACATTCTGGGACATCACTGTGTCACCACTGACTGTAGCATGATGCTGTCTGTTGCTCAGGGAAAAGAGGCAGCTCGGGTGGTGCTCACCTTACTCTTGCCTGCCACAAAACATGGCAGTTTGGGGTTTCTGCTCCTTTTCTCTATGCCACAAATGGGGTGTTTAAGAACACTAGAGGCAGCATGTGGCAGTTTGGGGGATTTCTTTGTGTGGTCTGAGGGATGCTGGTGGAGGCCGAGGCATTACTGGGAACTGAGCTGCCTGTGCCTGTGAGACAAGACTTCCCCCACACTTCCCCCATGTCAAGGGCCATCACTGGTATTTATTCTCACCCACCAGCTGTTGAGAAAAAACAGCCTGGGACAAGGGATCTGATTCAGTCCTCCCTGTTTATAAAGAGGTGCTTTTGGGGCAGGGGAGATAAAATGGCAGGATGGAGCACCCAGGTGCTGGAAGGGAGGATGTGATCTGGGGTAGCTCTGCAGAGACGGATAGGGAGGTCTGGCCAGAGAATGGTTTGCTCTTGGCAGCCTCTAGCTCTGGTCTTGCTGGGAGATGGAGTTGGGCTCAGAGTGGTCTATGCTCTGCATACCAGAGCCAAACATACTGAAACAGGGGACCCTGTCACCTTTGTGGATATGTCACCCTGCATGTGGAGAGACGGGACACCTTACATTGGGCTTTGTCTTTGGTTTTGTCAAGGTCTGTGTCCTGTGGATTTAAACTCCTGGCTGCCCATACTGACCAATCCCCCTGTCATGGAATGGAGTGTGCATCCCCAAGGGGAGTGGGGGTGGGGGGTGGGAGGGCGTGAAAACAGCAGCAGCACCTCTGGCACACAGGAGAGCCGGCTGAGGGCTGGCTGAGGGGATCTGAGTCTCCTGCACTGCCTTATCTTTGTTCTGTTTTGTTTTTTTCCCTTCTTCATGAAGCAAAGGGCTTGAGATTGAACCCAGGCTCCCAGGACTTCATTTTTCCTTTTGTTCTGTAGAGGTCATAGCAGATAGTACCTGAGGGGAAGGGGTTGCTTGCCTCATTTCAAAGACCTCTGTGAACAAGTGGCTCCTGCTTCCCACCACTTCTGGGGAGGAGTGTGAGCACCCAAACAGTCGGGCTCACCCTTGGCACCACGAGCCTTCCCTTGCTCCTGAGTGGGCAGCTTGGACAGTTCAGAAAGATCAATAGTTAAATCTACTGCTTTTTGATCTGCTGGGCTCAAAAGGTCTCATTGCCTCTTCTATTGCTCTCAGTTTGACTTAAAACAACTGACTCAACCATATAGGTATTGGCATCTTTCAAGCATTTTTTTCCTGGCAAAGTGCAGGGAGTTTGTGAGCTTTTTTAAACTAGCCTGGAGGGGCTGATTCATTAAAACTTGGATCTCTGGTGAAAAGCTCACTGTAGCTCTTAAAAAGAGATTAAAAAATATTTCCTTCGTGATCTTGCACATATATAGTGGTAAGTAAGAGCTTTGTTGGAGCTACCAGGATTGGACAGGTATCTTTTGTCATAAAGAACTACTGTATGTATATAATAATATGCTTAAATGATACATAACCACCATTTTCCAAGTACTCTTAGCAGAAAGCATTTTATACCACATGGTTATTTTATTGTGCACATTACTTGTGATTGTTACAAACCCTTGCCAATGAATGACAAATTTACATACACATCATGTCAGCCGGCAATATTTTGCAGCCTTAATTGCTTTAGCTTCAGGCATTCTGTGTCAAAATAGAGTGTTTTACGTCCTGCAAGTTGCTCTGCTTCTTTGCAACAGTTAAATTATTCTGTAATTTGCCTGTTTTCCTTCTAATGCATTGTCCATTAAGTCATTTAATAATTTATGGTATAAAATGTATGATGCAACCTTAAACAGCGTTTAAAACTATACTGAGGTGTTCCAGTCGAAAGGATGAAAAATCTTAAAATGCATTTGTTTAAAACATTTTTCTAATGGCTTTTTGCCTGCTATAAGGATGACATTACCTGTGTTTATATGGCTGAGTTTGGCTGGTGGAGTCCAAGGCTTTGATTCCTGAGCAGAGCAGCTGGCGTGGAGTGGAGGCACAGGGGGACGAGCTGTCAGCAGTCCTGCTGTGGCAGGAGCCAAGTGTGGAGCTGATGCTGCAAATGCTTATGTACACTCACCATCCCTTACTCGTGTGGATGCCCTTTAATTGTTGAACAGCCCCTGTGACAGCAGAGTGTGAGTAAAGTCTGGGTTTTCATGTGCTGCAGAAGTCCTTTCACATTTGCCACCGAGCTCCCAGTGAGAACAAGAGGCAACCAAGAGCTGTAATTAAACCCAGAATGACAAAACACCCTCTTTCCATCCACTTGTACCCTTTCACCATTCTAATCTGCTGTGTGTTTGTTGTGCAGTTTCCAAGGACTTTGTGTTAGAAGAAAAGCAAGCATCCAAATTGTGTGGCCAACCAAAACTAATACACATGCAGTGTTCTCTCTGCTAGACCAAAGCGTGGTCTGGAGGTGGTTGCTCTGCCCAGTGCCTTGGTTGCCAGTGATCTCCTTCTGGTTATTTCCTTTTGGAGAAGGTCTCAGATCAGACAGCTCTGAGCTGTTGTCATGTTTCATCTGGTGCATCAGGGATGGAGGAACTGGAAGTGATTTCCTAGGAAGACTTGCAGACTAAAGGCAGTTTAACTGAACACTTAAGGCATTTTTTTGCAGAAGAGGAAAGTGTTCCTGGTCACGAGAGGACAGGGGTGCCCACAGCCCAGACACTGAGTGTTGCTACTCAGGACTTACTTAACATGTCTGCATATGCAGTGAGTGGTGCAGATACATCTCTTCTTTTGGGTTGAGCAACAGTTATGATTTCTTTTACTGTGCACTTTTCTGGGGGATATCACTGACAGAGAAGGTTTTTAGCTACCTGAAGTTCTCTGACAGAGTTCCTTGCTGTGCTGCTGTGAATACAGCTTAAGAGCCTTGAGAGTTCCGAGGCTTTGGTACAGCCATAGTGCTCACTATTGGTGCTCACTAGCAGTGTCTCTCTGTTCCTTCTATTGTTTTCTCTTGGGTTTTTAATTTGTCCCGGGATCCTTCTTCCCCAGTAAATCAGCAAAAGGATGTATTGGGGTAGGACAGGTATGTATGACAGGTACACAGACCGCAGCGCTACTTGCTTGTGGATTGTGTGTTCTCAGTTCTCTGGGTACAACACAATATTTGCCAAGAATAATTGTGAAGCGAGAGGGTCATGTTCATGGAGATAGTGTTGGTGGGAGCAGCCTGGGAAGGATCCTCCCCTGGGCCCTACAGCCCCTACAGCCTTTGGGTGAGTACAGCCCCCAGACAATTCCTCACCTGTGACCTGGGGGTGGCTGCATTTCATACACACGTTCAAAAACAAAGACAGTGATGGGAAAGTGAAGAAGCAGAGCTGGTGCCTTCCATTAGCTACTGCATGTTTGTGTAACACCTCCCTCTCTGCTTCAGTGGTTATTGTCCCATTGGGAAGCAGATTCATCCCTTGCGAGAAATTATGAGTGCTGATTGCCAGGAAATGATCAACAGGCAAAGGAATATATATGGTCTGGTGTGTTCAGGACTGTTTTCTTCTAGATTCACTTAGAACCCAGGAATAGAAGGCTGATGTAAGCATGAGCCCAGACCTGCTCCATGGCAAGCATTTGAGATGTCTGCTTTGTCTCCATGTGTTGAATGGAGACATCAGAACTTCACCCGGTCATTGTACACTATTTCTAGTGGCTTTGTACTCACAATGTATCAGTCAGAGAGGGTCTATATTGTTGGCTTCTGGTTTCTGTGATGCCAAAAGGGTGTCTCTGAGCAAGATGTGCTGGTGACTGGCTGGCTGGTGCTCTCTGCCTTGTCTTCAGACTGTGCCTCTTCTGAGCGTTTTGATCTCCGTGCCCTGACAGATATCTCGGCTTCTGTCTGTTCTAGTCCTGTAAGAGCTAGACCCTGATTTGGTAGTTTATCCAATTTACAAACCTCCTCAAGGCCAGGAAACCACGTAGGTATAAACTCATCTTAATATATTCCTAATGAGAAATCTCTGGTGGGCGGCACTTCCGAGAACACACTTTGCACAATTAGGGCTCCACACCCAATTTGCTAAGGGAATGGAAGGAGAAATCTGCTGATTTGCCACTGAGGATCTCCATTCCCGTTTTCACATTCAGGTTTCTGTCTTTCCCACCCCTGAAGTGCCCAATTTGGCTTGAATACATTTTGAATTATAACAAATATCCCGATACTCACACCCCATGAATGAGGGCAGAAGGCAGGGGGCAACTCGTGGCTATGCTCCTGTTCTGGATTTAATTTTTCATTGATAATTAGACTCTCAAAGCCACCTGATATTTTTGACCAGCGGGAAACAAAGGCCCACTGATTGACTCCAGGGATAGATGCAAGCGGCCCCCACTGTGCTCGCGCAGCAGCTTCACAAAGACTCAAAACAAGAGCTGTGGCAAATTGGCTCATCCTGCAAGTTTCAACTGGCCCGTGGTGTACAAGTAGTAAATTGAGAGCTGATATTCCTGAGAATTATTTATTAGCAAAACCCAGTGTCTCGCTCCCCTCGTAGTTATCCTTTGCAAACAGCTTTTTACCAGTTTGGATGAGCAATCTGCAGCACTTCATTATTTTCCTTATATTCAGGTAATTATTAAAAAACAACCTATCTCTGTTCAGGCTGGCAGCGGACTGCATCTGTACCCAGCTGGGCTGATACCTTAACAGTTAGGCATTATGTGTTTAATTGCATAAAAAGCTAATGGGATGTATTTGCAGGAATTTATTGCAATGCAAACAATAAAGGATTATTATTTTGAAATTCATTTCTGGCGCTTTTTGTGTTGTTAAAATTCTAAATAAAGGTGTCATGGTGACAGTTTCTAGTGGAGTGACCAGTTGTAAGCATTTAGTACAAAAAAGGTGTGAAAATACTAGGCTGAGACCAGTTAGCAGAAATCAGTGCTATACATGCTGAGACCTGCAGTGTCAAACCAAATCTGAGTAAGTCGCGGAAGGGGATTGATAACTCTTATTGTTCCATCTCTTTCTTTCTTTTTTTAATAAAACCCCACATGTTGATGTACAGGAAGATAAAACCAAGGCTGTTTCGTTAGCTATATTTTCCCCAGCAGCACTTCTCTTAGGTAAGTTGAAAACAAAGTGCCACTTCTGAGGAATAATAAAGCTTCTTGCCTGCATTGTGGCAATTCTATGTGAAAAGTATTTATTTAAAGAGTGTATTTATAGAGAACAACTATTATTTTTTGCAATAAAATACCCTAAACAGCAAATAATGTCATTGGGGGGGGGGCTGTTCTTTGCTGGAAACAGGGGTTTCTATGGGTGTGTGGTGAGAGCATGCCTGTCCTGGGGTACATTCTAGATATGTTGATAGAGATGAGGTCATTTGTACTGATGAATGTCTTGCAGAAAGTGGTTGCTTCCTTCCCCAAGGGGAATTTATCTGTGGAGTACTGAGGGTTTATGAGGGAGGGTCTTTTCCAGGGAAGAGACAGTGAGTGAGTTTTCCTCTTGGGTTGATCAGAGCTGGGTGTGGGGGACAGAGCTAGGTCAGGAAGCAGAGGTCCTGCAAAGCCTTTTCTTACTAAGCCCAGAAGAAGGTAGGCAGCAAGCAAATATGCACTTCAGAGTGAAGCTGCAGGAGAAATGTCCACCCAAGGTTAGTGCTTTTGGCCTTGCTCCAGCAATGCACTTGAGAGTCAAGCAGGGATAACTCCTTCTCTCCAGGGTCTTTGGGATGCGAAGGCCCCTGTCAGAGGGAACGAAGCTTTCTGTGCTGGTCAGTGTAGAGTCCCACTAATGTGAGAAGCAGAGCCAAGGCACTGCTGGCTCATCCCCCAGCCTGCTGCTGTACTTGTTCCCATCCCAGAGCTCAGCACACATCTCCTGTGCTTGGTGCATTGGAGAGACTCAGAGATTTGGAGTTGTGTCCTCACTTGGTTGAATATTCGTAGTTCCCAATGAAAAACACCTCTAAATTGGAGTCCACAGCTGGAGTTTGTGGAAATATTTATCTTTCCTTTCAAGCTGCCTCCTAGAGTCTTTTTGCCTGTAATTTTCCCAGGGAGCTGAAATAAACCCTTAGCAGGTCACTCTGGAGAGGGTAAGAGGCACAGGCTGGTCAATACCAGCTCCTGAGGCTGAGGTGACCAAATCAGGGACCAGCCAACAGCCTGTGGATGTTATCCAACATTTGTATCCCATTCAGGATGATGGAAGCAAATGCTCCCTGCAGGCATGCTGCCACTCTTCTGCAGCCAGAAGGTAAATTTAGGCTATCCTTGTGGGGCCTTGTGCAGTACTCACACCAAGATGGCTGCATGACACATGACAGTGAGACCACACAGGTACTGTGTCTGCAGTCCCCCAGCAGCATTGTTTTATCCTTTCAGCCTTGGACAAAACAACACAATTACAGGAACTAAAGCTGCTGTCTTTGATGATGAGAAATTCTTTTGCAGCCTTGATTTTGAATACATCTTGAACACGCTGCCTACAAGATGTAGGCAGAAATGAGCTGTGCATTTAACTGGAGCAGTTGTGTATTTTGTTGGTGTCACTCAAATAAAGTGAAGCTTCGTGAATTAAATGGCTATTTAATAGTGAAAAAGAAGTACCTCATCATGATATTTTCCAGTCATGTTTGCACTGGGGTGAAGCCAGACCCTGGGCAAACCGGAGGGTCTCAGCTGCCTGCCACGGGAAGAGACATGATGTCCTGCGAGGCAAGGAGAGCCCAGTCTATCTTTTCCCACCAAATTCCATCTGGCTGGCTCTGCCATGCAGCTCTCCCTGCAATATTCCATAGGTGCTCATCTCACACTCAGTAAATCCACCATCAACAAAGCCTTTCTGCAGCTGTGGGGCCCACTGAGTCCTCAGACACTTGGTCTTGTACTCACAATTTGTGTCTTTAATACAGTAAGCCACCAATTTGTTGGCTCTGTAAAAATAATGGCCAAGTTGTTCCCACCAACTGAATTCCCATGGGATGGATTTGGCCCCACGCATGGGATGTGTATAGATTTAGTGTGGGCTGGGCACTGTTATGGTCCTTCTCCAGTACAAATTGATGTGGATCTGTGTTTCCTCCTAGATAGAAATGGTTTCCTCCTAGACCGGTTTGTGTTTCTGGTAAAGAAAGGAATCAGGTCTATACAGTTCAAAGTAGCTGTGCAGACATCAGTCCTTTGAGGACAATTAATGGCAAAATATACAGGGCATATGGGCCCTGACTATGTAATTTGCTGAACAGATTCAACCTCCTCAAAGTGGAAAACTGCCCTGATTTGACAGTGTAAAGAAATGATATACAAAAGGAAGAGCAGTTGTGATCCAGTTGTCAGAGAGACTTGAAATTAACATTGAACATTTGAATCAAAGTGAAGTGAAATATCTCAGGCACGTAATCTGCTCATTAAAAATGCCACTTTCTGATGGTCAAAACTGAAAACTTCAGATAGACAAAAATAACAAAATGAAAGGATAAAACTGCTTTTGGATTTCTTTTATGAAGTTAAAGGTTCTGATTTTTTAAATCTGAGGGTCATCTTTTGAAGCTGAATGCGGCTAAATACAACTGAATCAGTCACAAGCACTAAATAGTGTGTATTTCTTCTTGCTGAGAAACCTGAATGCCTTTTTTAACCCATATCAGCTCAAAAGGAAAGGTTATTTTTCCAGTTTAGCCACCAAACTGAGGAGTCCATTATTTGCATCCCTCCGGTTGAAAGACATTCCAGTATTTATCTTGCTGCTGCTGTTTCTGGAGACACAAGAATTATCTGCTGATCTGGTAGGGAAACAGAATTAAAAACAAACCCCTGAACATGTAGGTCCATTATTTCCATTCCACAATAATTATGCAGTGTGTTAAACAATGTGTACTTCCATCTAATGCAAAGCCCACTACCTGCAAATGCAACATTACCATAATACCTCTCTGGTTAGACAGACAGTGAGGCTATGATTATGCAGAGTGTTGGGAGAACTGTATGTATAAAATTACTCTGGAGAAGAAGAAGAAAGTGTGTGTGTGCGGGGGGAACCCACCCCGAAGTAAAAAGCTAAGCCAGCACATTATCTAATTCTCAATGTAAAATAATGCAGGAGTGCGGAAGATGAACATCTGATTTGTCACATCTGATACGCTAATGTTTTATCCAAAAGGAAGAACACATTGTAACATGCTCATTCATCTGCATAAACACCACCTGGCCCTTTACAGGCACCTACTCAAGTAACAAAAGTTAATGGCAGCCCATTTGTAGCCGTTTCACTGGTAGGGATGGGTTGTTTTCATTCTAAAGTAAGGTATTTGCACAAGGAGCAGCCTCCCTCGCAGCGCTTGCTTCTGAAACTTCATCCTCAGTGGCTAAAAATTAAAGCAATTTCAAACAAATGTTAGAAAATGGCATTTAAAGCCTGTACCAAGCACACTCTCACACATACACATACGCACACACGCATAATGCACGTCTAAACACATGCAAACACACACACAGTTTTTAATCCCTGGCCATATGCGGCTGTGGAGATACACCAGAGGACTGTAATGCAAATCTATATTTATACCTAAAAGTGCTGCTCTGGTCATGATCTAAATAGCAGCTAGATATGGTTTCTAATGTATGGCTGGGGATGAAACAGATTTGTTGCTTGCTATTTTTTTCTAACTGGAGCATCATGGTGGCATGCTTCAGTAAACATGCCTTTGTGCTACATTACACATATGTGCGTATCATCACTTTGCTTCAGACTAAAATAAAACCTGGGCACCCAATTCACTCAGACGCTGTGTACCAGCTCTGTTGCAAATTTAGGCAGGAAGGTGTGAAAGCCAAAATAAATAGGTGAATTATGCAGCTATAAATCATCCCCCCTGCCCCCCCGGGAAGTGCATAGTGCTGATTGAGCTTCAGTGGCAGCAGCATTAGGAGAAGCCCTGCAGGAGGTGCAACAGGACCTGGGCTCTGGATAGGGTGTGATTGGGCCAGATGACCTCCAGCAGCACTTTGCAGCCCAAATTGTCCTCTGGCTCTGTGTGTGTATGCCCTTTGGCTGAAGGAGCCTCTTCTCCAGCTCCAGGGTCGTGCTGGAGCTCTTGGGTGACGGTGGTTGTTTCCAGGTATGTGGTAGGGTGAACCAGTTGTGGGGCTGGTTGGCTTGAGATGGCATCTCTGGGAGGAGGAAGGCTGGATGTCTTTACAACTGCCAACTCATTCTTGACCAGGGACTTCAGGTATCGAGAAAGACTGTGGGTGGTGCATTGGTGTTGGTCATGTGCACTTTTGCCTCAGGTGCTAAGCTGGGGCTTTGGAGAAGACTGGGAAAGAAACTCGGAGAGCTGGACCTCCAAACCCCTCACTGGGAGGAAAAGTGTGCTGCCAAGGATAGGACCCTTAAGCCAAGGTAAGCTCATATCAGGGCCCTGGGAATAACAACAGGCCTTTATGACCCTGACTGGCCTACCTGGGGTTCCCACTGTCACAGGTCTAGGAGCTGCATCTCAACTCTCCTCATGGGAAAGCTGTAATACAGAGCTCCCTGCTTATGCCCAGGCAACTCACTGGCTCATAACTAATACTGATGTGAAACTGCAAGGGTTAGACAGTAAGGTGGGTGCCTTGGGTGAGCCAGGTAGGAGCTGTTAGCAATTAAAGAAGATAAGTGGGCTTGATTAGCAGTCAGTCTTGCTCCTGAATCAGCTTGCCACTTTCTCTTGCCACATCAGGGATCATGATGCCTGTAATGGGTACAGAACAGGAGTGCACCACCATGTAATTTTCCTTCCAGGTATGATTGTGCAGTTTTCCTCTGTGGACAACCCCAGAAAGCTGTAAAGAACTGATAGCTACTGATAATCCTTCTCTGGGTGGGATTTCCAAGGTAATGGTTCTCTGTCACCTCCCTTTTGTTTGTGGGAGAAGCCATCTATCATTCCCCTAGTTCAGCATTAGCAGCAACCTTTTATTTTCTGCTGGTACTGCCTTGACCAGTGCATTTAAGAGCCCTGTTTTGTTTTGTTTTGTTTTGTTTTGTTTTTTTAGCACATGTGCACCTAAAAACAGTCCATGAGAATCAGTGTAGGTCTTCTGTATAACTATGGGGTCTACACATAGCAGGAGACAGAAGTTAAAGGAAAGAGAAAGGAGAGAAAACAAGTGGGTTCAAGCCTGATACTAAGAACCTCAACTCCACTCATCAGGAAGCTGCCAAGTGTAACTGTCCTCCTTTTACTTGACTGAGAAAGTGAAGTTCGCTTTCTCTCACACACCCTCTCACTCTTTCTCTTTCCTTGATGCTCTCAGAGATGTTGGTCTTTGGTCAGTTGCCATTGCTGTAAGTTTCTTTAAGTTGTAAGTGACCAATCATCTCAATATGGTGGGGTTCCTTCATCTGAAGAGCTCCTGCAGATACTGTCCCTGTTTAAGTAAGCTGGGAGTCACTAGATTAACAAAAGGCTGGCTGAGGATATGTCTTTAGGTTTGTGATAGGAAATCTTGTTTTACTAGCACCTGTTTTTAAAGAACCCTAGAACAAAATATGTAAGTCTGTACATTCGTGTTCCTGTATTTTATTGTCTGTCAAATAAGGCTCTGTATTGAAGAATATGGTGATATGTGCATGTATCTCATCAGCAATTTTGCCCTTAGTCTGTATTGTTGCTACCCTCAGCCCTAGAGATCCCGAAACAGCAGATGCCACTTGAACTAATTTCCCCAAATCAGTTTAAGTTTTGTGCTCTCTCTGTGTGTACGTGGGCTCTTGGTCACATGCAGGAGCTCTGTGAGTAGCAAAGGGGCACTGCTATCATCATTCCCTCTGCATACCATGATGGAAAAAAAGTCTGTTGCTTGAAGTGCCATTGTACGTGTGCAGAGGGGCTTTAGCTGAGTCCAGTGTACATCATAGCTATGTGTATATTTGAAATAAAAATCTCCCTGTTAGCCCAGTCTGTTGAAGAAAGGAGAATGTCAAGAGAATACTTATCTTTTCTTTGCCTGCGAGGGAAAACAGGTCTGAGATCAATGGGAGTCCTCAAAGGGAAGTTGAGAGGGTCCCTTTAAGAGTAATCAATGTTCTGGGTTTTTTTCCAAGGGGAAAATAGTTTTCTGTTTGCCTTTTTTCTTTTTCCAAAGAAATGCCATTAGCTCTTTCACTGCTTTGTTCTAATGTTATGTATTATCAGTAATTACTATTCCTACTGTAACAGAGTGTCCGGAGGACTTTACAGAGGAGCTGCATAGCTTCTGCCCCAGAAAGTCACCTTGTCTGTCTCTGGATGGAGGGAGAGAGGCTGTTGTGTTGGCTAAGCAGAGGGCAGGTATTCCAGAGGATCTTCCAGGTGGAGCAGAGCAGGAAGAGTGACTATGTAATGAGAATTAACCTTTCCTCTTGATGGAGGGGGACTTGGGCTTCATAGTAGCACTTTTGGGCACTGGCAGGCAGAGGCAGGCTGCTGCAAAGGTCTGACAAGCAGAGAGCTGACCAAAGCTGGGGGAAAGAAGGTGGCCACATCCGGTGTCCCTCTGTATCTTTTAACTGCCAGGTACCTGGGGTCATCAGGACACATCAGGGTTTCTGTGTCCTCACTCACCTGTGTACCTTTTGAAATCTTCCTACTGATGCTGCAAATACAACCATAGAATCATAGAATCAATCAGGTTGGAAAAGACCTTTAAAGATCATCAACTGCCAGCACTGCCAAGGCCACCACTAACCCGTGTCACTAAGGGCCTCATCTACACCATTTGTGAACACTTCCAGGGATGCTGATTCCACCACTGCCCTGGGCAGCATGGGAACTGAGGCAGTTCCCATGTCTTCTGAGAGCCTCAGCTAAAACCTGTGGTGTGTAGCCTCTTCCTGGTGAGCATGGCACTGTGATATGCTTTCCCTCTCTGCAGATCCTAGGCTGTATGCCATCTTCTTTCTCTCCTGTCCATATTACCCACATACAGCTTAACATATCAGGCTGGGACTGAAAACTCTTTCCCAGCTTTGTAGCTGTAGTCTTGGACTCATGACTGCTGCTTGTACCCACTGTAAGACTGAAACACTCACAAAGCCCAGCTCATAACCAGAGCTGGGCAGAGAGTGCAGTGGCCTGAGCTGTAGCTAAGTGCTGGACACACCTAGAGGGGCGGTTGAATGAACATTGAGCCTCACCTAGAAATAAGCAGCTTCATTTGTGCGCACTCATGCATGCAGATATGGATGCATGCTTATGCAGTAGGGTTTACAGAAAATCTAAGATTGGTAGATTTTGCTAATGAGTAGACTATGTCCAGAAAAATATATAACTCCATTCTGCAGAGGTATTGTTGTAGTTAGCAGCTAAGCATGAAAAGTGATTGTTTTTTCAAAGGTGGTGGCGTGTTTAACACTTATCTGCTGCAAATATTAGTCTGGTTACTGTGATTTTTTTATTTCTTTTTCAGTAACACTTGCATATCTATAAAATTAAAATAATCCAGTCTGTGGCAATAGATCAGGATCTGGCCCACTGATTCCCTCATTAGAATTTATTGGGTAAAGTAATATGAAATGTCATACACAGGGGCAAACGCCATGGCCGAGCTCTTTCCCTGTTTTGCTCCTTGGAAATGAAATGGAAGGAATTCACAAGCAGCTCTACAGTCTGCTAGTGAAAATAGACTATTATGCACAGCCAGTCATACCTGCTTCTCTTCTGGGTTTAAGTGGGTTAAATAAAGTGTTATTTACAAGGAAATAATGTTTTTCTTAAATTATTGGGACTTAGAGAAAGCTCTTCCTTTGGAGCCCTGTGTACAAGCTTTTCATCAAGAAATGCTGATGGCTTGTTATGCTTCAGCTGGTATAACTGCTGTCTTTTTGGAACAAAGGAGCAATTAGAAATCATTTGTTATAAAAGCCTCTTCCCTTCTGTTATAAGAGCCTTTGTCTTTTGCTGACCCTTTTGAAAGTTGCAGTTTTGCAAAAAAAACCTTGAGAGAAGGAGGCTTTCTTGTCTTTAATCTAAGAGCAAAGTAAGAGCCTAAGTAACTGTCTATGGTCCCACTTTAATCAAGTTAATGCAGCCTGCTAGACTACAGGCTTTGCTTAGTACAAAGAGACACTCAGATGTAAGCTCATGAGTGGATACTTTCACAGGGCATTCGACTAAAAACCAGCTCTATGAGATAAGAGATCAGGTCCAAGAGGAGTCAATGACATGGCATACAGGAGGTTGATAGGGGCTGGGAAGGATGCTGGGGTGTTCTGGAGGAGAGGTGTAGTGGCAAAAGCCAGCTGGGCCCTCTCTGGCATAATTTCCTTTATAAGGTGCTTGTGAAAAAAGAAGTGCACTGTGATGGACCTTTGTTTAGTTCAAAGGTTTTTACCTCTTTATTCTAAAGCCCCATTGTGAATTCACAGGGCTTAAAATATGTATCACTGTCCCTTTCATTTTATCCTTCTGAAAGAAATCAAAGGCAAACAACAAGGAAAAGTTTCTTTCCAATGAGCCTAGTCTGTTTGAAATGGTGTGGTGTTTGTACATGTGGTCTCTCATAGTGTGTGTTCAGGCGGATCTCTCTGAATTTTGTATACAACTTGGATAGACATTATACTTGGGGGGAAAAAAGGGGGGATGAGGAGTTCTAGGTAACTTCTAGGTAAGTAGGGTGCTCTTTCTACTCTGCTCCCCCAAGAGAAACTTTAAAACACATTTTAAAAGAGATACCACAAAAACTTCCCAATATCTTTCTTTTGTACTATAAAATTTGTGAACTTTCATCTGACATTTAATTACTGCAATCTTTCACCTTTGTCTTTATCAGCTCTTACGGTCTAAAACAACACCATATATATATATATAAAACCCAACATAAATATGTCTTTCTGCTCTCCAGAATCTTATCATAGGCAGAAGAAATGATAAATAAGATTGAATGCAGAATAAAATCCACAGGGTTCATTTCAGCTTCTATCCACAAATAATAAATGCATCATGAAAGAAATAAATACGCAGTGAAACTGCATTGCTTGACATCATATGCAAAAGAACTTAGTCATGAACATTACTAATTGTTTCAGGATAGTATTTTGCTGCTGTGGGCATGTTTTTCATTGAGGAGGAGAGAATTGCTTGCTTTCTCTATTTGCAGGGCACTTGATGCTCTCTGCTGACATATGATATGTAGTTTAAATTCTATCTTTTATCTGTTCAATACATTTAAAGCATAATCTCAGTGATTGACAGTTTTCATGAAAAAAGGAAATGATCCGGTTTTACTGTGAAGACAGAATAATCTGTTAACAGAGCAAAAATATTGGTGACACTACAGTGTTTCCAAAGGAAATATTTTGTGCCTCATCCTGGGATGTGAATCAAAACAATCATGACAGGTGAATGAAAAGAAGAAAATTAAGATATAGCTACAAACAAAAGCAACATTAATAATTCAGGTAAATAAACTTCAGTATACAGAAAGAAAGCACGCTGTCAAGGTGATGGAGAATGTTTCCTCAAATGCAGCACATCTAGGCAGCAGAAAAATATACAGTGATTCAATGTTTTACATTTCCACAAGGGCTTCTTACATCCCTAATTTCGCTCCCCTTGTTATGTTTTCCAATGTAATATTATTTAGTGTGAGCCACAAGCTAAACCCAGTTAAATGAGTCTGGTTTTTAGTATCTTGAACTTCATTACAAATCTAAGGTACAGAGAATGCCTGCACTGCAAGTGGGGTGGGTGGTTCTCTTCCTCTTTAATATACTGCTATTTATTGATATTCAGCTTTAATTGGCATGCAACACCGCCCTCTCTGCTTAGCAAGCTCTGCTCTTCTGGCTCTGGGAGGGACCTGGTTCCTCTACTGGGATCTTTCAGCAGCGTTTTCATATTCATGGCAATTTATTTTTAGTTAGCCATGCAGTCGGGGCCAGACTCCACCCAGATGAAGGCAGGCTCACCAGAGGTGCTGATGTGCTGCAGGGCACTGTCCTGGCATGCTCCTGCCACTGTCCTGCACTGCCTGGCCTTAGGAAATGCTTCCCACATGCTGCAGAGATCCCCCATTACCCACAAAGTCTTCAGTCAGTGTAAGTGGAGCAATGGGGCAGTGAAACTGTGCTGCATTTGGGTACCCTGGTATGCAGCCACAGCATTCTCTGTACTGTGGAGGGGAGTGGGTACTACTTGCCTCCATCCTCCTCCATGGGAGCTGGCTTTATCCAGCAGCAATGCCTCTGGTGGGGTTCAGCATGTGGGGGACTCACTTGTGTCTGCCATGACCAACTCCTAGGCATGGGAGAGAGGGAATAGGGAGTGGGTGTCATTGATGTGATTTTTGAACTCCTGTCTGCCTTTCAACTACAGCTTGTGTCAGGTCTTCCTCTGGTAGCTCTATTGCTGTTCCCTCCTAAAGCATGTGCTCTTGGAAACCAAACCTGGGGTAGCTGGTTTCCTAGGGATAATGTAGTGTAGTATAATATAAGCTATGCCCTTAGTTGTAGTTAGTTTTTTCTCTTTATATTCTCATTTAAAGCAGGAAATAGTAAAGGCCCGGGTTTCTCTAAGTTTTTAAATGACTGCATATAGACTTATGAAATGCTTTAAACATTACTACACTAAGAAAAAAAACCCAAACCCACCAACTGCAGGAGAAAAACAATTTGCATGTATGACTTCAGTGCAAACTCTACTGTTTCAGTGTTTATAAATATTCCTCTGTGGAGAGAAGCGTGTGTATTATAATAATTATGCATTAGTGCCTCATTAGTAGGGGGTAACATCCACACTGTTTCTTTTTCCTCTAGTGTATTTTCGATAAGTTAACATTTAAAACACTCTTATTTAGCGTAACCAGGAGAATGTGTGTTCTTGTGTCTGCGTGTGTGAGCATCCCCCATGGGCAGGGGAGCAGCTCACATCCTGAACATGGTCTTTCATGGAGAGAGCTGCCAGGGCTGGGTAATGAGGACTCCACAGGCCTGTTCCACCTATGGAATGCCACTGCTGTGAGTCACTTAGGCCATCTGGATTTGGGGACAAGGGCTGCCTTCTAGCCCATAGCATTAGCACCTGTGGGGCAGTGGCATCCCTACGCCATGTTGTGGCTTGCGGCCCCTCCGTGGTCTTTGTGTACTTCCAAGTGATAGGCTTGGTCTCTGGTGTGGTTGATCAACTCATTGCACTATCCCATCACTGTTGAACAATTTAATGCATGAAATGATCATGTTTTTCTGGATGATGGTTTTTAACACCACTTGAGATATCAAGGGTTTGCAAAGGGAAGGCAGTGGTGCTGTGTATCCTTTCAATCCATCACAGTGTCTTTCACTAACCACCAGGAAAGGATACCTTGACACACCATTTTGTACTTTTTTTTTTCCACTTTCCTAAACAATAAAAGCTGATTAAATGTCTTTGCAACTTTGTTTGTGGCAGAGTCTTGTGTCTGTATATGGACCATATTAATCCTGCAGAGAGGAGAGACATCCAAGATAATGAAGGAATGAAACACTTTTGAGACTTACCTTAGTGTCACTCCTGCTACCAGAATTATAATTACATTATAGAAAGGAAATTAGTGCTAACCCGAGAGGAGCAATTCCACTGTAAATTCTACCCCATCATTAATTTCCTTTCTGCACTCTGAGTCAAGGCTGCAGTTTATAGAGTTGCAGAGGAAGAAGACGCTTGACTAACCCTTTCTGTTTACAGAGAGAAAATTGACTTTGAAGCAAATCGCCTTCTCATTGCTTAGAAAGACAAAGAGTACATCAAGGAAAAATATACTAATTGATGGTTTTCTAAATAAAGCATGAGCATAGAGTTATACTAAATTGGTTGTCTTGTACCTCAAATTAATCTCTTCATTATATGGCACTAGGCTGAGTATTTTGTGTTTCAATCCATCTTTTAGAACAGCATTTGATTAATCAACTTAATGATGACAGTTTTTAGCTTGTGACAAATGATACATTTATGCAGGCAATGTTTCAGATGATCCATGCTATTGTAAGCAAAAAGAAAAGAAACATCAATTTAAAAGATTAGATTATTATGCCATGCTTTATGCTCTCTATAGTTTCTCAAACAAAAACCTGAGGTTTAGATTATAAGTAGACTGCCACTTGGAACTAATAACATTAAATAAAATATACACAGAGTATCTGCCTTCCCTCTGTAAATATTTTGCTTAAGAAATAATGTTAACTGTATATTCAGTCAAATGGGAACTTAATCAAAATAGAAATCACTGCAGTTGACAATGTGGTCACGAGTGACTTTGTTTTAGGAAGTTAGAACACTGTTGGCAATGCATCCATGTGTTGCACTACTCATAAACTAGCTTTTCACATGTGAATAGAAACCGATCCTAATTTAATTTCTCTTTATGCCTGATCCACAGTGCAAAATGGTGCATGTTTGTACATAACACTTGCATTGCCGGGAGGGGCAATTGTTTTGTTGCGAGCATTTTCTTACTGTTACAGAAAGTTGTTTGTTTTTCCTATGCAGTTTGTGTTGTCTGTCATACTGAATATACTTGATCAATGATGTTCAATATTCCACTATTCCATCTGCCCTGTATTTTACTATCTAGGTGCGAAATTGTAATCTCAGAAACTTCCAAAAAGTGAGATTCCAGGCACAAGTTTCAAATTCAGTCTGTTATTCTTTTAGCTGATTTTTTTCCCAATGGCAAATGTTATACACATTTGTGATAGCAAAAACATTGGTGTTCAAGACATTAAAACTCAGGTATCCAATGAATCATCTTTTTAGCTAATAGGCCACTGCTGTTTGAACTCTGCAAGTTCCATGACTGGCAAAAGGGCTGCTCTTAAAAGTGTCTAAATATTTAATAGATCTCAGTGGATTGGTGAAAAATGGGCTATCCATAGGTGGATCAGAAACTATGCTAGCAGGAGAAGGACAACCGCTCCAAGGGCCTTGGCAGCTCATTCTCCTTACCCTGAGCAGGTTGGTGCTGTAGGTCACTGCCTGCTACAGAGCTGGTGTAGGCTAAGAAATGGAAACCCTTGAGGCTTCTTGTTTGCCTCAGTGATTTGGGAGGGGAATAAATGACAACAGCTCCTCTTCTGTGCCACCTGTCTGCCCCTTTCTCCTCTCTTTCATGCATCCCAAGTCAGCTTGTTCAGTACTTCCTTTTGCATGGGGAGGCTTGGGCTTCTCTGGGCTGACCTGCAAGGGCAAATTTTCAGCCCAGGCTCTTGGGCATGTTGGTACATTTAAATGGGCAAAGGCTCTGGGGCTGCAGCCCATGTGTATGTGGTGGCAGGAGAAGGTATGGGTGAAGATGGAATGAAATAAACACAGTTTAAAAGACAAAATAAAGAGACCAAACAAAACTAAAACCCTAGATGAAAAGATCAGTGATAATTTTGATGCCAGAGTTCTGACAACCTTTAAAATAGGCTGTTAAAAAAAATATGTACATTGATGATAATGAGGAGAGGATAATGTTAGGAGGTGGGAGCACGGGCAAAGTGCAGCTGGCTAGTATACAGTGCTGTGAGCACAGCTGCATTGAGAGGGACCCCTGTGGAGATGGAGATGAACATGAGTCTCCTCCATGGGGGCCCTGCTTGTGAGTGGCACCCCCAGTGCTGTGGGGTGCCTGACACAGGGGAACAGCTCCTGTCCCATGTGCTCATGCAGAGCAGTGCCCTGTGCAGTGATGTCCCTCTCCATGTGAGCAGAGGGATGTGCAGGCACTGGAGGGACAGGGCTGCTGTGGTCAGTGTGATAGCCTTCCCCAGTAAGGCTCCAGTTGGCCCTGGCCACTGCTTGTTCAGTCATGTGTGCCAACCCTTACAGCATGAACCAGAATCTGTTTAAATGTGGGCGTCTTGTTCAACTTCATAGGTTTCTTGTGTTTCATAGTGATGCAGATCTGTATGGATTGGTTTGAATCCTGATAGTGTCAGATCAGGTTGAGAGTTCATCACCTTGAATGAGACATCATTTGGTCATTGGTGTCCAGAGCAGAGGGTTGTATAACCTGTGTATTTTGTCAACACGTAGGTAGTCAATTGTAACGGTAGAGTGAAAGTAGGCAGAGTGTGTGACTGTTGTCATGGGGCGATGGTGTGCTGGCTCCCTGCTTCTCTGCGCTAGTGTACTATAAGAATTTCATTAATGTAATTCCTAAGAAAGCAAAACACACTGGTGTTGATTAACTGGATTATATTTTCCTTAGATAAGAGATTATAAAAAAATAAATGCTAATAAAGGAATATGGCACAATGCCACGGGTTATGCCTCTGCAAGAAATGAGAGTAACATCCCTTTGTGAGAAACATAATATCATGCTTCATCCTTTCGAATATGCAGGAACTTACACGGGCCTGCAGTCAATGCTGCTGGAGTGCAGCAGAAGTAATTCCTTGGTAAATAGTTAACAACATACATGTATAAAGATATGTTTGGGGTATTACAAATGAGAAAATAAAAAGAAAAGCTGAAGTCCACCTAAGAATCTTGGTTTGCTCTCACTGCCATTGAGACAAGAACTCAAAGAGGTAGGAATTGTAGGGCTGAGAGTGCTTCATTGCTTACGCCTGAAGTACAGCAGGAAAATTTCCCATAAATCATGGAAAAAGAAAGTCAGGACAATCTATTAAAGCCCAGCATGCTCTCGTATACAATGCTGTATTCAGTGCAAAACCAGCAATGGGTTCTTCTATTTCAGTAATAGTTATCTGCTTTGTAGCTAAAGGATTTTAAGATATGTTACACTCCTCTGTGTGATGTTGATATTTAAGAATGCCGCATAACTGTTGTAGGGTTTTTAGAAACAGCCCTTAGAGTTTTGGGTTTTAGCGGAATTGATAAGAGGAAAGCCAGCATAAGAGCTCTTGCTTTGATGCGTATTATAATAGCAGGCAAAAAACACCCTGGTTAGCCTTGAGAGCAGACCACTACACTGAGTAGTACTCAGTTCTTTGGGGCTGATTATGGCCTATTGAGGCAGAAAACTTGTTCGAGTTCAAACTCTTTGAATTCCTTGTTCACTCAATAGAGTGTCAAAAAAGAGCATTCAATGGTTCATGTAGCAAAATCACCGCTGGCCTAAATTGTTCCTATTTCTCTTTTGCATATGGTGTGCAAGAAAATTTTTAACACTCTTCCGTAGCACCATAATGCTTTGATATGGGTAACATTGCCATAACAGCCTGCATTAGGGAACTTATATTTTATTCTTCTTTTCAGTGTACATAAAAATCCCAGCTTAGTCCTTTTTTGTCTTTTGGATCCTTTGAACTCTTTCAGGCTATTTTTCAAGACTTTCTGTGCTTTGACTGGGCTGTGCATTCACTGTAAAAGCAGTCAATGCCGCAATGAGACCACAAGCAAAACTGTGAGTGTCTTAAGCAGGGACCACACAACTCTTGTGAGTATTTGCATATTTTAGCTACTCAGTCCAGTGTGAAACTAAAAAGTAAAGAAAGGCCCCTGCTTTCTTCATTAATGGCTTTAATTAAATATCCCCATCCCAGCTACTTTTGCAACACTGCCCTACCTGTTCCAAGCTCTTGGCTTCTGGTGTTTTTAAGTCCTGCCTAGACATTATCAAAAGAGAATATGTTTACACTGTCGAGTGAGATTCCAGAATAAAGTGCTGATTCCGACACAAAAGTAGACACCCTGAAGTAGCCAACCTCAGGCTCAAAGAGAGCAAGTCCAAAGCTGGACTGCTCAGTTCATTTTCCAGCTCAGTAGTTGTAGTAATCCAGCCTAGCCAGCTGCTAACAAGATTGGGTCTGAAGTTTACCTCCACAATGAGATAATCAGATTACCAGCCACAAAGATCAAATAATGACCCAGCTTTAGAGCAAGTTCAGCAGGCCCTTGATAGCACTGTGTGGTCCTTGAGACTTGATTAAAAAATTAAATGGCTAAACTTTACCTCAATATTTCGTATTGGGATTTTGAGTGACTTGATGATTCTTTTCATACAGCACTTTCCTTTCCTTTCCTTGATTTAAAATTAAGAGGTAGCAGAATAGGAGGCAGCCCCTGCTGAGCAGTTGTTCTTGAGCTGGGCTTTAAATGAAGCATGCAGAATTTTTAATTTGGGAAGAAGATGATGGGGAGTGAGCTTGAAATGGTTCCTGAGAGAGGAGGTGGGTTACGGTGGAAAACACGACAACAAACAACCAAACTCTTACCAAGCCCTTCCAGCCACACACCTCCATTCACTATGGTGCCTGTCCTTGTCTTGCAGTGGAGCAGAATGACTTTGGTGTCTGTTCCAGGCAATAACGGTTGAAAGTTTCGGGTTTGGCTACTATATGATCGCAGTTTCAGTAGTAAAGGGATTATTCCGAGAGGCATACAAATGTGATTGTCTCCCAGCAGATGGTGCGCACTGCTTCACCTTTGAGAAAAGTTAATTAAGCCAAGCATATTGTGCCCATAGAGAGGAAAATGTAGATGAATATTGAGCAATCAAACTCAGTGTCTCCTTTTTTCATGCCTTTGCAATGGGACACAGAATCCCATTGAAAAAGAATTATGTACAGAATCAAATTAATTCACGTCCAACTTTACTCTCTTCCCACGTTTTAACAGGGGTGCACACCAGGCCCTTCAGAAGTTTTGTCCACAATCAATGGGCCACACTGCTGTGTCCACTAAATTAAATGAATCAGTGCAGAAAAATCTCTTGTGAGATATTAAAAGGGTGAAAGACTGTTTAATTCAAATCCTTCCGTAGTCTTTTCACAGCCCCTTTTACATAATACAGTATAAATTATTAACTAACTCCTTTTATCTCAGCTCAAATTACAAAACAGAAACAATTACCCCCTTGTTAATGAAACTGAACACTTCTAATAATTATGAAAGTTGGGCTGGGCTTTGTTTGGGTTGGTTTGCTTAACATTCCTTGTTTACAGTTTGTTTTGAGATAATCAATCTGATTTCTGGCGAGCTGTGAAAGGAAGAGCTCTTCAGGTTTTAAATGCAGGTGAATGCAACCCTGGGCAAATACTGACTGTGAGACACAAATATCTCCCTTCCCCCTCCCCATTTCCTTGCTGGTGCTCCCTGTTTATGCATTGACAACACGTTGGGAAACAGGGTCATCCCACTGGGATCAGGTAGGACGCTTTATTCGGCTCCTTTCCCTGAAAGATAGGCAGTTTTAGCTGGAGTAATTGGGGAGGGTTGTCACAGGCAGACTAAAGGGCACTCCAGTTTGGCCACTTTCCTTAAGTGGTGGCTGAGCACGAGGAGGTGTCCCTGGTTTAACTGCACAGCAGCTCTCAATGTTGGCTAACAAGACAGCAGAAGGGAAGGAGAAGTTTCAGAAGTGCCCTCTTTAGCTGGAGCTTGTGAACCTATTGCCGAGTAACGCTGGCAGCACCAAACAGCCAGAAAACTGCCAAAATCAGTGAAAGAAAGACGTGGCAAGAGGTAGGTTTGGCAGCTGTGTCCTTATGGTGGCCAGCAGCCTTGCCAGGACCCAGCAACCAGCTAACATGGTTAAGAGCTCGGCTGCTCAGGGATGCTCAGAAGATGTGGGAGCCCTCTTTTACCACCTATGATATTCATATAAATAAACTCTATTAATAGTTTCTTTTTCCAGTACATTGTGGGATTATAACAATTCAGTTTGCTCAGCCATAGGGTTTGCTTTTGGGCAGCACAGCACTCGGGACACAGCAGAGCCAGGGTAATCAAAAAGAAGCCTCTAGCTCCAACCTTGAATCCTGGAGCTCCTGTGTGGAGGAGATCTCCAAAGAGATATGGGGTGATCAAAAGCTGAGTTCCTATGCTTGCAGGCTGTGAGGATGTGCTGGGACACAGGACAGGCCACCAAGTTGAAATAATCTGAGTTTTGCTTGCATGTTTTTCAGCTGGGAAGTTGTCTTGGAGACTGAGGATATACTGAACTGGGAGTAATATAAACAGGAGAAAGGGATAACAAAATATGGCTGTACCTGGAGATGAGATCTTGACCTCTTTTAGCTGCATTAAAGGTGGGATAAACAGCAACTTCAATTTGATTAAAAAACCCAAACAGTAAGTTTTATTATTCAGGAAATGCTGGAACCAAACTTCTTGCAAAAGTGTTCTCAGATCCAGGGTGGGCTTTCAGGTGGAAAGTCTGAAGTAAATCCTTGCACTCACTAGCAGATCACAGGGATGCTAAATGTCAAGACTTAGGATGCAGGAACTTGACCTTGTTTTTTCTCACATCAGGAGAAAGGCAGAGGCGAAAATATCCTAGCCAAGCAATACTGTGTATAAGTGGGAGAATATCCTCCTCTATCCTGGAAATAACACAGGCTACTGAAAACGGGATCAAATGGCAAGAGTGTTCAGGTACTATGTTGCTGGCCATATTTCAGAGAGGGAGAGGGAGGGAGAGAGCATCCTTCTCTGGGGATATCATGTAAATAAATCCTGCTGTGAGCGGTACAATCCTTTGTGTCAAGTTGATCGCAAATCCTGGTATTCATCTTCAGGGGAGGAGATGATGTATATGCCTGAACACCTGCAACCACAGAGCTTTTATTGTGAAAATTCTGCTTGCTGACCCTCTTCCACTTAGGAGCTGAATTTAACGTGTGTTGTGTTCCTAAAAGCAGTAGATCAAAGAAGTGCTTACTTACTCCATAGACCCATTTCCAGTATTCCAGTCCTATTTGCTTTCTTTAGGGGCAGAGTTAAGGTTTTCATGTTATTTATTCCTGCTATAGAACCAATAAAACTATCTGAGGGTTTTATTCTGGTAATCAGGGTATTGTTAGTATAAACACAAAATAAGTTTCAATTGCAAATCTAGTGGAGGTCCTTAGTTATGTCTCCCGTATTTGTGTGGCTGGCTTAAAAAGCATGCAGATAGAGGTAAAGGCAACAACTGGACCATTAAGTTTTACTATGGATGCTGAAGCACAAGGCAGGAAGACCTCAGCCTGATTTGCAGGTTTTACGCTTGCAGGTTTGCAGTGGCTACAGGAGGGTGATTTTTAAAAGCTTATGAACAGATTCTACTTTATTTGTAAATCACTGAGACTCAATAAATATGGGGCTGCACTGTCCTGGTTTACGATGCTCCTTTTTAGAGCTGATCCACAATTTAAGCAGAATACTATCTGTAATCTCCAATTTATCTTTTAAAATGTCAGGAAACTGCTGCTTTAAAACCCTGGACCCCAATGTCTCTACTGCTTAAATCTGGTGCCATGCATGAACGATGCAGTGCTGGGATGCTCTGTGGGATGCCTGTGCTGCACTGAGCTCGTAGGCTGCTTTCTCTACTGGTGCCTCCCAGAGTTCATTCCCTAGCAACAAGTATCTACAAGTTCAAAGGTATTGAAAGTACCTGGAGTGCCCCGTGTGACCAAGGCAGCAGTAGTACCATCCGCAGAAATACCACAGCTATAGCAAAGATGGTGTTATCTCCAAAAGGATCACCTCCCTCTTAAACAGTGTCTGGAAGAAGTACAGCAGAGTTAACTCGACCATTAATGTGATGGGGTGTCCTCACCTGCAGGGAAGTTCGATGCCTTCTTTTTCCTCCTGTTCAGTGAAGAGGAATATGATCTACTACAAAACCTCAAGAAGATAGAAACAAAGCAGAATACCTCTGGGGGGCCATTTTAACATGAATCTCAGCTAGAACTGAAATGC
The DNA here is from genome assembly GCA_002631895.1 of Agapornis roseicollis. Lineage (NCBI taxonomy): Eukaryota > Metazoa > Chordata > Aves > Psittaciformes > Psittacidae > Agapornis > Agapornis roseicollis. The sequence goes on along the minus strand of NDXB01021928.1, from coordinate 98,005 downwards.
ATGTGCCCTTTGCAGACCATACCTAGACTGTGTTATGGAAGGAGATGCTGCTTTGTATCTTTTCCTGACTTTCAGTCTCTCTGTGGAATAAAACGCACTCAGGTGCTTCATAGCCATTTACCTCCAGCATATTGTCAAAATTCCAGTCTTTCCTGATGGTTTGCAACACTTAAGCATGCCTATGATGGACCCTTATTTTACAGTCATTAAATAATGATGATGATTTGTGCCAGCTTTGTGCTGGCTATTAGCAAAAGTCAGAGGAATTTTCTGGAAGAGCTACATTTAAGGTGCTGTGCAGTATCAATAGCAGCTCCAGAGGTAGGTGATTTCCTTTGTGATGTCCCAGCTTGCTTCGTTTCCACTACTGATACTGCAGTTCCTCCCTGCATGTGGACAAAAGGTGATTATGTTATTTCATTATACTAATACAAAAGGCATTTGATGATTTATAATAGTAGTTTAAAGTCTGAAATTCCAGGGAGCAGCCTAATGTGAAGAGTGCAATAGGAAAACCAAATCATTTCTTGTCAGGAGGAAATCTGTGTTGCTGTTATTTAGTCCCTGTTTCTCAGTGATGCTTGCAGACAAGGATACAGCCCACAGGAGTTGATGCACACTCTGCAGTGATGGGAGCATGCAGGACCGGGAGGAAGGGCTGTATCCAGCCTAGAAGGAGTGGTGAGCCGTGTACAACTTTTAGCAAAGCAGGAATTGGGAAGCCAGAAAGCAGAATTCAGTAAAGATTACTTCACAGAGTAGTGGCATCTGATCTGAGGTCACAACACATTTACCTTTTTCACTTCAGTTTTCTTCTAAAAGCATCTTGTACTTGTCTTTTCTTCACATCTGTGTAATGATGTACGGCTACAGGGCTAAACTCATTCACATTTTGCTATCTTATTGTCTTTGGCAAATATGTCTGAAGGGGCTGCAGGGCTGAAAAGGGCTCAGAGAAAGCCATTGTGACAAAGTAACATAAATGAGAAGAATCTTGCACACGTGAATGTGCTTGGAAGATGCATCGCTTTGGCAAGCTGTAACGTGACTTCGGCTGCCTGAGCTGACTTGGGAAGCTTTCCATGTCCTTTTGCCTCCTGTATTTTCCCTTTGAGTTGCCCAAGTTTATTCTCACTTTTGGTTTGAGGCCGATTCACAAACACCCAGGAGATGCTCCAGCTAATTCTTGAGCTTCCAGTCAGTGAGAGAGAAATTGTGCTTATAGTGTAAATGGAGATTGCTCTCTGCAAAAGGCTCTCCCGCTTGCATTGCTGTGCTTCAGATCTAAGGCACAGAGGTGGGTGCTCTACTGTAGTCTTCTAAACTTCCTGTCATAGTCTATATTTTGCCTAATAGGTTTTTGAGGGAGTGTATTGATTTCACTGTAGAATGGCAGTGACCTTTACATGCTGCTGTACGTTATGTCACATTGCAGTAGCCCCAGTGAGTCCCCATAGCCCTGACCCCATATCCAGCTTGTGAATCAAGGGCTGCACATTGTAAAATCCTGCATGTTTACTCCTAGTGGGTTGGAAGGCTGGAGGGGGGGGACTCAGATATCTAAATATTCAGCAGCCTTCTACCATTTGCACTGCTCAAAGGTTCAGTATTGCAGAGATCCACCTCTGACTCTTCCCTGGGTTGTGTGCAAGCAAGATGCAGCTGTGAAGCCCAGTGTTCAGTCACAGGATGAAGGCATCTGTCCCCACTTGAGTTTCATGGGGTTCTTGCCCTGCCCTTATGTAGTTTTAGGACTGCTCGGGGTGTGTAGAAGTCAGCACCTTCACACTGGTACCAGCTTTGGGGGTTTCTTATCCTTGCTTCTGTTTGTTCCACCTCCAGGGTTGCTGTTAAAGGATGTCTAATGATGGAGAAACCTTGCTTTTGAGCTGTAGCTGTCCATGGATGCAGGCATCACCCCTGCAGATGTTGAAGGAATGAAAGAGCCAGTATGTGCACCTGTGACAGATTATCACCAAGGGCACACGCTCTTCCAGTTTTCTTATTGAAGAGTGCCAAGGGTCAGGATTTTCATCTTGCCACATTGTTTGACCACTGGTACCACTGGAAGCAGAGTGCCCTTCTGTCAGAGACAGGAGGTAAATCCATCACAGCCATCTTTGGAAGGTGTCCCTGCCTGTGACAAGGGGTTGGAACTCAATGATCTTTAAGGTCGCTCCCAAACCAAACCATTCTGTGATTCTGTGATCTTTGTTTGCGGATTCTACTAGACACAAGCATATGCTCAGAAACCTGGTCACAGCAGGTCTTTCCTGACTAAAACCATCATCTTCCTCTTTTCTGGGTGGTCTCAGAGACAGGTTGGTAAAATCTTTAAAATGGTGATTTTTCACATGCTGATCTTGTTACATTTTGCTGAGTAACACAAAAAAACCCCTCCACCCTGAAAGCTACTACACATGGATTTATTGGTCTTAGTATATATAACTGTCAATGTAAAGGTGGATCGTCAGCATAACATATACCTGAAGGAAGCTTAGTAATAATTAAGGACTTTTGATCAGAACTGCACCCTGCAGAGTTTCAAGAGAAACCAGAGACAATTTACTCTGCCTTGCCCTCCGCCAGCTAAAATATATGTATCTGTATACATATACCGATATTATACTAAACTAAATGGGAAAGAAGTGGGGATCATATTGACGAGCACATGAACTATGAGAAAAAATGTGTATTCATGGAATGGGTCTCATCAGCAGGTACTTCAAACATACTGCTTCATCCCAGAATTTAAGCAACAGAAGAGAAAATCCACCCTAATTTGCTCTAAGTTACTGGGGGTTAAAATTTGAAGTTGTCTTGATGCCTTCTGGATCAGAAACATTGACCTGAGGCTGATGGGTACTGAGTACATTAAGGATTTTGCTATGGAATAGACTTGGGCATTAAGGCAGCCAGTTAACAGACACATGAACTACTTTGATTATTGATTAAAAAAGACAGTGTTAATGCAAAAGCAGGTGGAAGTTCTTTTCAAGCAACAACAGTCACCATTTCCCCCTCTACTGTGGATCTGCCAGAAATACTTTTTTCCCAGTTTTTATGGGTTTGAGGTAGTCACTATTCCTTTCCTTGCCTGACTGTAACCAACTCCACCTATTGGCATCATCATAATCCAAACTAGCAAGCAAATTGTTGATGTAGATTCTTCTATGGTACTAAATACATGTTTTGAGAATTAGTGAGCTTATATTTAAACTCCTACAGCTGAGGTAGGTGCTTACCCTAGCAATTTTGAGAGTAGTTTAGCACAAGTGAGATGCAGTGTGGGACAGTGTTTCCGCTTCTGCTCTGAGCTTAGTGAAACTAACCTGGGAATATCAAGGGCTGAATAACTGCTGACAAAACAACTGGATCTTCTGTTGAAGAGGAGCTGGCAAAGTCTGGCATTTCTCAAGGCCAATTTTGTTACCTGACATGCTGCCAAAAAGGAGCTGCAAGTGATGAGGTTAAGGGCTCATTCAATGTCTGTGAAATCAGCATCAAACAAACAGCCACAGGGAGTGCCAGGCCATGTTCAATCCTTTGCCTCGAGTCTCCCAATATTAGGATTACTCTTGACAGACAGAGCAAAGGCTTTCACTGGCTTAGGCAAGCAGGATGAGCAACACAAAACAACTTGCTGCAAAGCACGAGGATAGTGACACAGTAGCAGAAGCTGCTTCTGAGTCTTAGCTACCTTTAAAAGCCTCTGTCTTCATTTCCTTTTGTCTGAATCCTGCTTCCTTTCATGAAGAAAAGCCAGTCAAAACATAGCCAAAAGCCTTTTCTAACACTGGCTAAACCAGCAGAGTCATCTGATTTAATCTGGCATATAGTCATTAAAAAATCTGGCAATCATGTAACCAGGACAAAATTTTCCAACTTCCTATTGGCTTTGTAACTTATGGGCTATTGTAAAGAAATTGTCTTACTTAATTGCAGTGATTTTAGCCAAAGCAGTGATTTTATAGCAATTTGGAAAGGTTTCTTCTGCAGTTGACCACTTTGCCTGATTATTTGCAGTTCTGCAAATTAATTCAGAAGAATTTGCAATTCTTCTGCAGTTGATCACTTTGCCTCAGGTTAATTTGATCACACTTGCTAATTTGAATCGGATTCCGTAAGAGGATGATGACAAGGCCTCTGTAATCATAAGGACCATAAATATGCAACTAATATTCCATTCACCATTTATCCAAACCAGCTACCTTCAGGTGGTGGGCTGTGTCCTCAGCTGCACATTCATGATTGCTCTAAGAGCTCTTGTGCTCTTTCCAGAAAGATGAGCCTTCGCACCCCTTCAGCTGTCCATACCCCAGGGGCACCAGCTGACATTGTCTAGGATGATGAGCTACAGGCATTCTGGATCCCAAGGCAAGTAACATCCTGTGGAGCAGCAGGGTATGTTAGTTATCCAAATGGCTGGATCATTATTCATAAGAAGGCAAAGGCTGGATTGTCATCTGACTGTGCAGAATAGCCCCCATTCCTCTGCAGTGTAGAAAAAGTTGGATTTAAGTCCTTATCTGGACTGCACAGGTGAGATGCAATCGCCATGTGTAGATGTGCCTGGGCATGTTAGAATATGTTCTTTACTGTGAGGGCAGTGATGCACTGGAACAGGTTGCTCAAAGAAGTGTTAAAGGCTCCATCCCTGGCAGTGTTCAAGACCAAGCTGGACAGTCTTGGGCAACATGGTCTAGTGTGAGGAGTCCCTGCACATGGCAGGGGATTTGGAACTAGATGATCTTAAGGTCTTTTCCAATCCTAACTGTACCATGACTAGTTTTCATCTGTGAAAGAGTTGCAATGGGAAACTCAGGACTTGATATTTGCTCTGTAGTGGAGGCTTAAGTGGTCATGGCTTGCCTTGACCACTGGGTCACTGGACAGACACTGTCTCAGGAGTGCTTGCAGACACAACATAAACACCACACAAATTAGTGTGTGGGTTTAATCTAGTTGGTGTAATGCAGTTATCTCCATGAGGCCTGACATGTACCTGGGATGAGCTGCAGTGGTTACTGGTGATGGTTTCATAGTGGTTACTGGCAGTACTAGGGTTTCTGTATAAGTGTGTAACTGTTCAAACTGTGTTGCTTATTGTTTGATGGAGACAGGGTATGTTGTTTTCTTATCTATCCAGTTCCCTCCATGGTGATCACTTTATTGGAGCAAGAAGGCAAAATGTGCTTCTGCACATACTGACTGTCATAAAATTCACCCCTAAGAAAGTCAGATCAAGGTACAGGTACACACGTACAAACATACAGAAGAGATCCCTACAGGCTATTAGCAAGCAGGACAATAATAATCTTACCCTGGATCATTTGGCCTTTAGAAGCCAAAATTGAAGAGACTTGCAAACTGAATAAACAGTCAAAAGTTGATGTGATTTTCTTGGTCCACTAAGACAAAAATCAGCTTGTGTCTTTGAGAAGAAAAGAGCAAGCAAAAAAGTGAGGCAGCTTTGGGGTCTTTTTCTATTAGCTGAATCTCATTGTGGCTTATGCATTCATAATATTCAGAATTTTACCTGAGCTATTCACACAAAAGAATGTGCTAAGGACAACGGGAAATAACATATGGATTGAGGCAAGTAATAAATAAGGTGTAATGTGTTTATTCTGGATCCATCCATTCCACCTACACACATACCTAAAACACATATCACTGCAGTAGCTCAGCATCATGTCTTATCCTTGGCATGTTCATGTTTATGTATTTCTGTTCTGTGAAAAAATAAGGCAAATTACAGGGTTTCTTTACATTCCACATATGTTGCATGTTATTTATTCACCCTTTTTTGCTCTTACCTGTAAGAGTATTTCAAATCATCTTGACATCTCATCTATACACAAAGCCAGGAAATTTTGCATTTCCACCACTTTTACAACACAGCAAACCCCCATTAATTTCTTTTGTTTTGGTCACTGCATCATTGCAAATTTCTGTCATGAAAGAAAATATTTTTGCCTATATTAGCTGAGCTTTTTCTTCACAATCCCGGAAGCTGCCCGTGTCCCTGTGGACCCCTTTGCTTAGCGTCAAATGTTAAATTTAGGTTTTTCTGTGACTGATCCTGTTATGAAGTTAATTTGCAGAATGATATGACCCAGCCTAGCAAGAAGACTGGCCAAAGGGGCAGCAGGACTGACTAAGAGATAGGGACCAGGTCTGAAGTCAAGCTAAGCAAGCTGAATAAAAGCTTTGGTTCAGGGTAGAGAAGCAAGTGGACAGACCACTGTCTGCGTGGCACTCCTCCAAGGTTCAGGTACCACCTCTCCAGCCACAGTGCAGAACTGGGGTGGGCCTGTGTTTTGCCACATACGATGCAGAAGGTTTTAGGGCCCCTGAAAGAGGCACAATCAAATAAGCATATAAGCAACCCTTCTGGTCTTTTCCCTAACGTATGCTTAAAGACTCCAGTGCTGTGTTTCTGAGACCATACAGAGTATATATGAGGAAATGAGGGAATATATGTATTCCCACAAGCCTTTGAAGTTTCACCATCTGCCCAAAGGATGTGATTAAAAACTGATGTCCTTTAAATGGCTAATTTTGGGGGTGATCAACCTTTGTAGCTTGATTTAGTGTTCCCTCTTCCATTGCTGTGACTTTGCAGAGCAAAATGAATGTCTCCAGCATCAGCTCTATAAAAGCGTAATGGTTTGGGGGATCTAGGTCAAATTAAACAGCCAACAGATTTCTTGAGTACCTGGTGCCCTGATCAGGGCCTTGGTGTGCTCTGTTCAGTCATTCTGGCTGCTTGCCCCATGTGCTATGGCCATGAGATTGATAAAAGGCCACTGAAATCTGTGGATAGATTCAGCGTGCTTTTCAACGAGCTATCAGGCCCCTGGAGAGCAAAACTGTGGCCTTGTCCAGTCAGCTCCTGGTCAGGTTCTGGGTTGTGTGATGGAGAGAGAAACATGAGTGCCCTGAGATGTAAGGAGAGGGGGAGGATGTGAAAGCAATGCTAATTCCTACTTCTGCCTCTTGTCAGGCAGGTGAGAAACGAAATCGAAAGGAGCTGCACAAGGAGCTGGAGAGCTTGTAGTTAAAAAAAATGATATATAAAAGACAGAGCGACAGATTTGAGCTCTGGGTGAGATGGAATTTTGGGGAGCTGAAATTTCCTAAGGCAGCTCATCATTTCAATGGCGAATTGCAGGACCTGATATTGTAGAGAGGAGGAATGAGGCAAGCTGCTCAGCACTGCAGGAAAGCTAGTGCCTTGTCTGATGCCTCACAGTAAGACACAAGGAAGAGAAGTCTGTGGAGGCTTCTTTTTCAGCTGATCACTGGTGAGCAGACAGGTCATTTCTAATTAGTACTTGTCAAATTAAACCAAGTTAACCCAGACAAAGCAGGAGGTATTACATGAGAAACTGGGCTGTCATTCAGAGCTTTAATTTTCTGGGCCAACTGTAAGGTTTGCTGGTATCTGTGTACTGGTATCCTTCCCAGACTCTTAAATGCCTTACAAGAAGATGGGACTTTGTGTACAAGAACATACAAATGGACTATGTGGGTAACCCTGTGGTTACAGGCAGGTCCTGCTCTGTAAGTCCTTTTGTGTTATTGTGGTCCCTGTTTGTGTGTAATGAGAGGTAAACCACAATTCTTTATTTATTCTGTAGGAATAGGAACGGTAGGTTTTATTTTGACTTTCTTGCAGTGTTCAATGGAAGTGGCAGGAGTTGGTAGCTGAGATCACTGCATTTCAGAAGTGAGACTGACAAAAGCTATGTATCATCAGTGCAACATATTTTGTATTTTTAAGTGTTTAATGTGTAAAATTCCACTGATAGAACTCCCAATAAGGTATTAAAAAAAAAAGCCTGCAGTATGATTAGCAATTTACACCTTCTTAAAAATGAACAGTACTCTTGTTGTTTTGATATACAGCTCCATTACCAATTTGCAACTTTAAAGAGATGTAACCTTTCTCTATTAACTTCTGGTCTCTTTTAGTTAGCTGAAAAGACTCAGTTTTCCTTTGCCTGTACTGCACTTTCCTATGCACAGTTAAACCAAGCCAGTAACAAAATGGGTTTGTTAAGGAACTGAAGTGTGATTCAGCTTATTTTAGCCTAGGCTATCAGAGTTGACTGGTAATCCTGCTGAAGAGTAGCCCTGCAGGTTATTAAAGAAAAAAAGTATTAGTTTCTGAGAATACATCAACAAAAATTTCTTCATGCTTGACAGTCACATACCCATAACCTTCTTATTTATCAAACTGGCTCCAGGGAATAGCACAACCTTCAGCCTGCTATTGTACAATGTACTGTGCCTGTTGGCAGAGCAATCTTGACTGATAATTCCCATCTCCCAGCCTGCCTTACCCTATCTGTTCAAATTGACTTACCCCAGCTATAGCATCCAAGGAGACACCTTCTACTAGAAAGTCCAGTTGTCAACAGGTCAGTCCATTTAGTCTGTTCTCCAGCATTCTGGCATGTCTGGGAGGACTTAGATTTATGGACCCTATACAGATGTGTTGCAATGTAAATATCATAAACAGGGCCATGCTGTTAAACAAATGCAAAGAATTCCTTTAGCTGGAAGATGCTTGAAACCTTTTATGGCAATGGTTTTACTCCAGTTGTTTTATTGTGGAACTGAAATATCACCTTCATTTTCTTCCTATTTCACCCCCTCACAAATACTTACAGTAATCTTATCAGCCCAAAAACTAGCTGTGACTTCTCATTATATGGATGGTGAGGTTTGCAAATTAGCTCAGTTCTGGGCTTTCACATAGGCTAAGGTGTGGTGCACAGGCTGCAAGGCATTGTGGCAAGCCACACCTTAACATTATCAGGGAACCATGTTTCCTTATGTCTCAAGAAGGAGCTGTTCCCTGGCATTAGGGAAAGAAAATTAACCTGGAGATGACAGTCTGGCTGCTCACAGTGTAAGTGATGGTTATGGAGAATAAGTCTGGCCAAGACCCTGCTGAAATCAGGGGGCTTTTAGGTCTCATTAGTAGTTAAAGTTTTAAAGATGCTTTTCATTGTTCAGTTTTTTGTCTCTTAGTTGGTACCAGATGGTACATGAAGTTTGGTGTCTGTGGGTAGCTGAAATAGGAACCCAAAGAAAAGAAAAAGCATTAAACTGTTGATCACTGACACTTGAAGTTGAGGATATTTGTAAGTTTAATGATACATCTTCCCAATTCATACATGGAAGTAATACAAGGTAATATTCAGTAAGAGATATTCAGTTGTCTTCTGCTGAGCACACACAATTTAACAGACAAATAATAGGATTTTTGCTCCTTTAAATGTAAAAACCTCAATGCAGACTGAATACAGGATGGTTGCTGAATTCTTGTCAAATCTGCTAGCAATTGATTATATGGGGGAAAGCACATCATCTATCAGCTCTCTGCATGGGGGAATGATTAGATCCTTTTGATCATTGATAAGGGTATGTTAGGTCTTAAAAATGAATCCACTCCTCCAGCTTTTGAAGAAGAGAACAGTCACTCCTGACTAAACACTGGTATGCATGGGAAGAGCATAAATGTAAATTACAGGGCTGCAGCAAAAGGATGCTTGAAAAACCAAAATCTTGGTCTTAGTCTTGGCTTGATTTATCTTTGTGCTGCAGGCTGGAGAGCTGTCCCTCGTGGCAATGTTCTTTAGTGGCTTACACGGCCTCTGCTCTGGTGAAAGTGTTGTCCTTGAAATCACCAAGGAATATCTTTATTTCAATTTCAGCTTGAGGTTATCGTTATAGTACATTTTAAAGATACATTTAATTCCCAGTTCATACAGGGAAGTCATAAAAACTATTGATTTTTAGCCCAGATCATTAAGAATTTTAACACAGGCTGTGGCTACTCAGATAAAAGAGGTTTTATTAAGAGCTTAACAAAGGTTAATTTTAGCATATAATTAACTCATCAGCTAATGAGCTAAAGACAACTTTATCATTTAATTGTTACATCTGGTAAAAAGTTCAAAAAGGAAGAACAACAACTTTCAACATCTAAGTGCTTAGAGTGGTAGCCATGCTTATTCCCTCACCCCAAGGAAGGTTAAAAACCAGCCCCTCTTACAAATCCCTTTCCTTTGTGTTTCTCATTTCTTTCTTCAGTCTGCTTATGGGAACAATTCCTTCCCTCCTTGCTGTATCCATTCTCGTATATTGCAGGGCAGTATTTAGAGTGAAGATGAGTGATGAATGCATAAGTGTATTTCTGAAAGTATTTGAATCAGGGGGTATAGGTAACAGTCTGGTGGGAGATGACACTGCTCACTTGATTCATTCCTATGTCACCCCTTCAGTCCCTGAGCTTATACAGTAGCTGCTGCAGGAACTTGGTAGGGGAAAGGGGAAGCAGTGCTTCAATCAGACAAGGGGAGTAACTGCATTCCCTGTTGCTGTTATGAAGATGCTATATGGAAGTCTTCCTCTTGCCAACCTACCTGGAGACTAAGACATATCTAGAAGTTCAGTTAGTTGTGTAAGTTAGTGGAAAGACATTTAATGGGGCAGATGCTCAGCTGCAGTAACTTGTACAGTTTGCCACCTGGGAATCTGCCTCATTGACTGTGGGAGGACCTTGTTTTGGGTTCCTGTTGAGCAGAAAGGTCTCTCAGCAACAGCACTGGCTGTCCTCTTTGGGGAACTCCTGGGTTTGTGTTGCATCTTCTCTTCCATTTTCTACATTACCATGTGGACTGAACCCAGAGCTGCCTGCGGTGCCGAATGTGGCAGCATGGATTTCGTAGTGATTTGGTGGGAGGTGGTATTAAATAAGGGACAGCAAGGAAGAGAAAACTGGGCATGAGTTAGGAGCTGCAAAGCATAGGACATAGAGTGCATGTGGAGCTGAAAGGCAGCTGAGATTCATCTTTTTTCATGGAAAGCTGAATAGTTAAAGGCTGAATGTCCAGGCCATGGTTTATGATGGAGTTTGCAAATCAGCAGAAGATCTTCTATCCTTATTCCTTACACCTCCTTCACATGACGAGAAACTTTCCTGCAAACAACTACCCAGACAATGACAAACCGAATCCTCATTAAAACAGAGAAAGGTTAAGGGGAAAAAATAACCTATTTAAAATGAGGTAACTCACCAGTCTTTGAGCTGTAAATTGACAATAGGATTTATCTGAATCCATAATTGTATCTCTTTTACCTGCAGTTAGGCTGGTTAATGATGAAAAGAAGTATACAGCCTATCGTGAGGTTTTAATGAGGATTCTTTTTACAGAGTTAAAAAAACCCACCAAATTAAATCCTGCCAATTTACTCCATTGCAAATTGAGCGCCACCCTGTGCGCAAAAGAATCATCAAGTAGCTGAAATCAGTTACAGCTAAATGTGTAAGTCAGCGTGTGCTTTAGCCTTTAGTCATGAAGAATATATTAGATTTTAAAAATAAATGGCTTTCTGCTGAGTCTTCATTGCAATGGCTTTCTGACTTTTAATTAAATTTTCAGTACTTGTGGGTGCTTCTTCATGTACTTTGTCCACAGAATTCACAGCATCTCTATCATTATGTGTGGGGGGAAAATCAGATTGGAGATTATTAAGGTTGTTCATTCCTTTGTTATTCGCTAGTATGATACCTAGAGAATTTATTTCTTTTCCTCTTGTAAGATAAGAGCAAAGCATTTATTCACCAATAATACTCTATAAGAATCAAACAAGAATGCAGAAACTGAACATGATTAGCAGTAGCTGGTAGCTCGTTACATTTTGCTCATTAGAGACTTCTGGTCTCTCTCATTGGTGTTAAATGAACTTAATGTAAATTAATAAGTACGGGTTCATGTGTCATTTGCAAGAAGCTCATAAGCAAAAGGAGAAACAGCGGGTGCTGCCGGCAGTGGTGAGGAGTGCCATTGCCTGTGGCTGTCAGAGGGGAGGGCTGCTCCTCATGTGGGACAGCAGGAACAGACCCTCTGAGGCTGGGCATTGTGGTTTTCTGTACCTGTGGGGCCTTGGTACCAGCTCTGGGAGCTCCCCATCTTCCCAAAACCAGGGACACCATCCTGCCCTGTGTACCCATCCTGAGTTCTGTGGTGGGATGCTGGGGGTTAAGAACATGGCCATGAGTTTTGCTGCCTTCTGCCAAGATCTGTGGGCCCATGTTGTGAGCTCTGCTGCAGCAGCACATCCATAGTGGAGCTGTGTGGATGACAGCCAGCATAGGACAATTGTCTGTGTGTCCATGAGGAAGATGCAGAGTCATGAAAATGTGACAGGAGGATGCAAAGGTTTAAGAAATATTCTTAGCTCCCCCCTTGCCGATCAGTGCTCATTGAGTGTAACAAAAATGAACGTGGCTGGGTGGTGGTGGACCTATCATGCACCTAATTTCAGGTGTCTGAGGGACTAAGATGGACTGTCAGACCTGGGTGCTCTTCCTTCTCTCTCAGGATCGCTTCCAGCATGTCATTTTCCAGTTGTCTGCAGCTGCCACTTCAATGGTTTGGATTGCTTACTGCATGTGTGGCTACTTCCTCTGCAGCCAAGTGTCAGTCCTGGAGGTTAGCATCCACCCCTGCCCAGTTTGTTTTATTATGGGACAGGTAAGAGCCTCTTCCTAGAATCTGCTGCAAATAGACTTCACAGGGAGCTAAGCCTGCATAGAGAAGACTTCAGTGGGTACTTCAGAGTGGTGTTGGAGTGGAGGGAGTAATGGACACTTTCTTTTTTAAGGGTAAGAAAACTATAAAATGGTGTTATCTTTGCAGAGTGTTTCACATTATTCCTATGCAAAATCTGATGGAGCTGCTGGAAAGCAGAAATTATGATGGGGATGGTAAAGAGGAAATTTGGGAAGTTCCTTAGCTCTTGTTTTGTGTCAAAATGAGTACTGCGATATTTTGAGGGGAAAAAGGAGACATACAGAACCAGTCCCTTTTCCCTCCTCTCTCCTGCGTTTTGTTGTTGGTACTAACTCTGGATGTGGCCAAGCCCTGTTCAAATCCCATCCTGGCCTCCTTTCAGAGTGAGTCTTGGGCCAGGACATCCTAGGGAGGAGCAGCAGCAAGACGGCTGGCAGCTTGTTTGGAGTGGCTTTGCATGGACAAGGGTGCATTGGGGTTGGAGGAGTTTTGCCCCTCTCCCCACTGGCAGGACTCAGACCATGCAGGCATGCTTATGTATTGGCCTTGTCTGCACCTATCTGTGCTGGCATCTGCATGTCTTTCCTCTCTCCTCTTGCGGGTGCTCTGCAGGAATGGGCTCCAGAGCATGTTTTGTATAAAACTTTCCTTTTTGCCTCTATTTTCAATGGAAGCTGGTTTTGTTAGTAAAAGATCTGAGCCCAATTTTACCCAAAGGTTGCTTCTCTAAGCCATTTGCTATTAAGCACTTCAGACACAGGGAAACTGCCATTTACTAGGGTTATTGTTAGGGTTGGGTGTCCTTCTGTGGAGGTGTTCAGGGAAGGTAAAAGTAGAGGGGTTCAAAGACCCAGACTTGTTTTGTGTTCCTGTTCTGTTTGTGTGGAGTGTATCATTACTACATCCAAGTGCTGTGAGCAAAGTTGCTACACAACTTAAACACTCTCCAGCAGATCCATGTGAGCTCTCATTTGTACAAACTCCAGTAAAACAAGTTTTCTGACCTAAATTAACACTGGCCCAGCACGAAGGAGTTGGGTTCTTTATTTGGCAAGGTATCCTCCTTGTCGAAATGCATTTACATAGAGCCCTGCAGCCTATGCACTAATAGCACCTCCCCCTGCTTCTGCCTCCTAGTGGGCTGTCTGAGGGAGGCTATACATATGTATTAAGTTATTAAGCAGTGGTGTGGGTTCTCACAAGTTCAAACACGGAGCATGCTGTGCCTATGCTCAAACGTCTCCAGGAGGGCCTGGATTAATAGAAATGCAAATGGAGCATCTGCACAAGGCCATATGATTAGAGCCTTCCCCCTCACACCTCAAAGTCAAAAGCAGAAAAACACTGCATGTGAAACACAACCAAAAGAACCTGGTGATATAATATGCAAAGTCTGTTACCAATTCCAACAGCAGTCAGCAAAACATGGGGCCTCACCCCACTTTAAGCACCACTGGCCCTGCCTTCTCAAAGATAAGTGGTTGAATCAGCGTTTAATTGCTTGGGTCTTAAAGTCCATAGTGATGCTTGCCTTTGCCTAGGATTCCAGTGAACTTCAGCTCAGCCCTTCAGTTGAAATGCTGCTAACCTAAACCGAAAAGCTCCTGTTTTGTGCCAGTTTATGCAGAGTTCTCTCCATACCAATGGGAGGTTTGAATATGACACATGCTAGTAAAATTGGTCATTAATAAAATCAGCCAGGGCAGATATGCTCAGTCAAATTCTCCTTTCAGAGACTGGTATTGATGTGAGCCCATATGTAATCACCCTGAGTCTATTTCCTGCCACATGATAGTAGAATGTCACTCACTTGAGACATATCCTGTTATTCCAAGGTTTTACATCCTTCTAGAGACACACATTCATCCATGGTGTGGACTAGTATGGCCTTATCAGATCTTGATTCCTGTTACCACAGACATGGAATAACCAGAAGGCAATGAAGCTACCATTTTATGTCCTTGGTTCCAGCCAGATCTATGAGATATAATGGGAGAGGGTTAAATGATGGATTTTTCCCTTGTGCAGTGGTAACAGGTTCCTTAGAGACTGTGAGTGAAAATAACTCCTCTTTGGAGAGATCTAGGTGTTTCTGCAGGGAACACATACCCATGCAGTCAGGTGTCTCTTTTTATCACTTTCTAATGGTCTGTCTTCTCTGGAGATAAATTGTCACAGATTACCACAGGCCTCCTCTGGTCAGGATCTTCTGAAGAGACTCTCATTCCACCAAGAGCTTTGTTGGGTAAAGCCTATAGGGACAGAGGGACAGATGCTTGCCATTTTTTGCCTTGTTTGCCGACTTGATTCCAGCCTTGCAGGGGTATAGCAAAAAGGGAAGTGGTCATGAGGAAGCAGCTTATCTTTGTCTTTTACATGAGACCAGCTTCCACTGAACATAGATCTGCTCTTGATATATTGCAGAACCAGGTATGTCCAACATATCTCCTATCCTTAAGCCTCATCCTCACTTATATCTCATGGGTATATCTATGCAACTAAGTGTAATCCTTTACATTTTTATAAGACTGGATTTTGCAAAACCTTATTTTTTTGCTTACATGCAGTTGTTGTATCTGTTTGACCAAGAGGCCATATTGGCTTTGGAAGGGTTTCTTGGAATAGGACTACAGCTGTGGTTCCAAATTTAAGCCACATTAAGAAATCAGCTTTTCCACACTTTGTGGAAGCAGTGACAGTCCTGATGGTATAGGCTGTTCACAGATGCTGATACACTTACTGTCTTTGTGAATGAGGGAACAAACTCCTGAGCTCTTTCAATAAGGCTTGTGAGCAGCTGTTGTTGTTCATACAGTGGCTTTATTTAATATGTAATGGGTCAAAATGCATCTAACACTGTCTGATTTTCTGCATGGAAGTGAGGAAACTAACCTGAACATAAGCAACTTGGGCTGTGAAGGACAGTCCTATATATCTGATTCAAATACCTCTCAGTTATATGAGCCCTACAGAGCAGCTGGTGATAATGCTTCCTGCTTTGACTGACTTTAACAGCTGAAATATGAATAGTGCCTTACAGACACTGCAGTTATTTCTTCAGAAGCAATTGTCACGTTCTCTGACTTTTCCATACTGCTTGTTGTTGTAGTCTGTGTTTTGGTCACCTGCCTTGCAGCCTGAGAATTCCTTTCATGCATCTGCTGTAACAAATACACTCTTCCAGCTTCCCTTAGAAAACTTGGAGAATTTGTCCTTGTTCCCTGTCTTGGGTTTGTGAGCTGGAAAGCAAGCCAAAAAACAGCCACCCATAGAACAATATATTCTATTTTTGTCAAACAGCATAGGAAAAGCTATAGGGTTTTTCTTCTGCAGACTGCTAAAAGGGACTCCATTTGTAAGCAAAGTAAAACTTCTCGCCTTTACACAGTGTACTTGCAAATGTTGAACCTTGTCTTCCTCTTTGTCTTTAGCATTCATAGGGCAAAGGAAACATTGGGTTAGGATGGGGAATTGGATGTAAACTTTCTGTTCAGTGTCAGAATAAGGTGATTGTGAGCTATAGCTCACCTTACTGCTTTGATAGGTGCTGCCCATCCTTCTTCCCTCTTTTCCAGCACAGCAGCAGCATGACTATGTATAGGCCGTGATTCAAAGACACCACTGAACTTATTTGTGTGATAGTTAATCAAACTTCCTATTTGGCCTCAAACCTTAGAATCAATGGTATGTAAATTCCTAAATACATGCATGCACCAGGGCTGTGTAGACCAAGATAGAGGGAGAACTAATGAAGCATCCATGAGTCTCTGCTGATTTCCCCACACATTAAAGGCTAGTGGTTGCCCAGCAGTGAGCACATTTGTATACATATTTCTCACATGCTATTAACAGAGCTGGCCTCTTTCTGCAGCATACACAAACCCAACCTATAGCTACAGGAACCTTTTTATTTCTTTCAGTCAGAATATATTCTTGTGGTGTTTGCAGTTCAGTGGGAAAATGAAGAAAGGAAACAGTTCCCTCAGGTTATATGAGAATTTGACTTCCAGTATATTATGGGCAGGGAGAGCATAATATCTAATGGGAGAGGGGGGCCATTTCTGTCCAACCAGTTGCTGCAGCTCCACAGTAAAAACAGTAATTGTATTGCTGGGAACCTGGTAGCAACCTTGGTTGTAATTTCCATGGTTGATTCAAGTAAAAGAGGAATGGAAATAAAAAGAGTAGTTTGAGATACAGCACAGATATGCAGTGATAAGAAAAGTAATTGATTATAACCTTTACAAAGTGTTTTTATTTGTTCAAGGTGTGGTTCTGCTCCGAAAAGCAGCACGTCAATTCAGTGTGGGTAAGTAGATGTGTCTGCTTTGGTATCTAAAGCAAGAGATTGTTATGTATCATTTATTTTCATTTAAGTAATAACAAGTGGCTGCCTAGGTGAAACTCTGGCTATTCTGTCACATATATGACCTACAGTAAAAAGCCAGTGAACTCAAATAATATTTCAAACAAGACCTCTGCCTTTCAAAGGCCATTTTACTTCTATGAAGGAGGCAAAGCAGGGCATTAACAAGTATAGGTATGACTGGGTAGCGTAAGAAACTACTCTTTCTGGTTCAGTAGTGCCCCTCAGCTGGAGATGAATGCATCCTGCAGATCAAACATCAGACAAGTCCTGTCTGTGTTCCTGGCCTGTTTCAGGGCAATCACAGCAAGGTAAATTTCAATCACATTAAAATGATTTAGTTCATGTACAGGTACTTGCAGCACTGTAGCAGCAACTTAAGCAAAGAGCTGGTTTTGTAACTCTTAAGCCATTTCAGCTAGGTCATTAGAGGAGGTCTTGCTGTACCCTAACTTGGCTCTTGGTTTATCTTGTGCCGAATGTAGTTGTCCAAAATGATCACCATCTCTTTGCTGCCATGGTTGGGCTCTGCCACTTCAGAGGATGTTTCAGATCCCAGTGAGGCACTTGCGTAGGGGGACATTGTTGAGGGGATCCACAGAGTCAGATCTTCCAGTGTTGTAAAGCTTTTGAGCCCCAGTGAAGATGCCAGTCAGTACATGGTTCTGCAGATGGATCATTGCTGGCAATGCTGTGAAGTAAAGGGAGAGCCTGGCTGATGGTCACATTTCACCTTGAATGTCCAGGATGTAAGTTAGATACTGAGCATCCTTTGAGGTGTTTCCCAATCATGATTAATTAGGAATGTAGGAAGCCCCTCTAAGCATGGAGTGCTCTGTTGCTGATTTCATAACATCACTTCTCAGAATAGCACAACACAGTAAATGTTGTTTAGGATGAATGTTCTGCAAAACAAAAGTAACAGATCACTCCCTCAGGAAGGCTTATCAGTGGGATGGATACTCAACATCTGGAGGCAGCTTAAAAAGAAAGTAATTCAGGTGTCCAGGATGAGTGCAGACTATGTGGAGGTGAACACTTGTTTGGCCATGAACACCATTAGAAGGCAAGAAGACAGCTATTTTCCCTAAAATAAGCAGGATCTTCTCTGCTAGTACCTAGTCGGTATCTGCCTGTACAATAGTCTAAAGGTGCACCCTACTTTCTAATTCAAATCCAGGGTGTGCTCAAACAGTTCTGGTTCACAGGCCTGGTTGCATGGTTGGTGGTGGTAGGAAGAAGGACCCCATTACAGTGCAAAGATCAGGCTGACTCTTAAACCGTAACTACTGTGTGCAGCAATGCTCTCCATGAGAACCTCCTTTGGGCTTGATTGACATATAAGAAGTTAAGCAGCTTCTTGCCAGGTCAGAGCCATAATGAATTATGACTCTTCACTCAGTCCCCTAGATACATAGGCTTCAGCTTCACTACTTTAGAGGAGTGAGGCACACAAATTGTATGGCTTACCCAGAAAATATCAGCAGGTTTTAGTTAAACTGTGAATAAAATTGTTCAACTCCTTCCCTCCTTTGCCTCTTTGCTCCTCAACTTTAACATTAAATCCATGCTTCGGGCATTGTTTTTGTTTTTCCTTCTGTATTTACCAATTCATAGCTGGTAGGCAGTTTCTTTTGGCCTTTGCAATTTGGTGACACCACATGGGACATGTACTTTAACATTGGTCTGTGCAAACCAGACAAGATGAGAAGCAGGTCCTAACAAAATCATGCTTTCATTTCAGTATCAATTTACAGGGCAGGCTAAAGAGAGGCAAAGATAGCTCTACATGAGAGTTTCCTGGATATAAAATGTTCTGCAAAATGATAGCTGTCTCCACACAGTAACTTTCTGATTTTGTGTTTGCTGTTCTCTTTATAAGTGCTTTTGAAGACTGCAAAGAAGCACTCTTAGTTACAATAAAATTATCCTGTTCAATAACAGTCACCTCACATAACACCAGTAAGGCCAGGTTTAGGTTTCTAGGGAGCCAGTGAGCTGAGTCAGTGGTATCCTGTGGGCACTACTATACATCAATCCTTCGAAAAACCTTCCTGTTGCTTGATGGGAATCTCCCAGCCACCACAATCCTTTTTCTCTCCAAAGTATCACGAAAAACAGTGATCTCTGTGCGCTTGGATTCTCTTTGAAATGCTACAAGAACACTCTTGCTGCATTTTAGAGCGATGTAAAAAGGTGCACCCAATGGACTCTCAGATCTGAAGAAAAAGCAGCTGTTTTTTGATTGGCTTTTTTTTTTTTGCTTTTAGTTTCTATCCTTCTTTTGAAGTGCACTTTGCTTTACAGGTATTGTGCTTCCAGCCACCACACACAAAATTAAGGTGAGATATGTATTTTTTGACTATAGAGAAGTACAGGGTTAAAATTCTTTTCTACTACATGAACAGTACTGATGTGGAAGGGGGTTTCTTTCCTGTATGGTTTATGTCCCCTCAAAACACATCAATAAACAACTGCAGAGTAGTCCCAGTAGAAATGGCCATGTAATGCAAATGCTGATGAGAGGTTGACCCTTCAATGTTATACCTAACAGATGAGCAGGGGGAGAAAAGAATCAGAACTGGGGCAGCTTAAGAAACAAGCCTAAAAGTGTGGAGTGCTACTTGTCATCTCCCAGCAGCTTGATTGTTTCAGGTAAGATCATGGTAGAAACTGAACTGTTGTAATGCTAAAGTGAATCACTGCAGTGGCCCGAGATATGTCCAGAAGGGATTGGAAAGGGCAGGATTAGAATCTTGGGCGCCTTTCTGCCTGGAATATGGCCTTTTAAGATGGTGTCAGATGTCTATGGACAAGTAATGGGTATTGAAAGTACTGTGAAAAATGTGTTGTACTTCTAATGACAATAACTTGTTGTAGGAATTGAATTTCTCATTCAGGTGCTACACAGCAATGGATACTGTGCTGGGCCATTTCCAGAAACAGCAGGCTAAAATCTGTGGAGGGTTACATGGATCATGCTGAGTGCTTGGCAATTAAGATAAGCAGATCAGTTTCTTACACATCTAATACAAGTCATGGGGTCCCTGTGTTTGAGAACCTGGGCCATCCTGTACACCTAGCTTCTGAACAGCCTATTTCTGGAGCAGCTGTGGCTATTTTATCTCATATTACACATATTATACCTAATATTTTAATCTAAGGCTTTGTACTTGGATATTTTTGCTATAGTGTACTCTGATTTCCTTAATTTCCCAGTTCATTCTCTTTTTTGTTCCTGATGTTATTTTGCAGGGGTTTTATTTCATTAATTGTAATTCTCCTTTCTCACCTTACCCTGACAATAGCTGGGGTCTGGTCAAACTTGGTACATCAGGTACTTGACTGGGCAGTCTCCTCCCTAGACAGGGCATCTGACCTCAGCTAGCAACTATCAGCCTGCACTCAACTAAATCCAGGAGTTCATTGTGTCTTAACTGGTAGTCCTCTGAGTCGTCTTTCTAGTCCCACTGGGGAATTCCTTGTCAGATGTTGTGTAAAGATGTAGAAATAGGGCTGTAATTTCAAAGTTTGGGTAGATTCAGGGTTACTTACCTGTTTACAGTCTTTGGAGATATGTGGGCAATCAGAATGAATGAGCCCTAGATCCTAGATGCCAGGCTTGATTCAACTCCAGCTGGTGTCAATGAGAAAGGAAAATCACTCCTGACTCTGACAACAGCCAAAGGGCTTGTCTGGAAGCCTGTTCCAGGGCACTATGCTGTGGAATCTTGATGTAAATTTTGGTCCGATGAGGGAAATTTTGAGGCAGAATTTTCATGGAGAAACAAGAGGCACTAATTTGCTGCTTAAAGTTGAAAAATAAACAATGTTGCACTTCATAAATAGGGTGCTAATGATAGCAATGAAATAATCGATTTCTCCACATTAAGTAACAAACCACACAAGCTGAAAAATTAACTAGTTTGTTTCACACAGTTGGATTAATGGAGAACCAAGTGGGTCTTAGATTCCTCTCACTGATGAATAATGGCCTAGAGAAACACAGTGCTAATCGAGGCAACACTGGTGGTAGTAAACAAGTCAATCCTGTATTTATTAGAGCAGTAGAACATGCATAATACATCGAGCTCTAGTTATCAGCTGAAAGTTGCATGATACTGGCATAATAGTCTGTTGTATCTCTACTGGAAGAAGATTGTTTCTGTGACAGGAAATCCATACGTCTAGGAGGAGAGACATTAATTTAGTGGGAGGTGAGAACAGTGCCACGTGTGGAGCGGGTGGCCTGCTTTTAACACCATTCAATAATCACTCTAAATGTACTACCGATACAGCAAAAGGCACTGCCAGTCATTCAACACCCTGCCTTTGTAAACTTCTGCTTAGGTTTTACTAGAAGTTCAGAAGAAACCAGGCATAGTATTTAAAAAATAAACCCCCTCTAACCCCCTCCAAATACTAGAAAAGGTAAGTCAGATTAATTTTATTCCATAGGAATGCGCAGTTTCCAGTGCCTGTGAAGTGAGTGTGTTGGAATGGGACTCAACTGATTTGCTGCAGTGCACAACAGGTTTAGTCTAGAGAACAGAGTGCTAGTTTGGACCTTGGGAAGCCTGCTCTGCCTTTGACCTGCTGGATGATCTTTGGCTGAAGTGTGCCTCTTTATAACACACCAACAAAGTAACAGATGATGATAGTGCCTAAAATGTTCATAAAACTAAAAGTGACCTTTGAAGACAGGTAAGGATTGCTAATTTCCTTTATGCTTGAAGTGTATTAATATTGCATTTACTGGTTTGAGCAGAAATAGCCATGATGATCTCATTGGAGGTATTTCCTTCTTACAGAGGCAAAGCTTTTTCTTTTCTGGTTTAGATGACCATTTATCAACACTTTACTGATTATATTGTTATCAAGCAACAGTTTTATACAATCCTAATTTAATAAAGAACAGATTTTGTGCTGGGACATTTGGAAGGTGGTTGTGGATAGCCCATTTTCTAAGACAGCTAAGTATACAGAACAATAACTGCTATTCAGAAGGCTTTGATTCAGGCTCATAAAACTATTACATCTTGTGAAGTGTTAATTTTAAGAAGTCCCTGAGGACTTCTTAAATGTATCTTTGAGTTAATTCAGGTAACAGTCTTCATGGCAACGTGATTTATTGTATCTGATTCCTAGTTGATGGTGTTCCTCATGCTAAGTGCAAACATTGGTCTTGGCAAAAGTCAGTATTTTCATTTTTAGGCTCTGTTTTCAGTAGTGTCACCATTTTTTCCCTAACAGGTCACATCACAGTACACAGGAAATGTGATTCTGCAGAACCGCAGAATCCAGAGAAGATAATGAAAATTCATAAAGTATTGATAAAAAGAGGAGGAAGCATGAAGGATATTCCTGAAGAGGCTGTATCAGTGGGGGAGTTTCTATTACAGGTAACTGGAGTAAGTCCCTCAGGAGTCTTCTGTTTTCATCTATTTATTAAACAACTAAGAGAATAAGACAAACTATAAATTAATTATACTTGCCAGTGACATAAAATCAAGGCAGTGGTGAACACAGATAATGCAATTCACAGACAACAGGGGGCCAAATTTTCTCCTTGCTTACACCTGTTCAACCTCACTGAAGTCAATGGGATTGGACAGATGTAACTGAGGGGAGAATGTAGCCTCAGGCCTTTTCAAGAAAGGGGTGGAGAGCCGGTGAAAGATGCTTAACGTTAATAAATATGAAGTCTGATCCATTAGCCTGAGATGCACAGAAGACAAAGAATGAAGTGAGAGATGAGGTGCACAAGGTGCAGTATGGGCACTTCACATACAGGAGCTCTGGTGGTTTCAGGGGATGCTGTGATTGCTCAGACCAACCGAAAGCCATGCAGCTTTTGTGATGGCTCAGGGGTGTTGTGTAGATGAAGGATTTTAAGCGTTTAGGTCTGTGTGCACAACCTGCAAGGCAGTTGCAGCATAGCCTATGCCTGTCATGCTCTGTATTGGTGACTTATGTATATAATAGCACTGACCACCTCTTCTAAATTAAGTGTTGTCTCTTAAACAGGTTAAGTGCCAGAACCTCTCAGCCCTGTAGTTCTCTCACTCAAACTGCTCATCCGACTCTTCTCTGATAAAAGGAATCTACTGCTCTATGTATTCATTCACAGTCTAAGCCTTGGGTTACAAAGGTAACAGGCAGGTTAATCAGCTCCACCACACTTTCCTTAATTGAGGGGAGAGCACTTCATTCTCCACTTCAGTCAACTAAATACAATCGCCTTTTTTAGCTGGCTCTCATAGACTGTTTTTGATCCACTTGACACTCAGTTCCCCTCTCCACCTCTAATATACAGTACTGTACACTAACAACAACCATGATTGAATTGCTGAATTACGCAATGAGCTTTCTGACTGTCTTGTGCTATGATGTTCATCCATAATTTATATTGGAATTGAATTAGGTTGTATCCTTTAGATGGGATTGGTTGTCCTGTAGCTTATAGCTCCATCCCTGTGACTGAGGTGGGGCAGAGCATCTCAAAGCTCACAATGTTTCTTACAAGGATTCCAAGCAGTTGGTCATAATTTTTGCATACTTCTTATGCAGGGAAGCCTTTAGCTGTAACTGAAATGCAGCCACTTCTGCAGGGTAGCTTACACAGAAATAGTGTCCAGCAATTACAGGCAGAAATCCTGCTTGTAAAACCTGCAGAGGGATTCAAGTAGGAAGAATGAATTAGAGCTACAGTATTAATAAAACTGAGGCAAATTGTGGCAGGGAGTCAGGCCTTTGATTTATATACATGTGTATGAATCTTCATTTTTATGTCTGTCTCGTGAGATGGGAGCCGTAATAACACAATACCCTCTGTCTTGGGTTTAGCATTGGCAGTCATTTTTCCTTCTTCATAGTAGCTGGTGCAGCACTGTGTTTTGACTTTTAGTTGGGAACAAAATTGATAACAGGAATGTTTTTAGTTACTGCTTGAATGTTTTACTTTGACCAAGGACTTTGTGAGCCTCATGCTCTGCCAAGGAGGAGGGGAGGCCAGGAGGAGGCAGAGACAGGACACCTGACCCAAACTGACCAAAGAGGTATTCCATACCATAGCACGTCATGCTCAGGATGTAGAACTGAGGGCAGTTACCCAGAAGGGCTAGTAGTCTGGGGGAGTTGGAGGAGCTATTTGGTTGGTGTTGAGTGGGGGGGTGGGGTGTCGTGAGTTATCTGTTGGTGGTTGGTGAGATGCCGTATTCTTTTTCCTTGTTATTTCCTTTATCATTCTTATTATTGGTGGTAGCAGTAGTGATTTGTGTTATACCTTAGTTACTAAACTGTTCTTATTTCAACCTGTGGGAGTTGCATGCTTTTGGTTCTCCTCCCCATCCCTCTGGAAGCAGGGGCAGGGCAAGAAAGGGGGGTTGAGTGAGTGAATGAGATGCGTGGCTGGGTTTAAACCATGACACCCTCTAATGCCAAGTTGGAGAGTGAAGCAAGTAGCAGAACTTTGTCCTGGTTCCTAAGTGCAAAGCTTTCAATGACCTTCTCAGACACTCCTCCCTAGCCACCAAAGTAACCCTAAACCCAGCTAAAGCCACTCTAGTACCCCTAAACTTGTAAAAAGACCCCCAAGAAGAAGAAGAAGAAGTACTAAGAATTTTGAACCAGCCCATTCTTTTAGTATTGTCACTGTGAACTTGAAAGGTTGATTGGTGATGAGAACAGTATAGAGCTGCCTTCAGATTTTCACCAGTATGGGACTTCTAAATGCCTGCTACTAGCAGCGGCCTTTTTATTTATTGTGGTGTGTGCCTCTCTTTAAGTTTGGGATTCATCAAAATAAGGTAGACTCAGCCTTTGTAATGCAACCCTCTAGGAACAATTTTATTCGGTCAAAGTAATACTGAGACCTTGGAGAGGAGAATGGGTCTAAACAGCATTATTTTTTTTAAGAGGAGCCCTCGCGCCAACCTTCTCTTCTATATTATCATTAACAATTTCTGCTAACCCAAGAAGATACAGTGCTTTCTAAAGTACAAGCCAAAGCTCACTCAGCTATGTTAGAAGCAGACTTTTGAATCCCTTAGTTCCTCAAGTCTTTAATACTCCCCATAAATCTTGACAAAATTACTTTTTCAGGCTTCAAACAATGCTTTTTTTATGAACTTTTCCAACTGTCACCTTGAGAAATATCTAAATGACCCAAGGACTACTTATATTTTCCACACTGTGTAAACCGGAATTTCACAACTGCCTATAATTTGTAATACCATATCCCTCCCTCTTGGAAGAGAGAAAAACACCCCAACAACCCCAGACCCTCACACAATCATGTTTGCTTTTCCCCCTTGACTGTATTTCACATAAAATCAGCTCTCATGCCTGGGGTCCCAAGTAACCAGGACAGAAATCTGTTGCTTTTTAAGTGAAAAAGTCTTAGAGTCTAAAAAAGTAGACTTTTTGCAGTACTCTGCAAATGAGAAAGCTGCATCTTGCTTACCAGTAAGAAAGTACATACTGAGTGCAACTTCTGCTGGAGAGGAGAGAAAGAGCAGGGACCCCCACAGTCAGAAAGGTCCATTACAATCACGCCCGTGCTTCTGGTTAAGAAGAAAAAAGAACATTCATGCACCAAAACCCCCCTGAGCATCCTATGCTTACCAGTGTTAAGGGAATGTTACTGCCCTCTCTCCAGTCAACTTACCTGGGATGCTAAACAAAAATGCAAAGTGGCAATCAAGAAAATTATAGTGGTAGCTCAAAGAGAAACAAAAAGGTGTACTGAACCAAAACCACAAGAGTGGGATGTCCAAAAGTAAGAGCAATACCATGAGGATGGTTGCACTAGGTGAATTACTGGCCAAGAAAGTGAGCTAAAGAGATGTTACTTCTGTTTTATTTTTGTTCCTTCTGGCATGGCCATGATGGTAATATTAGGAATGCTTATCTGATTTTAGTCTTTTCAGTATCTTTTCTATTCATATATACCTAAGAGATAGCATGTCTCTTCATTTAGAAGGAAATATTTTTGTTATAAATTTATGTAACATTTTTGACTGCTAACCGTTAAAGGATTTGCCAAAAAAATAAAAGTGCTTGTGGTAGGAAGCATCCCCAATTAATTTCCAATTAAAAAAAGAATGGGAAAAGAAGTCGCTAAAGAACAGCACATGGCAAGTTCAGCACAGAGACTATTCAGAAATTAAGCCTAGAAAGTCTTCATTACAAAGCCCCTGAAAGTATTCATTCTTTGTTAAATCAGAAGTTGATTTGTCTCTTTTCTCTATATCCACTTGGAAATGCCTTTCACATCTGTGTACTTCTGCAAAATCTTACTGTCTTCAGATTTCTAATTCTATATAATTCTATATATATAGATATATAGGCACAAAAAATTCTCTCACTATATATATAAAGGCACAAAAAGACAAACCAAATAAGTTTGAAAATTTAATAAAACAAAAAAGATAGTATTTTATCTCTTGGTGATATAAACCAATACAATGATGAGCATCAATGGGATGTGAGATTAATCCCACTTGTGAAAAACACCTCCATAACTCATTTGTGACTAAGGCAGTCTTGAATTATGAGATTTGCAGTTCACTCATGGGATAAATTACATACTCCTCCGATAACCATTATGTATCTGGCAATGTCTGTATCATTCACAGTATTGGGTAACAGCAAGAGGCTGTGCTTTCCTGTTGCTTTAGCTGAGTGTGCTCTTCAAACATTTATTGTACAATGGTTATTGCAGGGGATAAATAATGCATACGAAGGAACAAAATTTACATTATAAGTTGATTAAACTGCTTAACAGTTTTTAGCCACTCTTTAAATAAGGGTTTTTAACCAGATTTAATCTATGCAGTGTTTCATGTCCAAAGAACTAACATTTAATCTCTGTTTAACTGAAATTTAGTTAGCAATGTTGACACCTCTGCATTTTAACGCTGAGATTTCTTTGTGGGACACAATCCCTTTCACTGAACTTAATATCCCATCTTGGTCTCTAAGGGAAAATAATTGAGTTTAGGCTAGTTCTAAATAGCGATAAGGACAGGGAACACAGATGGGTATTTCATTGATTAACACTAACACTGGCCTAAGGCCTTGGTGTCAGGCATTAGATTAGGACATTACGAAGAGAATGACAGAGTTTTGGCACTTTATTCCTCCTCAATAACATTCTTTCACATATTAAGTTTATCCCACCCTAGGTAGCTACTTTATCATGCAGAAGGCCTTAATCCACTGATGTGACTCTATCTGCTTTCACTTTGATGCTGCCTCTGTTTACAAGAGTAATGCAGCCTGTGTAAGACAAAGTACTCGTGACAAGAACAACTGAATGAGGCTTTTAGATGCACAGAGCTCTGACCTAAAAAAGAAGAAAAAAAACCTTCAATAAACTTCAAAATACTCCAAACCAAAAGAGAAGGGGGAGGGAAAAGATCAACAAAAACCAGAGGCTTTTTGAAATGAAGTTATGTTGTTTGCATCATGAAGAAACAGACATGAGTTTTTCATCAAGAAGATTCAACTTTACTGATCTTCTTGTACTGCACTTTATCTTTTCTTCACCTTTGACCTTCCTTTCAGTGTCTCCTCAAGGCATCATGAACGTAAGCCTTGTGGTGTTCTTTTAGAAGCAGGATTGCTGCTATCCCCTCTGGTGAATTTAAGCAGCTGTTGGAGTCAGTGACAAGGTTGGCTACAGATTTGGTATACTGGCTGGGAAAGAGATTATGGGTCAGTCCCCAGTGCTGGGAGACAAAAGATTCAAGTAGTTCAGGATTTTTTGGATATCCGAAAAAGATTTAATGAAATTTGTAAAGATCTAACAGTGTATTGCAGGTTTCATGTGGTCTAAACAGCTTATAGCGAGTAAAACTCTAGGTAGCCAGTAAGTGGTGTTTTCACAGCAATGCTGTTTTGCAGAGGTGTATGAGATCTAGTGTAATATAATTCCACGAAGTTTAATCACTGAGGACAGAAACTGGTGGCTCTCAGCACTTGCAGGAGCTGTGACTATTAGGTGGACTGCCCATTTATTGGAACTCCAACTAGATTATTTGTGCCTTTATTGCAGAAAACCTGTGTTGCTGGTGAGGCTTTTTTGTCTCTAGTTAATAGGAGATTTAAAAGACCAGCTACTGAGAGTGGCATTCGGATACCTTTGTAAAAGACGTTTTAAAGGGATACTAGCAAGTTTATCCAATTTTTACTAAATCATGGGAAAATTTTGGGAATTTGTAAAAGACAATAGGGTTATGGGCAATGAGCCAAAGGTTTTGACCTTACTGGTTTGAGTGTAATGAAGGCTTTTCCTGCTACAAACACAGACCTATTTAGTTTTGTTTGGAATGTCACTGTACCAGGGTCCTGATTGAAGGTAGGATAGGAAATTAGCTTCTTTGGAAGTTTTATACAGTTAACAGAAATTATTATTCTGTGAGCATTGTAAGCCTGCTGTGAATGCTGGCAACAAGGAAATGTTATATTTATGTTATACTTTTATATTTGCACATAAGTGGTCCTATTAAGGTTGTTTAAGATTATGCTTGACATGACACAGAAAAAGTGAGCTAGAAATCTGGCCTTCAGAGTTCAGATGTGTTTTATTTTCACTTAAACTGATGCAGACTTAAGGTAATTCCATATATGTCAGTAGAGCTGAATGAGAACCAAAAAATCTGGAATTATCTCTTTAGGACTCTGTGGCTATTTTTACAGTGATAGCAACTCTGGTGATTTGTGCTTATAGAGAATGCAGAAGCAGCTTACAGTTCCCCTTCCCAGGTCATGGACAGTTTCTTGCACAGCAGCTTCAAAAAGTAGGAAAGGTGTTTGTTATCCCACTTCTCCCAGTGGCAGCATCACAGTAGTTGGGTCTGTGGCAACTGTTCTTACTGCAGCTCCTTTTTCCTGAATTTCTTTGTAAAATGAGATGTTATTGGAAGTGCCTATGAAAATGAAGGCTCATAGGACTAAGCTTGAGCCTGGCAAAGTGTGGCTGGATGCTGGGAAACTTCTTCACTTTGTTTTATCCTGGCAGCCTAAGCCCAGTTTTCTAAAGATCCTTTCTTGGCAGCCCCTCTAAGCAAAAATAAAAAAAGAAGGTATAATGGCAAATTATGGCTTGATTTTTCAGGCATGGACAGGGGGTGCCAGAAATCAGTGCTTTTATGTTCATTTCCCACCTAATGCAGGATTTCAGCTCAAGTTTCCAGAGATAAAATGTGAGCACAAACATCCTATGACCGGTCTGTACCCTCTGTAAAAACAGAATTTGCTTTGGTTTTGATGGGGCTTGAGTACATATTAAAATCTTAACAGTTACAAAAATGGTATTTAAAGGAATAAACCCCCCTGTATGAGTTGGTTCAGAACACTGAAGTGATGTGAATTTAACCAATAGTTTACTCTCTCCTGTAAGTTTTCCAAACCTCTTTTAAGCACTTTGCAGCTTGCTTCTCTGTGTGGTATACTTTAGGTTGTTTGGAGGGGAACTGGCTGGAGTAATGAGGCTGTTATGTGCACCAATGAACAAGCTGGTTTCAGATTTAAGAACATGGTGCTGCTTCAGATTAGAAGTTTCTCTGTAGTATGTACCCCTCGGTGCAGGACATCCTGACAGAGACGGCTTTAAATCTTCATGTTTTTGGGCTTCTTATTTGAAAAGGGATTATGCTTGCACAGAAAAACATAGAGCAACATTTCCTTGAGACATCCTTTCAGTGTATGAATTTAATGCACATCTGAGATGTTGGCAGCACTATAATAAGCCACAGTGGTAGTTACCATCTGTCATGTTGCCAAACTATCTCAAGGCACATTTGCCTGTCTTGGGGAGTAGAGATTATGTCAACATGCATGGTAATGGAAAGAAAAGCTGTGCTTTTAGCCCATTCCTAGCACATAACTGTATTTGGTGCTTGTGGACAGACCATAAAGGAGTTCAGCTCTATTTATTCAGTATCATGCTCAGAAAGAAAATTCAGAGGTCCAGTCCACTTCCAAAGCAGCTTCAGTTGTAATCTCATGAACACCACCAAAATATCACCATTGTTCTGTTCATTGGTAGCCTTCCCACAATCTCAGACATGACAGGAGGCAAAGATAACCACAGGAGCCTCAGTGGGTCTGGGAATTGCATGGATAGGCCAAAACCTGTGCAGGTTGTTGCCCTGCTGCTCGGTGGCTGTTCCTGGGCAGGGGGCAAAGCAGGTAGTGAGCCCTGAAAGCACATACTGCTCTGTAAATACACTTGTTTTCTGCCTTTAACTGAAATGTGGTGTGTATGTGCCTGGAGGCCAGGACACCAGCATGGCAAGGCCTGGGTGGGGAAATGGAGCAGGGAAATACTGTACCTAGGAAGGAAGAACTAACACCACCCCCCCGTTAGATAAAATCTGTGTGTGGGAAAGCTGGTGAAAATAGGCATTAATGCTAAAGTGACAATAATTTGGGTTTTTGTTTGTTTGTTTGGTTTGTTTTTTTTTTTTTTTTTTCATTTTTTAAGCACTCCACAGTTTCTGGAGTTAAGAAGAGCATCGATTGTGAGTGCCAGATTGGGTTTGTGTTGCTCAGAGATAATTGTTGTGGGGTGAAATTTCCACCTTCACTGGTATCAAATACACTGTCAGGCACCTATCAAAAAGCAGGATGGTCACTTTAGGGCAACACTGCAGCTTCAGTATTTATTGTGTGCCAATTGCCAAAAAATGCAGGTATCCAACATGTCATACTTCATTGATAAAATGAGGCTGTGTTAGAATGGATTTCATCTTAAATGCTGACTTTTATCTAATTCAAGCCACCTCCTAAGATGACTGTGCATGTGAGCATAATCTAGACAATAATGCAATGGCAGTTTAAATAAAACCTAAAGTCTTCAGGCCCCAGCTCGGAATTAAAACTCTTGGAAATCTTGTCTAATGTGTTGTTTATGCTGCCTGCCCCCATTCTTTGGGAAATGCAGGCTAGCCAAAAGTTTTTGATCCTTCTGCTATTAACAGATGGTATATGTAGCTAAGGATAAGCTGCGACTATCACTTAGGCCACAAGCAAAGGGGTGAGGGATGCTCCCCTGTGGGTACCCTTAAAAGGCCATAAGCTTGAGTAGCAAAAATGAAAAGGTCTAGTGCTGGTGTTAATTACGCAGAAACCACACAGAAAGTGCTCGCTGTCGCAGAGTTGAGAGGTTGTGCATCCCTTCCACAGATAAAAGGCATGGTATGAAAACATTTTGCAGAGGACAATGAAGTGAAGATTAGCATAATCTTTTGCAGTATCCTCAGTAAGCTAGCCATGAGTGAGCTGCTTTTTTTCTCATTCCTTTTGCTCTAATGTCTGGATTTAAGGAATGGCAATGTAAGAATAGGCTTTGTCCTTGAAGCCTGACAGTTGTGTTTTCCCGCCTTCATGTGATCATCCTTGTTGCTAGTGTACTGCTCTTCTGGTAATCAGACAATGGAGGGAAAATGAAGTGTCAGTTCATTGACAGAACCTTATCCTGCCTATGTTTTTTCTTAATCCAGACTCATCAGAGCTCTCACACTCTCTGTATTTCCTCATTTCTTCTGAATCAATAAGGCAGAATCTCTTCTGTTATTGTTTGAGATGAAAGTAAAAGCAAATAACACAGGAAAAATCCTAAAAATAGCTCCATGCAGCCTAAAAGTAACATAATTGTATAATTCCTCTCTGCCTGGGAGAACAATGTGTGCAGTAGATGCCTGTTTAGTATGGTAAATGAAGCATGCTTTCATACATACCTTGGCAAAACCAGTTCTTTGGATGCATGTCTTCGGGAGTGTGATGTTTAGTTTTAGCATGGAGGTTTAGCCATATTCATGCTGCAGTTTAACGTGACTGTCTCTAGGGCTGATGCAGTGGCTAATACTCAAGTTTGTTAGCCACTTTGATCCTGAGTGCCCTGTTTTAAGTCTCGTTACTACTGATTAAGCTCACACTTTGTTACCGCAGGGATAACTGGAGGATTCGGAGTGTTGGGAGGCACTATCCCCAAGATCAAAATATAAAGACAGGTCTGAGGTCAGGGAGCTGTATAGACCCCCAGAAGCTGTTCAGTTTTACAGCTGGAGATAGTCTCTTAAGTATATATAAATCGTCATTAGGATTCTGACAAAGAAGTGCACGATGGGATTGCTGCAGGGCAGGCTCTTTGAATCTTATTCCTGATAAAAACCACTTCTGGCTGGCTGACAGCAGACAAGGCAAGTTCAAGGAAGGCATTAAAAACATATTAAATCTATTGATGGCAGCAGAAGTGTTGGGATGAATAGTTTGGGATTAGGATGAAGACTTCTGAGTGCAGTCAGGGCAGAGAGTTTTGGGGCCAGCTGGCAATAGTGGAAGAAAATATGTCTCTGAATACAGTCAGATTCAAATAGCAATTCACAGGATCACTATGACACTTTTTGAGAGGGAACAGTTGATTCTCCCCCTTCTCCCACCCCAAGGAAAACCTCTATCTGATTGAAATATCACTCTAGCAGGAGGCAGACTGCATATCAAAGAGTCCCCTAGCAAAGGCACTGATGGGGCAGGAGGTGCTGCAGCAGTGTGAGGGCAGGAGCAGGACTCTGGATGGTGATGGGTCCCTCTGCCTTGCTGGGAGCAGCATCTTTCCCTTGTTCTGCTTGCCCTGGGCAGCTTGGGATGATGGAGGACAAGGCACCTTTGCCTATCTGGGGCCAGAATTTCTACAGTGAGCAAGAAAAGCCTCACTATTTGTCTTTACAAATCACTGAGCAATGCAGCTCCTCCCACGGCAAGGGCTGCAAGGAGGATGAAGCAGATGTAGAATCATAGAATGGTTTGGGTTGGAAAGGACCTTAAGATCACCCAGTTCCAACCCCTGTTCCATGGGCATACTGTTATTAGGCTTTGCCAGGCTGTGCCCACCAACCCAAAGGCGTTGGGTGACACATGCCTGTGTCACCATATTAATGACTGCTGCAGCGTCGACAGTGACATTTGGTTTCCCAAAGTCTTCATTCCCCAGAATAACATGAATGTAGGGAGTTTTGCACTCGAGGAAAGCTTCCCTCAGTGTAGTGTCACTCATTTACATTTGGATTTTGCACTGATGTAAGAGCACTTGAATTAGAGTATCACACTCTCTACAGGTGTTGATGTATAAATCTCTACTGCTTTTGGCCTTCCTGGAAATGCTTATCTATGTGGGACTGAAGGGAGCATCCTGGTCTGTTCACAAATGCTTGCACTGCAGTAGTGGAGTATTGGCAGTATGGTTGTTACAGCATTGGCTGTGGTAACTCCTTCTGAAAGGCTGAAGAAAATCTAGTGGAAATATTTTCCCTAATAATACAGTGGAAATTATGTTAATAATTTAATAATTAATAATAAATGTAATAATAACTTGTGCCCAGTGGTGCAGTGACTGGAAAAACTATGCTTTGTTTGAAAGGAAGACTTGGATGTGCTGCTCTCTAAGTATACTTGCCATGGAGCATGGGATAGAACCTCCCTGGCACAGTCCACAGCCACTTGATTTGAAACAACTTGTGACCTTGGGGGTAATGTTTCTTTTCCTATGGTGTGTGGGCAGTGCATCAATATGATTGAAATCCAGCCTGGCTGGAACAAATGGAAATTGCTTTGTTAAAAGAACAGTCAGGTGAGAGTGTCTCAACGACAGAGCTGTCCTAAGCTTTGTGCTAGCAGTGACAGTGGTTAAAATACATAAAAAATAGCAGCTTTTCTATCCAATCTAGAAGTCTGCCCCAACCTAATGCAAGCAGACAGGTTCAGTGCTACCTGAAAGTATTTTGCCTCGTCAGTGAACTGTGGTGTTTGCCTGTTTATAAATGCTGTGGACACCTTATTGTCCGCTCCGCTGCCATTTGACACACAGAATTGAATCAAATACTCACTGTATCTGTGTTGTTGTCAGATATCAGATACAAAAGTAAACCTGCTTCCCTATGTCTTTTAGCAATCATGTTTTGTTATGTCAGATGCTGGGATCATACTATGTTTGAGTGGGTCTCTCTGAAAAGAATCTAAGTGATCTGCAATTCATGCTGATTTGAGTGAGACAGCAGTTGGTGGACAGCAGGTAATTGAAAGTTTGCTAGGCATTGTACCTAGCTGTCAGCACAGCTCTAGATGTGCATAATTGTTTAAACCATCAGTGAGAGTTGCTACACTTAATTACATCTTATTTACAGGGGACTTGCTGCAGTATTTGATTTATTGCCAAGCACTGGGACAGGCAGACCAGGGAAGTGGTGGAGTCACCATCCCTGGAGATATTTAAGAGGTATGTAGATGTGGCACTCAGGGACATGGTTTAGTGGTGGGCTTAGTAGACTTGGGCTAACAGTTGGGACTCTATGATCTTAAAGGTCTTTTCCAACCTAAATGGTTCTATGATTCTACAGCTAAGAGAGTGTTAACTGAAGTACAAAAGAAGTGGACCTGTGGAGAAACAGGAACAAACACATGAGAAATCTCATTATAAATTGGCTAACTAATAATTATTTTCTTCTTTCAAAAGTACTCCATAAAGAGATATCCTTAAAGCACTAGAAATGACAACCGTTCAAGCTTCCCACAAGTGTATTGCAACAGGAGTGAAGATTTGTGTGGAGACCATAGGCATGACAGGAAACAGCTCATGGCTTCTTTGATGGCTACAGAACAAGCCAGGTGAGGTTTTATTTCATTTGAAGTATCTTGGAAGTGCAAGAGCTTCTGTGCAGAGGTAGGAGAAGAACCTGTTGCTCATTTAGGATAGCATAATTTACAATACACACATGGGCCAGGAAGCCAAATTACACAAGTCTTCTTGGAATGCTTTCCAATTTGCACTTCCACCTTCTTCTGGAGACATTATAAGGTATCTATGACTAAAGAGCATTAAGAACCCTTCATTCCTGTGGTCTGTTTTCATGTAGGGTATGTCATTTCCTGCTTTACTCACTATTATGAATATTAGCATCAGTATTTGGTTTTGTTCACATAAATGTTTGTGAAACTGCTCCTTTATTCAAGCAAACCCTCTTTGTGTGAATAAAAGTGCTTGAACCAGTACATTCATCTTTTGCTACTCAGCATTCAGTCTTCTCTTCAAGAACTGTCATTCATCCAATTAGGTGCAGATACAATAATGTATGACTCAAGCAAATGATTACTTCTTAAAATACTACCCAGGGAAACAAGCTGTTCACAAACTCTCCATAGGCTCACCTGCAACACACAGGGAAAATTGATGGGGTTCAATGGGATGATGGGGAAAATAAAAAGCTAAACATGAGCCTGAGTGTTGTCAGGATCAGGGCTGATGCATGCATCAGCCACCATCAGGAGCAGCCTGTGAATTATTAATGATCAGAAAAATTGCCTTAAATTAATCGGATAATGTTTTTGCAATGAATTAATTTGAGTTCTATTCTGGAATGTCTTTCTGCCCTTGAATAAAGCAGTTTGGTAGCGCTGCCTGCCTCTTGTTTCGAATGTAGTTAAAGCTTCAATTAGGCTTGCCTACATTGAAACTTGACATACCAGTTTCTTTCACGTATTTGTACAGACAGAGAAGCAAGTCTGTGTTTGGGTTGTATTTTTGCAGGGTTTGAAGTCGTGTTCAAAGATCTTGAAAAATTGAATGACTGAGGACATAGACTGGAATTCTGCCCTTCAGTTTATGTTCAAAATCAAAAACATGCAAAGTTTGGTAGTATCTGAGCTTCATCTGATAAGGCATACATTAAAGTATAAAAAGAAAGCCCAGAAATAGGAGACTTGTCAGTTTGAATGTTAGTTAAATAAGTACATAAGATAAACAGTTCAGTGAGGGTTATGTAGCTGAATTTTCAATCAGGATGCACAAAAGGCTGTTACAACAGCATCTTCTATTACCAAAAGCATGTAGGGTTTGCTGCCCAGAGTAGCAGGCATCTTTTATGGAGGAAAATCTCGCAGCTATAACAAACCTTCCCTTTCAAATTAAATACTATTAACCAATTCTATGATTCTCTGATTCTATAACTCAGAATACTACAAATCCCTCTCACCCCCTGCTCTTAAAAATCCAATATCCAGCAGTTTTTGACTGTTCATATGCTACTTAATTAGCACTGAAAAGCCTTTCTTTCACAGCTATTTATTTCATACCTGCAAACAGACACTGCAAGCTACTAAATTCAAATGCATCCCTTTGTTTAGCTTTAATCTTATAATAAATTACTGTTGCTCTTCTATTTTATATAATTGGAAATTTGTGATACTCCCACTTCCATGGGATACATTTTTAAACTCTTTTGCTTCATTATAGTGTCAGGTTTGAAATAACTGACCCAGAAATTCAAGACAAACTTCCCTTTTTAAAGAAGCTAAGAAGCACATGATGATTAGGTGGACCAAAGTTTTCACTGCCTGTTATCTCTGTTGAAGAGGGATGGAAGAAGATGTATAAGGGATGCAGGAGATGGGCAACAGGGCAAGAGCTTCTTGTGCTCTGTCTGAGGACAGCCTGGAAAAGTCACAGTCTAGAGTGAGACAGGGAAAAAGTGGAGCTCTAACTGAGTTAGGGAATAGGTTTAAATGGTATCTGAGAGGGAAAAGAGTTGGCTGTAGGCAACAGAAGAAGAAAAGAGAGAACAGTTTGTATTTCACCAGTGCAAACACTTGCAATGTGTTACAGAGCTGGGTGGAGAAGAATGTGGAGAATTGTTGAAGATACTGGATAGGGAAATTTGCTTGGTGAGGCCACCCTGTTTGTGTGTATATGTATGTAAAATGTGTATATGCATGTGTGTGTATGGGGTGTGTGTCTCTGTGGAAACTAAGCATTTAGATTTTGTAAGGTACAAACACTGAAAGGCATAGACATCTTCTGTTCTTCTCTTGCACAGCCTTCACTTTTGCTTCTTGAGTGTTGGCAAACACAAGTGATTCAGACAGTAGGGTGTATCTGTATGCAGTTTGAGAGCTGCATATAAATCCTACAGCTGGCTGCAGCTCTGTTCCCTTCTAAGGTGACATGGGGCAAGCTGCTTCACTCATAACACTGTCACCCAATGAATGAAAAAAGGAAGCATGGCATGCTGATTTCCTTTCCAAATAATGGCTAAATGGTGGCTAGGAATGGCAGTGGATGCAGGATATGTGGAGCTCTGAACAGCCACAGCTTAGAGATGGATGGAGATGCATCTACAAGGAGATCATTGCTGAAGCACCTTCTGATGAGGGTCCTACTCTGTGGGGCTACTCTGGGGAACCCTAAGGGCTCTTAAAAATGTGGTGCATAATCTCAGATACAAACTTTCACAAATAAAAGCTTCCTTTTAAGATTTTTAGGGCCTTGCACAGGACTATTGGTCTCAGGTTTCTGTTGCTAGAGAAGAGTCTACTTTCTGCAGATACTGCATATGAAATATAGGCATGACTGTTTATTGTGTTTTTTCACATGTGTAATTTATCTGAAGTCTGCAGGTATACTTTTTTTTACATTTGTTCTTTGGTGTTAATGTATTTTTTGTGGAATATGTGTAAATAGATATGAGCAAACTGTGTAAAAGTTATTCAGCTAGCCAGTGAACCATGTAATCTGTTGATTCATAGAGACAACAGATAATAGAGTGAGATATTTGCTTTACACTGTCTGTGTAGTATCTAGGCACAGAGTCAATTTGTGTCCTGTCGGGGCATGTTGTACCACACTATATTATCACTTTGAGGATAGGCAATTTGGGTAATGAATATGTGAGCTGAGTGGGGGTGGAGAAGTATATCCAATACCTACAAAGTGGAAATGTTGAACCAAGGTTTTGGCTTCATCCTGGTTAATTCAAAGCACTATCATCACAGACAAGATCTTTTCCTATCTTGGAAACAGTATTGTTAATTAGCTTCTATCTTCCCCTTTATCATATAAAGATGGAAACAATGCACTAAACAGTGACATTTTCTTTGTACAGCAGGTAATGGTAAAAATGACAATCCCTTTGGGGAAATGCAAAAATTACATGGAAGTAAATGAGCATTTTAAAAGCAGATGAAGGAAAATAGTGACTAATTTTATGCTTAATTCAAGCAACCATTTGACCAGCCTGTGCTTATACTTATCTATTATCACCTTACAGCTGTTCCAGCCACTCCCAGTAGGCCTGACAGTATGTTGTGCTGTGCAGGAAAATGCGAACCTAGGTGCTATGTCAAATATCAAAATGGCCTTAGCTGTATTACTCCAGATCTCTACTCTGGATAATTTGCCCTCTTAGTACAGAAATGTAGTGGAACATGTTAATACAGTTAATTTTCTTCTCTCTGGTACTTGTACATCTGAGCTGGGCTGAAGACAGCTCAAATATTGCTATGCAGTCAGGGTGATAGATGAGTCTCATGGCCAAATATACAGGCAATCCACATAAACATGCCAAGCTGCATCCTATGTAACCGTTGTAATGGGAATCTTTATAATGTGTCAAGCAGAAATTAGCTCCATCCACCTCCTCTTCCCCATCTTCTGATCCTGCCTTGTCACCTGGAGTCATTGCTGAGATTTGAAACCTGCAGAGGGGAATGGGAATGAGCTATCCACCCTCACTGTGGGTGACTGTCACATCAAGGAAATCTCCATACATCAGATATGAAGCCAAACAGCAAAGGCTTAAAAATGAAAAAGCTGGGTGAAGCAAATCAAAATCTTCCTTCTTTTCTCACTAATGGCTGGTGATTTTTCCATAAGCAGTCATTTCACTCTCTGGATTTGATAAGGCCTGCTGCTGACATCTTGGTTGGCCTCACTTTGGCAAAATCCCTCTTGACTTCAATAGAAGTTTCACTTGAATAAATAAAGACTGCAGGTAGTCCCAGAACCTCTCTTCCGTTTATCTCTGTGCCTTCCAACACCTGCACCCAGGCTACTTTTGGATTTTAGCAGTACCGTCTTTTGGTCAAAGTGAGGTTTAGTCACATTTCCTGCAGAGGTACGGAGCAAGTGTGCTTTTTTCTCTTATTAATGCTATTTATTGTCTGTGCTGAGGAGCTCTGGTGAAAGAAAAGGTCAGCATTGTGATACGCATTGTACAAGCACAACAAAAAACCAGCCTGTATCTGTGTAGGGGCAATTAGTGTCCATGACACTCAGCAGGAGTTATTTCCAAGCTACCTTTCAGCCATGGGTGCCAGGTGAATTCAGCTTCTCTTTATGCCTTAGACTAGAAGTCTTGGAGCAGAGTATGCAAGAAGGCAGCTTCTGATTGCTTCAAGAACATTAATCCTCAATTTCTTGCTGCTTATACAGCACATTTCCTCAGCAATGCTGCATACTGGTAGTCATTGTTATAAAGTCCCTAAAGCTTGTAGATGCCTTCTGAGCTCCTGGAAACCTGTTGCAATCTGATGCTGTTCCTCCATGTCAAGTACGGTGAGGCAACTTGGTGCTCATCCATCTGCCACACACCTTAATGCAAGCAGGGTCTGGCTGATCTTTTAATGGACGTGTATCACCTCCCTGAATGGAGCCAGCCTTTTGCTACTTGCATCCAGCAGCTGCAGCAGATATTTGGACCCAGCTGGAGCAGTTGTGTCAAGGCCAGGAAGCTATCCCTAAATTGTCCTGAGTTCTGCTTGTGTCAGGGCCACCGTGTTCAAGCAGTGTGCGTGTAATAAATAGAGCTGCATGTAGCAACTTCCCTGTCATCCCCGTACACGGATCTCATGTGTACGTTATACACAGGAACACTTTGAGAGAGAAGTTGGAAAATGCCATGTGTATTGTGCACTATAAGCTGCATTCATCTTGCATGTATTTTTAATGGCAACCACTTTCTAACTTTCTTTTGTTTGACATAAACAGCAAACTTGTTCTTGAAATAAATACTGTTTTAGTCTGCTTTTTTCCCCCCCTTTTATTTCATTTCAGTTTAGTTTAGTTTAGAGCTTCTGCCTGAGCAGCCAGGGAATATATATAATAGGGCATGAATACATTCTTATAAGTATTAGAACAAGTATGGAAACACGGAGCCCTTAGTGACCTTGCTAGTCCTCTGCTGATCACTTGTGTTTGTTGTTGTAGGAAGGCAAACATAAGTATAGAGGTGTTATTGAACAGAAAACCCTTCAAAAATTTCCCCAGTCTTTTGTATTCCAGTCGCAGAGCAATGGGGGGCCGCCCTGCTCAGAAAGCATACTTATGCAAGTATTAAGAACTGGCTGAGATAAGAAGTGAAGCTTAAGAGACCTTCATCATTAGCTGCTACTGGTGGAGATTAGTGATCCTACTACAGGATTACAGATGGAAAGAGTGCCAGTGTTAGTTAATTGTTCATTAATGCTTGTAAAATAAGATAGCAGGAGTAAAATTGGCTGTTGTCTGCTCTCTCAAAGTAAAACAAAATTGGATCTGCTTGTCAATAGCTGTATTGATGTTAACGGGAACGTGTTTAACAGATCATTTTACAGCATAAACTGCTATCTGGCTCTTTCAACATTTAATTAGACACCATTATCTAAATAAGAAATAATTTATGTTTTAAATAATTTGTTCTCTACACACGAACGTGTTCTCCTTTTAATTAGCAATGCCTTCACTGGGGTGCTTTTAATATTTCAGAGTTTGCATATGAATCTCAGGTGGAACATTACCTCCCCGGAGCCTGATGGATTCATTTGATTTACAATACCCTTAGAGTCACCACACTTTCCCACCAGGGCTTTTCTGTACCGACAGGGACTGGCAGCCACAATCCAGGCATTGGAATCCCTCTCTCAGGTGCAGCCCAGGATTATGTTAACTTCTGCCAGCAAAATCCTGGAGCAGAGCCCTGGGAGCGGGATGTGCATCAAGGAGATGAAGCTGTGGCTTTGACTCCAAGTCTCCTGTGAGTGGCTGCCACGCCACGTGAGGAACATGCATGCTATAGGGGAATTATGCTTGTCCTCCGTGTTAGTGGGATGCTTAGTCTGGGCTGCAAAATAAAGCCTCTTAGGCTTGTCCCTCAGGTGAAGAGCGGCTATGGTGCTGCCTCTCTGTGCAGACATGCTTATTCTAACAGCCATCAGTGGCTGGTCTGTAATACCTCCTAGCAGGGAAGATGTGCAGGCACCTTTGCACTGCCTGCCCCTGTGCCATGCTGCACTCACTATTACTCTCTAGTAGGAATATGTGCTGGACCATGAATCTTTCCTTCCACAGCGAAGTGTGCCAGTAAGGATGCCACAAAGTACGGTGAGACAAAAAATGGCCTTTGGACAAAGACAAACCCTCCCTTTTTGATTAATTCAAAGTAAATTTCAAATGAAATAATAATCCTGGAAAAAAAAAAAACAAACCAAAGTTTTCAATTAGATGTGTGTAGAGGATCTGTGTTGTCACAAAAAGTTATTTCACAGCAAGAAATCTCAACTGTACAGGAAATAAAAGTATGTGTTTTAAATCCATGGATTTTAAAGGCACAGGAGAGCTCTGCACCTTCCAAGTTACATCTCTGTGGGTGCTTGAGCATGGAAGTTAAAGACTCTGGGTCCTCACAGACTTCATCACACCCTCACCAGGTTTTCCTCTGTGTGTTCTGGTCATGGATAATGGTACAGCCATTGATGAAGATGATTTGCTCTGCTCTGATCTTGAGCCTACTTTACTGGTCCCTTGGCAGCAGCCAGAGGAACCTGAAGGGCAGCTTTGTCCTATGCCACATGCTGCTGGCCCTGAGGGACTGCTGCAGCACCCAGGCAGTGACAGGGCTCTGAGGAGCCCTGGCCAGGGTCCTTATGCTGGCAGCAGGCTCTGATAACCAGCTTGAGAGGGGCTGCACAATACAAGCACCTCTGCTGAATGCCACCATCCTATCTACCCCAGTGCATCACAGACTGCATGAGCCACCACACTGGGGCTGTAATGGACAGGTCATTTATGGCTTCCCATTGCTCTTCACCTACAGCCTTGTCTGACAAAGCAAACAAGCAGGGGCTGAATTCTGGATGTATGAGTTACCCCATGGAGAAATTTGAATGCAATGATGTCTCTGTCAGTTGAGAAGCAGTGATACTGCTTTTTAATTGCCTCAAAAGTGTTAACCAACAGCTCATTAGTCTTAAAGATACAAACCTGATAATGCTTTTTATGTGGCATGGAATAAGAAGTGAATAAATAATTGCATGCTGAGACTTGCCACTGAGAGATGTAAGATGTTGGTTTAAGATAAACAAAACCTGACTGAAATATTTGGGAAGATGAGAAAGAGACAAGTCACAACATCAGTTTGCAATACAAACCTGAGCCCAGCTTTTCTGTAATGACTGTTTTGATAGGAGTAACGAATAATAGCCAACTTGTCTGTGCCGAGTTAAACCCTGTATGGAAACAAAGCCCTCCTTTTCTTAATTTAGTAATTAAAAAGGAATTCCATGGAAAGGTTGAGCGAGAGATACTGTATCAAATGCTGGAGCTTTCCTTATTCCTCACTCACTTCTTTCCTACAGTTTATGGGCACTTCTCCAATCACTGCAGCTATAAATTTTCCTCTCGGCAAACAGCCCTAGA
Source organism: Agapornis roseicollis (assembly GCA_002631895.1). Classification (NCBI taxonomy): domain Eukaryota; kingdom Metazoa; phylum Chordata; class Aves; order Psittaciformes; family Psittacidae; genus Agapornis; species Agapornis roseicollis. Next base: position 55,536 of record NDXB01021928.1, on the reverse strand, counting down.
TCTGGCTTGAGCAGAACCTCTGGGTCTGGCAGTAACTGCTCAGTTCAGGCCATTCAGCAGCAGTATGACAGGCAAAGAGAGGTAAAGAAATCATTACTGTGGTTTTGTTGCATTGATGGAAAGCTATGGATTTGGAGCACATCCCTCTGGTTCCTCCAGTGATGTTAAGGGGTGTGTAAATAGGATACACCACTGCATGGTAGCTGCTGCTTAAAATCCAAGCCTGGGCAAATGTGCGCTGTAGCAGGATCATTTAAGGAAAGCAGAGTGCTACACAGAGGTGTCCAACTCAGGGACATGGCAAGATACTTTGAATTGGAAGTGTACATTAAGATGCCCTTATATGCAAGCACTGGGATTGCAAATGATTAGAATGGAAAAGAAAACAACCCCCAGATTAATTCCTGGTAAGAATTCTTGAAAAAACTGCAAAAAACAAATATAAAAGAGGTGTTAGATGTATGTGTGTGATACTGGTGGAGACCTTTGGGAAGGAACTCTTGCTCTGTACTGAAATAAGTGAACAACGAAGCCCCTCTGTGGTTAGATGAAAGTGTCTGAAGAGGGGTCTTGCCATTCATTCTCCCTCATTACACGTATCTGACTGATAGCAAGGCTGAGTCTCAGTGTAGCAGCTCATTAGTAAGAGAAGACTCTGACATTAGTTCAGATGTTGATCGACGTGAGTGGTAGTGTTAAGTCTGGATTCCATTGTCAGATGGAGCTTTATCATCTCCATTGCAGTCTGGTGGGTTATCATGGAGAATCGATTTAGGAAGAGCATGTTAAAATGTTTGCCAGGAGGTTTAATACCCACCCAAACATTGTCTGATAACATGTACTGATGTGCTTCCCTTACCTACCATCTCGACAAAGGTATGAAATGGTAACGAAAAGATCATTAAATGATCATGAAATGATCAAGAAAAGGCAAGAGACACTTCCAGACCCCAGGGCCTGCTCAGTGCTGTGTGTTGCGTGACATGAGAGCACCTATTTAAAAGTTAGGTCATAGCAGAGCACACTTAGATGCCAAAAACGTGCCCATGTGTTCATGTAGCATGTGTCTGTGAGGCACTCTGGTGGGACTAATGCCTCGCTGTTATTACCCACTCTTTTGACCTAATGCCACATGACAGAAGGGAATAAAATTGTGTATCTCAGTACTCCATCAGAGCATTGATGACAATTTGCAATTGTTCTGCATTAAAAGCTTATCAAGCACAATGTGGCCTTCTGGGCCTTTGTCCTTAGCTTGCTCCAGCTCACCCTGCTTGCACACAGCATCACTTCCAATGCTGCTAACAGTGAAGGAAGAACATGCCAACCGTCTTCGTGCAATGTTTTCCTCTGCAAGATCTTTATCCAGCTTGCCCATTCTAAACAGGTGATGGTTTCCTGTGACCTTTTGGACCTACACTTCAGTTTCTTGTACACTACAATTGAGCTCCCTCTTCTTGCCTTGTTATGAGGCAGCACATGATGGATGAGCCCTCAGTGTGCCTTGAGGTGCAGCAGGAGCAGCGGAGGAAGTAAAGACAGCAGATCCACTTCGGCAAATTAGCAGCAACAGCAGGCTCTGTTGTGGCAGTTCTGTTGAATGCCATCATTTTAACTGTTCACTATGGAATAGCTCCTAAATGGCATTTATATTTAAGTCAGTTTATTATATTATCCCAGCCATGCAAAGCTGTGCTACAGATTTACCTGCTCAGGCACAAAATCTATTCACCCACCCTTTTGCAAGATGATGATAATAGACCCCCCTCCCTTCTCCATCCTTCTTCCCTCAAATGATTATATTTTGCTTGCCCATCAAAACAAATCACTCATCTTGGGTGAATAAAATTCTTCAAGGCTGCAGTAATGCAGGATGATGCAGTTTGGAGGTTTTTTTACCTTTAAAAGTCTTTTGCTATTGCTTGGGTGAATAAAATTCTTCAAGGCTGCAGTAATGCAGGATGATGCAGTTTGGGTTTTTTTTTCACTTTTAAAAGTCTTTTGCTATTGCTTTCTGATGAAGATGTCACACTCCTTGCTTAATTTTGGTATGCAGACCATACTACTGCATTCTGACTCATGTCAATTTGATGCAACCCTGACACTACACCACTGTTTTTCCTTTACAAAGAACACTTTTAACCTTCTTTTCTGATGGTTTCTTTAATTAAACAAATTAAAATAACAGCAAATAGAAAAGGCGTGGCTTAGATCAAGTTTTTGTTCCTGTGCTCCCAATTTCAAAGTCCCTCCCCAGGATTTTGTGCCTAATGGGCATTTTAACCAAATGAAGTGGTTCCAAGTCGCATTTCATGGTGGTGTTTGTACATAAAGCAGCATGGCCAGCACTAACAGCTGCTTGCTTTAACAGGACCAACTTCCACCTGATGGAAAGGGCTGGTGCATCCTTCAGTCCTTCAGGTACCTCAGTATCAACACAAAGTGTTTAACCATTGCCTACTCACCAGTGTGGTGCTGTGGCATGTGAGGGGATATGGATGGGATCTCCTTCACCCATGTGTTTCCATGGGAAACCTTGAGTTACCTCCAATACTTCTGGGTGTCCTGTGAGCTTTCCCACAAGAGGAGTTTTGATCCCCTTTGTGAAGTGGGTCACCACAACAGACCTTCTGCCAACATTTGCCCCAATACAAGGACCTGTCTGCATGTTCTGCATATGTGATGCTTTGGGCACTTTGCCTACTTCCTTTTCTATTCAAAAATCAACAGGACACTTGCAAAGTGTCTCTTTCCCCACCCATTTACCACCTGTGTCATCAGAGAGGCTAAAACCAGAAAATAATCAGTTATTGTAAGCTGAAGCTTGAAAGGGTATTAATTCAGTGGGATAAACTGCAGTTAAGAAACTTTTATCAAGCAAGCTGGGTTAGGTGGTTAAAAGAAAGGGGGGAAGAAAAAACCCTAAAAAACATACAGTAGGTAGCAGTTTATGTGTCAAGAAAACGGCGAGGAATTTTGACACTCTGATGTCTCGCAGATAGCACTTAAATCATTTTTCTCCAAACTTCAGTCATAAAACTTCAAAGAGTTTTAGCCATAATACAAATTTTAAGACTAAGAAGCGGTGTTTGAAGTTATTTTATAGGATTTTGCTGTAAGGGCTCCAATTGATTTGTAGTAAGATAAAAGAAGAAAACTTTAGTTTCGAAGCTTTGTCGGAAAAAGCTTAGCTTCCATTGGCCGTTTTGCCAATATGCCCTGAGGGGATGATGATGTCGACATGGATATTATACGCCTATACGAAGTGAGCTGAGTTTACACCTCCTGCTGTTTGTGTTATGGTTAAAATCTGTCACAAAACTGGCAGTGATTTATTAAATGTTTAATGAAGTAAGACAAAAACTTCAAGAACTACAAACAGAAAAGTAGAACATCACATTAAAGTATAATAATATAGGTTACACTTCTGGGCCTTTTCATATTTCTTTTGCTAAAAAATGTGAAAAACACAATTAGAAATCAAGGCGATATCAAAAGATTATGGGGTGTCACAGATCAGCCAACCAAAGGTTCTGCTTCACTCCTTGACTCTTTTTTTCCCTAAACAGAGGAATGAAAAGAAAACTATGAAACATCAGCTTACTCACAGTAATACCAACCAACCAGCCAAAGAGAAACCCCAGCTGGCATGGCAGGCTATCAAGCCTCAGCCACAGAACATCTTCTCTATTAAGTTTTTAGTGGAGCAATATCAAGTGGGACTCAGTGTTATTTCGTGTCCCACTTAGGAGACAATTCTGCTCCGTGCTGCATGCTGAAAGAGTATTTTTTAATGAACAGTTTTTCATTTTATCTAATGAATTTAATTGGAATTATTATTTATGTTAAAAATTAATCCCTGAATACAAATCTCAGATTTATTTCATTTTCCAATAACTGTCAGAAATTATTAGTTTATCCTGATGCAGCTTTATGTTTCCTACACTATAATAAAAGACATCATTTATATAAGCCTCCTGTCTGCCAGTGTATGGGACTATTAAAACTGAGCAAATGCACTCCTGCTCTTTTTGGCAGAGGTTATTTACATTTCCTTGTATAACGGAGACTTAGTCTATAGTTTAGGTTTAATTATTGCTCATTGTAAGATGTAATTCCTGTTGTTTGACTTGCCTGATTATTTATGTACATCCTGAACTAAAAATTCATTAAACACGGCAGGAGGGGGTTTAAGATTACAAATCCATGTTTATTCTGTTATTTAACTCAAAGGACATCAGCCATCAATACATCCATACCAACACGCTGATTCACCATGTGAATCATCCAGCACTGTTGTGCCTCACAAGCAGCTCTAACCCAGGTTGCTCTAATACATCCTGGTTCTCCCTTTTGCTTAGAGACGGTTTCAAACCCAACCTTCCCATCCTCCAGGAAGGCGAGCAGAGCAGCAGAAAGCAGTGCTCCTCCCCAAGCCCAACTTGCAGCAGTGTTTGTCCTGGTCTGATTTCATGCTTGAATCCAGGGTACCAGTGTGACCCCCAGCCTGCCCTCCCTGACAGAGCTAGCGACCCAGCTCTGAGACACTCAGTTTAGATTGCTGTGTAGAATGGAACCATAGAATCAACTCAGTTGGAAAAGACCTTTAAGCTCACCCAGTACAACCATTCCCCAGCACTGCCAAGGCCACCACTAAGCCATGTTGCTAAGGTCCTTGTCTACACAGTGTGTGAACGCTTGCAGAGATGGTGACTCCAGCACTGCCCTGGGCAGCCTATTCCTATGCCTGAGCACCCTTTGGGGAAGGAATTGTACCTGATATCCAGTCTAAATCTCCCCTGACACAGCTTGAGACCTTTTCCTGTTATTTTATTACTTGTTATTTGGGAGAAGAGACCAGCCAGCTCACTACAACCTTCTTTCAGGTAGTGGTAGAGAGCAATAAGCCCCACCTGAGCCTTCTCTCCTCCAAACAACTAGCAATGATGGGCATGGTAATTTGCCAAATAAAGAAGGTTTTCATACAGGACAGTTAAGCACAACAGCCAAAGTCATTGCCAGACCCTCCTGGGTCAAGGACTTGACTTGCTTTTTGCCTTCCCACACTGCAGCTCTGCAGCAGCCAAGGTTTGGCTCTGTTTGCAGGGGTTTGGTCTCTGCTGCTGTACTGGGGATCTGTGGTTTTAAACTACACCTTTGTCTCCTTTGGGATACTCATAAATCAAATTAACTGTAATAAACCCACAGGAATTTCCCCTCAAAAACCAACCCAGCCCAAACCCCTGTAACCAACCCTTAAATTCTTCATCCACTGCTGCTTTTCCTCTCTGCTTCCCCAAGGTGAAGGGCTGGGTGCCATTTTGCCTACAAGCACTCAACAGCCCGGGGGCTGTTGCAGAGGAGAACCATGTTTTGAGCTACTTACCAGGTAAGTTTAGAAGCTGGAAGAAAAGCTTGTAGTTGCTCATTTCTGCCCTTACTCCTGCATTCACTGCCTGTGGCTACTGCAGCAATGTTCCAGGGTGCAATAATGCAGCACAACAAAAAAAGGCAAATGACATTTGAGATATCTTTCATCCCTGGCCTTATATCAACTAATCTGTTAGGGATTTGAAACAGGTTTATTCTTTCAGATAGGTTTTAATCAAGTGAGTCTCATATTCCCTGTAATATATAAACAATCATACAATAACTCATAGTTCTCCTTGGTTTTTTTTTGCTTAAAGGGGAAGGCATAAATTCTGGCTGCATGTTTCTTACTATCACGTCTGATTTCTTTTGCAGTCAGCTCTGTACTGTCAGAGGTTTTCCAGCACATAAAGCAAGTCCATGGCAATTGGCTCCAGGTGACTATATCCTCTTCCTTTTCATCCCTCCTCTCTATGTATGTGTGCAATTCAAACTTGCTTGTCTTCCAATTTCTAGTCCTGTATTTCTGGGAAGGAATCTTTATACACTTCTCTCTCTGGGACTCTCCTTCAGAGGCACTGGGCAGAAGTGCAGGATTTTGGACTTTATTTCCATGGTTTAATTGGATTTACTAAAATACTCACGAATGCTTCCTCTGCTTCCCTTGGTCCCAGCAGGTGTTGGTTGATGGCAAAGGACATTGCTATGGAAAGGATTTCTGGACCCCTTGGAGATCTGGAGAAGCTGGTGCCAACTTCATGAATGTGCCCTGTTTTGTACCCCAGGCCATCTGCAGGTTATGACAGAGAATAAGATATAACCTCAATTTGTCTTGGGTCTCCCAGAAGTTACTACTGAGAGGCTTCTGCCCATGGCAGAGGGTTGGAACTGTGTGATCTTAAGGTCCTTTCCAGCCCAAACCATTCTGTGATCCTATGATTATGTCCCCCTTGTAAAGGAAAATGTAACCCCTGCTTCTGTTAAAAATGTGTGTCCTTAAGGAGAAAGAAAAAGTGAAAAGCTCAGTCCAGGGGCAGGCAGTTTTGTGTGGCTTGAGTGGTGAAGACTTTAACCAAGGCCTGTTTTACAGTGCTCTGTATATAGCCATGCAATGCAATATGCCTTGGAATTCCAGACTGGTTTGGGCTGGAAGGGACCTTAGAGCTCACCCAGTTCCAGCCCCTGTCATGGGCAGGGACACCTTCCACTAGAGCAGGCTGCTCTAAGCCCCATCCAACCTGGCCTTGAACACTGCCAGGGATGGGGCAGCCACAACTTCTCTGGGCACCCTGTGCCAAGGCTTCAGCACCCTCACAGAGAAGAACTTCTGCCTAATGTCTGACTAAATCTCTCTTGTTTAAGTTTAAACCCAATGCCCCTTGTCCTATCACTGCAGTCCCTGATGAAAAGTCCCTCACCACATCCTTGTAGGCCCCTTCAGATACTAGAAGGCTGAAATATGGGTTTTAAATGAGACTGTGCAGAATTGTTTATTTGCCAAATAGCCGGTATAGTGTGTACACTGTATATTACAGCTGTAGTGTAACCTGTCTCCATCACTGTTCAGCCACTCCAACCGTGCTTTCTTAAACTCAATTCGGTGCTACTAAACTTGCAAACCCTCATCATTTGCACCCTGTCAATGCAAACGTAGCGATCCTTCCCTCCGGCTTAATCCATGGGACATCTAGTGGTGGGCTCCCGAATAGCACAGGGAGGCTCGGACCCCTCGGCCACAACGAGGGGTGCAGGATGCGGTCCCTGGGCTGGACTGGGGCTTGTTGCCTGCTCAGTACAAGGGAAATAAAGCCCCAGGCACCTGCGAAGCTGATTTCCTTTGGCATTGTCTCCTCTTCATATGGATCTGGAGCTTGGATCTGCAGGTGAGCTACCAACAATGCAAATAGGCAGCTTGCCTGATAGAGCCTCTAGAATTAACGGGAATAAAGGCATACAGGCTGGTTCTGGGGACCCTGTTAGATGGAAAACAATGTCAGGAACGTTTGAAAGAGCATGAAATATAGATGGGATGTAAACCCCAAGGTCGTTAGGGGATGTGGACTTTAACCTGAGCATTTTCTTTAGGAGGTTTTGTTTGGAGTGCAGTTATTTTACCAGGCATTTTATGGAAAGCAGGGCTAATGCAAGGGGGAGCCAGAGACAATTTGATAGTATCCTATCTGGCCTATTAATGACCTTAGTCCTCCTCTTTTATTCTATACTTCATATATTTAAGGAATAGAAAATCATAATGGAGCAGGAGACATCATCCTTTTCCTCCCCACATCCCCTTATAGACATCTGAAACAGTGATTGTATTTATCTGGTCTGTTCTGCAGGGAGGACCTCCACTGCTGAGGTTTAGCTATGCAAGATGTTCTTTCCCAGCCTGTCTTTATGAGACGAGAGCAAACTGATCCAGCTTCCCTCAAAATGTAGCTCCCCAAAAGCTCCTGCTAATTGGAATGGATTTCAGGAACCCACAGAATCGTACTTCTCCTCTTGACTTCAGTGTGATTACAGACATGAGTCCTGTGATGTGCCCATTAACAGGTTAATGAGTAAAATGCCAAAGGTTATAGTAGATTTGTTGCCACATGAAATGGAGCTGAGTGCTAAAACATGGTCTCCCCTTCCCAGGATACCTGAATACACCATGTTAATTATTGCTAAAAGCACTGGATTTTGTCTCCTGATTAACAATCAGTTCCTCTGACATAACAGCTTTCCTATGGGAGGCCTGTGGGCACATTGGCCACATGCAACCCCAAAAACTGCCAAAGGCTGGGCTCAGAAGAAGCAGCCCTGGAGCCAGACCTGGCTGGGCTGTGGGGTCCTGGAGCTGGCTCTAAAGGGATGCTGCTTTGGGAAAAGAACTATCCCATATCTTTTAAATTAAAAGACTCAAAATACTCTTTCCTTCAGGGAAACTGCAGGACATTTACTGCTGTGCCTGGTAAAGTGTAGCTTGGTTTGATTTTGCAAGTGGTTTTCATAGAAACCATCCTTTTGGCCTATTAAATGTCACAGCTCTGTGTGCTACATCCTTGTGGACCACTAAAGAAATCACTCAATGGTGTTTCTGACATGGATACTCTTCTTTTTTGGGAACAAGAGGAAGGGCTTGAGCAAGACATTACATGGCCTCCCAGCCTTTACAGTAACGGCACTGATCCTGCACAGAGGCTATCAGGATTTGCTTTGGAACCTTCTGCAATTATGTCTTTGGCTGTCACTGCTCTACAGAGCAGTGATTTTGCTCAGGTACCTGCACATCCTGTACTGGCATCACCTGAAAGGTTAAAGGGTTTCATGGTGCTCCTTGCCTTTGCCACACGTAGGAAGGTGCATCCCTTTCCCCACACCAGTGATGGCAAACTGCATTCAGAAAGGTTTGGACTGGCACAAGAAACTAGGATTAAAAAGCAAAAATAGCATCCACCACCAAGAAGATTTGCCCTACCCCAAATGCTTTTACTGCATCCTGCATTATTACTGTTACACAGTAAGTATAAGTACTTAGATCTGCATCCTTCTTACTGACCCTATTGGAAAAGCCCCCTGAGTCTTCCATGAGCTGAGGGAGAACTGACAAAGGTACCACCAGCTCCAAAACTATGCAAAAACCTGTGTTTCCATGCCAGACCCCTGTAACCTTCCTACCATCACAGCAAACTCTACTCAGACCCATGTTGGAATGCAGCACAGCACCCTCCACAGCTACCAAGGAACATACATAAACTCCAAAATATGTTATGGGGACTTCCATTAAACTTCAGTTAATGCAATAATACAGAAGGGTTCGTTTTTCTGCACTGACAGATACTGAAAACAAATCCTGACACCTCAAATGCTTTCACAATGTGCAATAGTCTGTTTCCAGCCAGTGGCAGTTACACCATCAGAGCCACAGGCAGAGAGCATTGACCAATGATTTCAGTCAATGTATCTGACATCAATGAAGGTATGGCACAGATTTTTCTCAGGGAAGCAAAAAAGTCACGATTTCAAGGGTTCTGGTTGATCCTGAATTCAGGAATTCAGCAGCATCAGTTTGCAATGCCATAGTTTGTAATAAACACTATTTACAGTGCCTCAAAAACTTAGATAAGAGGATGCGTGTTTCTATGAGAAGCATTTTGTTCCTCCTTTAGGCTTTTATCTGACTAAATCTGCTCAATATATTATTAAATATAAACTCCAAAGCTGATCTTGCAGTGTTCATTGACCGGTAACAGCTGATGCTCAGGTATCCTCTCCTAAATGCATTGTTCTGGTTCCTGTGTGGCACAATACATAACCAAAAGGGATTTGTAATTCATCTTCTTAATATATTGCTAATAAAGTAATATGTCTCTGATAAATTTGTGTTTAATTCATTTATCTATTTATCTTTCATTTCTTTCAAACAAGCCATGATTTATGTACAACTTATCTCCCATGAAATCCAGCTGGAGACACTCCTTTTGGGAATTACAAGTCTAAGTCATCATTTCTTCCTTCTTATTGGGCAGTCCACTGTCTCCATAAGCTGTTGATCTTGCTCTGCATTTCAGAGGTAAAGTTAATAATACCATAGCAACAACCCAGAGCATCCATGCAACCAGTTGTCAGCCCTCATTCCCACATCTTCAAGAAGAAACTGCCTCATTCAGTCATGGCTGTCTTTGGTGTCCTGCTACTGTCAATAGGAAGAGATGGATGCCTCAAGGCAGTGCCTCCAGGAACTGGCCAAGGGCCTATTGGGAAAAGGCCATCGAGAACAATGCTGCTTTTTGCAGGCAGGCTGTGGGTTAACTACATGAAGGGATGTGTGTCACAAGCACCACCTCTGCGAAAGCACTGTGTGATGCAGTGCACTATCTCCACTGCATGGGCCCTGGAGTTCCTAAACCTGTGATAAGAAGGGGTGAAATTCCCACCAGGACAGGCAGAGGGGCCTCTCTGTCTCCATTGACTGTTGAGGAGTTTAGATCAAGCTAGTTTGCTTGATTGTTGCTAGTTTAGATCAAGCATCAGGCTTCAAGTGAGATGGAGAGCTTGCGGCGAGTCAGCTCTTTGCAGTAATTGCCTGCACCTGTGCTCCTACCCCCAGTAAATGCAAAGTTCTTTACTTCTTGTGGAAAGTTAAACTTGCATTTACCACAGTAAGAATGCGCACACATGCAATTACTGCCAATGCACTGTAAAATTATCCCTTAGCTGCCTCATGGTATGCTATTCAGGTGCCCATAGCTTTGATCTCAATGTCTCCTGACTCCCTGTTTTCATAATACACCACTTTTTTTACCTGCTGCAGCTCACAGAGGCTGTGTGCAAGTGTGAGATCCACCTGCACAAACAGCCCGAGGCTCTGGTCTTATCAAGTATAGGAAAACCTGATCCCTGCCTCTGCAATCCTCCGCTCTAAATTCCTGCTGGCACTCACCTGGTCTCTTAACTTCCAGTTACAGGTCTGAGCTAAAGCCTGCTGATGCTGTGGGAGCCCCTCCATTGATTTCCAAGAGCTTCAGCTCACTATTCCCTCTCAGACACATCAGCAGGATAATATCAGAACACCTTCACCCAAGTAGTCCAGATAATCAGAGTATCATTGTATTTATACATGCCTTAAAAAGGAAGACATTTAGAGAGATTATTTATTCTATTTCATGATTTAAAAAGCAAACCACCCCCTTCTTCATGACTGGAAAGGGCTCAGAAGACAACTGTGTAGCAATTTCCTCCCAGTATCATCACCTCCACAACAATAACTAAATCACCTTCACATTCCTCTCGGTGAAGCCATTAAGCCTAGAAACATGCTGGTTTTGGCAATACAGAAATCAAAGTGGTAGCACAGCAGAGCAGATCTGTGTTAAGAACAAAAATCCACAGGCTGCTTCAAATATCAACAAGGAACCCTGAAATTTTCTATCAATTTCTTTTCATGGCCTTGTGACATTTTCAACTAAAAACTATATTGCTTAACATCAAGGCACTTTGAGAGAGCTTCAGTTGGAAAAGGTAATTTTTGAGTGAGACTTAGCAGAAAAAGGTAATTTTTCAGAGAGGTTCACTGGAGAAAGGTAATTTCAGAACCAATTGCTGCATTCTTTTGCTGTTATTTTGTCTCTTTTCTAAGTAGCCCTAATGTCATTCATGGGCACACTATGTCAATACATCAGTACCAGCTAAGTCGTTTGTGCAAAGTAAGTTTACAGAAACTGTAGCTTTAGGCTATGTTATTCCAGGACTGTGAAGATCAAACAATGCAATTTCACTTGGAAGTTTCATCAATTTTGCATCAATGTTGATGCCAGAGCAGGAACCTGCTCCCAGAATCATAATTTCATCCTGCTAAAACTTTTGTTTCTGATAGAGAACCTAATTTCATATGAGAGGTCATATAGTAATACCATGCAGCCACAATACCCGTCTACCAGACCCATATTGCTTTGCTGTAGATTGAGGCAAAGGTAGAGAGGAGTTTTTAATAGCTGATCTGAACCACATCAATTTATACTGGTTTGGGATATGAAGGGCAACCTGCCGTGCCCCACCTCCCTCCCTGCCCCCCCGTTTTTGAATGCACGTTATTATATGTTATTTGTACAAGTGGAAGAACAAGAATAACAGAAAGCCAAGAGCTTTCATCTGCTTATTTTCTGAAAGCTTTGGAAAGGGAGTAATGCATTTTAGCTTTAATGGCTTGAAACAAAAGTCTCTGGGAATTATGAGGCCCCTCACATACGTATCCTTTGATTGTACTCTATGGAGAAATGAACTAACTCCTGCAATGCAAGGCATGAAAGTTAAGGTGTGCAAGAAGATACATCACAAAGCCTCACGTTTTTAAGTAGAATAGCAAGAATGGTGGTCAGAGAGTTCATTCTGCTGTGCCTGCCTTTATGTCAAATATCAGGTTTTCATTTACTTCCTCTTTGCTATCCAAATAAAAAGACTATTCAGGAGAGTGTAGTCAGTGTTCAGCATATGCACTGGGATCCTGCACACAGCATCCACCCTCAGAGATCTGCAGCATCAGGAACATGCCAACTCAAAAGCCAGGAGCAACCCCTAGTTTTAAACTGCTCAGCTTTCCAAAGCTCCATACTGGCTTCCTGCAGGAAGAGGTGCAGCTACACCCCTCATCCCAGCAGCCACTTGCGAGGCAGCAAATGACTCACTTACTGGTGAGGAGCAAGTCAGAAGTGGGATGAGAGGGATAAATCCACTCCAAAGTCTCACACATCATTTAGGAATCATTTGTTCTATATCTCTTGCCATTCAGGTTCATATAGAGCTGTCACAGTGGTTTCCTGGAAGCACAGAAACACAGGCTTCCTTACACTGGGAACAGTCAGGATTATGGTATCGCAGTAGTTCAAACCCCGTTTTGAAAATTCATCCTCACTGAAGGCCATGCTCATGAAAAAGTTATGTAGCATTTATAGATTTATTCATTTATTTATTTATTTTTAAACCACCCAGAAACACGGGATGAACTTTTCCCAGTAAAGCACACGCTTTTCCAAGCCATTACACGTTTTGTTTCCCCTGAGCACCAGCAGCTGCCTTTCTGCCATGCTCCCAAGTATACACAGGGCAAAAAGGGGGCAGGAGTAATCTCAGAACCTATTCCCTCCTTCAAACACATGAGCAGTTGTACAATTATTAAAAGCAAACCTTCTGAAAGGATCAGTCCGCAGTGTAGCTGGCACAGGGCTGCTGCACATCACTTACAGTACCTGAGTACGGTCCAACTGTTCCTGCTCTGTAAAGAGAAATACATGCCTGATGTACCCCACAGCATCCCACCACCAAACACACAGAGCAAAGGCCAAAAAGAAAGGGAAGAGCCTGAAATTCCAGCCAGTGCTTAGAGGTGCCCCTTAGACAAATGGATACCTCTTTTCTGAGCGCACATAATCTGTACCTTCACTGCTCCAGGCAGCATTGTCTGTTGTAGGGCTTGCTCCCTGCAGCAAAGGGTTCTTAGCTCATGGAGTCACTTCCTTCCACCTTCAGCTCTACTGTCCTCACATCAGGGCTTTGAGGGAAGGGCTGGGATTGCTCACTTCTTCCAAGACCATTCATTGTCAAAATAGTCTATGGTCTTCTTTTCCCAGATGTTGATTCAGATTATGTACCTTTCTCACTTAGTTCTCATTTGAAGGATGAACATGCCCACCAGATCAGATTAAAAAAGTCAAACCAATCATTCCAAGGTAGAACTGAGAAATAGCCATTCAGAGTTTCAAGTGGCAATTTCGCTGCAACAAGATTTGCCTAAGATGTGGGCTATGGGAGAGAAGAAGAGCTAAGAACACCCTGTCAGTTGCTGCTGTTAACAGTGATGAGCACAACAGGAGGCCAAGCTGCCCAGGGTCCACTCTCACTAACTCCCATGGGTTTATTAACAGAGGACAATGCAGAGCAGGGAGAGGTGCCACCAAATGTGGAGCATCCCCATGGCTCTTGCTGCTCTCATGTGCCAGGATTGTGCCTGGATTTGGGCAGTTGCTGGTCTATTTGCAGCCTGTTCCACGTGCCAAAGAGAACACACACCAGAAGGACAGTTGATTAGCAAGGGAGGGTAAGAGTCTGCAGAACAGACTTAAGGCATTTTATTTGTGCTTTCTGCTTTCTTTTTATCTCCTCTTTCTCATGTGGCTGGCTGGGCTCCCTTTATTCTGTAGCAGTGGTGCTGCATGCTGATGACAATGTGGCAATCATTTTAGGGGCAGTACATGCAGGCTGTGAGTGACTGACCTTTGGGAGGGAAAACAGGTGGATACTGTGGTTTTGTGGCTGAAAGACAGTGATGCTTTGCCTCTTAACACTTACTTGGTAAGGGACATCGATACATATCTAGTCCTAATGTGCATATTTGAGCAGCACAAAGCAGGTGTCTGAGGAAGCAGCAGCACTTGCAATTGATGGTTCCTTTGTGTTTTAGTGGTCTATGGGAAACCTGGTCTATGGGATTCCTCTCAAATCCTGATTGCTAGTTCTGGGCTGTTGATAATTTGATACTACTCAATCTCGGATATGATACTGTAAATACAATCCAAAGATGTGGTGATCCTGTGACCAAAACTTCAGGTTTGAATGAAAAGTGCCTATCGAGCTGAAAGCTTCTTCAAACTGACCAGTACTGGGGAGCTTTGTTGTCATAATCGTGTAGGAAGGTAAGCAATGGAGATGACAGAGGAATGGCTGCTCTTGGGTTGCAGTAGGAATCCCAGACTTGGTTGCTCCTGAGAAGGTGCCATGCTAAATCACACAACAAGTTTCACACACCCCCCCCCCCAGCACAAAGCCAGCCTCAGGGACATCACCTATTAATATACTCCTAAACAAGAGTGCAGAAATGTAGAGCAAGACTTTCAAGACTGAGCTTGCCTAGGTCAGTATCTAGTCTTTGACAGCCATTAAAGGAGAGCACTCAGAGGAAGCCAAGATGCCAGCATCTTTGCAGAAGTAGTAAGCATACAGCCATGGAGCATCCAAACATGCCACTCGCTTTTGAGACCTTAAATAAAACACGGATGCAGTCACGGATGCAGTTCAGATCAAATCTGGAGGAATGCAACCATTTTATGGAATCTGAAATTTTATATTATGTGCAGTACACCTTTACAATTGGTGTGCACCTGGATGTGGGTGGGTACATACACATGTGTATATATATGTACATACACATTTATGTGTGTACATGCGTGTGTGTGAGTATATATGCACATACGCAATCTCAACAAATCTCATCAAGGACAGGGGTTTGTTAACAGAGCCTAATGCAGAACAGGGAAAGATGCCTATAACACATTCGAATAGGTAATATACGTATAAGGTGCTTGTAATTTTTAAATATATATATCTTTTTCATATATATATATACAAATATATATACATGGGGGGTACGTGTGTGAGAAAGGGAGGTTACATTGGAAATGCAAACAGACCACGAGCCCAGGGAGTGCAAGATGCTCCCATTACTTATCTGGAATATGCTGATGGCCTCAGCCCAAGCCCTGACAGACATGTCTGCCACGTCACTTCAGTGGCAAGGCTTGTCACAAATTGAGGGCACACTAGCTTGCAGACGACAAATAAAGCCAAAGCCTGAATGGCTATGGAAGCATTTTTAGCCTGGCTATTAATTGAGGGTCTCTGGTATGTCCCATGTCCATTGGCTGTGAGGACTATCGAACTAGCATCTGTCAAACCAAACACTAATTGCACTGAGACTAACGGAAAGAGATAATTTGCAGGTTCTGTCACGTGGCAAAGTACAGTACGATGGCCTGGCTGAGAAACCCTCTTCTTGGGTTTCTGCTTCCCATGGAAGGCACGTTCTATTAACATTTATGTTTATAATTATCCTGCAATTGTATTTAGGTTCAGTTGAACAGAGGCAAAACATGGCACTTTTCTCACAGATCTGAGCAGCTGATGGGCAAAGGTTAATTTGTCAGTACATGGACACATTAGCTTGTCACATCTGTTATTAATTGCAAACAGATATATTAGTCTAATTAAACATTGCAAAGGACTGACCTAAATTGTTCAATGGCCTGTAGTACATATATCCTGCTATTAACACACTTCATGTTTCATGTTTAGCTTTTGCATACTGATGAGAAGTAGCATTCTTAATTGTAAAGCTAGTTATGTGTCTCACAGTCACCACTTACTGCTGGTACAGCTAATGTGCTCCAAATGTAGAAATAAAGCACATGTGACACAGCCATGTGAATTTCCCGTCAAAGAGCAGCCATTCCTCCTCTGTCCTCTCCATTGCTTGCCTTCCTAAATGATTATTTTCCTTGGCAGCTGTCTAAGTGGCTCGTCGCAGTCTAATTTCAAAACTCATTATTAGGACAAACAGTTGCAGTGCATCAATAGCCCAACAGGATTAATTAAAACTGGGAATCAGCAGCTGACTGTTAATCAGATCATTTGCAGTTGATCAGTGGAGGGACTATCATGGAGATATTACTGGAGTCATTTCTTATTATGAGTCCACAGCTTGTAACAAACCCAGTAATGACTCGATGCAAAATATTTGCCTTGCAAACAGCAGCTTCTTAGTGAGTGCTGGGCAGCACAATTACTGCTTCAAACAAGATAAGCTCCAAACTGTACGTTCATGATCTGATTCAGTCTGTCTTACTGGCTTTGGATGCTCCACTGCATGGGAAGAAGCAAGCCTCTCCTTTGAAGTCCTTTAAAAAGAACAAGACACCCGGTGCAGTGCACCCTCTGCTTCTGGTCCCATTGTGCCAAAGCACAGTTTCCTGAGAACACACAGGAGGAATTGTTTTTATTCCAATGCTCCTATTCCCATTGGAATTCTCTAGAAGAAAATACATTTAAAATGCTGAAAAACTCTATCTGTGCATTATCATTTGTGACCTAATCTGTTACAATGCTAGATGTAGGACATCTGAAAAACAACCCCTACAAAGAGAGTTCAAATGATTTCTATAACACAGAATCTTTCTTCATAAAGAAAACTGGCAGATATGTTTCCTAAGGAGATATTCTGCCAAAGTACTTACCAGGCAATACCTCATTCTGAACTTAATATAGCAATAGTGTTTAGAAAGCTCATTTTTATATAGAAAACTATCATCTGATGTGATTTGAAAACTACCTTTAGCTTGTAGAGTGGCTTTTCACAGAGAGATGCTGCTTCTGGGAATGGCCATTTATTTACTCTTCAGAGCAAACCCAGACACAAGTGGGGAGTTAGCAAAGGGCAGACACACAGGGAAGTTTATTCCTGATGAAAATGTCAAAGGAGAAGGTTTGTGTGCATCAGTTTCTTCTGTTGTGTGAACAGAGAGATAGGGGACCACAGCAGCTAATGAAAGATCATCAGAAGGAGTAAAGAAACAAAGAACATATTTCAAATCAAGTCCATATCACAGAGGATACAAAACATAAGGATGGAAACCTTCAACTTCATCATCATGTAAACAGAGTCAGAGTAGAATTGATTTATTTGCTCCTCTTTGCACTCACTGGAAGCAAGAAACAACCATATATTTATCAACTATACGGATGGTCATTAATAATAAACAGTAACAAAATGATAGACAATGGGATCTGTGGGAGTTGATAGAAAAAGAAATCCAGCCCTGGCGAATTTCCTGAGGAAAGGCAGTACCTCAGATATGGCAGGATAAGGCATGACTTCTGATACGTGTCTACATGAAAACAAACAAAGAGGCCCAGGAGGCTGCATGTCTATGGCACTGTACCCGCAAATGCTTTCTAAACAAGCAGTGCATCCATTAGCAAGTGTTTGTTCTTCCCTCTACAGCCCTCATGGAGTTGGTGAACTCTGCAAATTCCTCTGCATGTTCCTTCCTGTGATCAGTGGCCACTTTGAGGTGATGTTTCTGCACCCCACAAATCCTTGAGGGCTCCAAAGAGCGAACTGGACTTTTCTCTGAGCCATCCTTACACCAAAGTCAGTTGCTCCAGAAGAAGATGGAATGGCACCAAGCAAACCTCTGCTGCTAACAAGCTTTACATGAAACACAGAGCCTGATGGGACCCTCAGGCCTCCTCCTCCCTACTCCAGCGGGTCCTTCCCAGCCCATGCTCCATGCAGGGGGTGGCCACTGACATCTCCTCATTGGGTTTCATCCATTGCAAGTAGCCAAGGTGAGAGGACAGCTAAAACCCCACTCCTGATAGGCCAGATGCCCCCAGGGCCCTGTGGAGAAGGGTGGTGGGTGCTTTCCCTATTAAAATGGTGCAATTTGAGCCTTTTTTTGTTAAACTGCATATCTGCACTTTAATCAGCTTTTTCCCTGTTGCAGAACAAAGCCAGGGGAGAATTCTACCCAGAACCCAAATGTCTACTTGGGGCAGTGATGATAATTTTAATACATGCCTAGTGGCTTCATTATCTGAGATTACAAAGATGGTTAAGTAAAATGACACACTTTATGTTGTTTAGCCAACAGAAAATACCCCTTGGTGTGAGGAGTGTAAGGAACGTGTCATCCCTCAGTATGTTAAGGCAGAAATCAGAAGCTGGTAGTATTAGAAGAGGAAAACTCCCAGCTCTGCTGTTTCTTAGCACCCTATCAGCCTCGCTGCCCTAGGCAGGAGCTGTGTTTGCTCACACCGGAGGGCTGCCCCCAGACAAAGTGCATGCATCGGCTTATAACACACATGCCCTGGGCACTGTGGTTTAGATGGCAATGAGGTCAACACTTTACATTACAGACTTAAATAAGGCTCAATTCCTGACTTCTCCTAACATGCTAGAAATAGAGGTGTTCACTATTAGGACACATATGTGGAGATGTGCCTTCCTTTACAGTGTATGACATGCCTTTTCTCCTTGATGATAATCGCTGGAGGAGCTGTGGAGGCCATGGTGACTAATGCCATACCCATATGCTCTGGATGTAGCCAGTAGCACAATAGTTTTTCATGGGCAATCTTTGATCAGCTTCTGACACTGATGAGATGGAAATGAAATTTTACATGCTCTAATGGCACTGTCTGCAGAGTGGAATTACAAGAAGAGACCTAGCACAAGGGAATGTACAGAATCTGCCTTGCTGGGGTCTGCTAGAGCTTATTGGCTGGTAAAAGGCTTGTAAGGTGGAAAAGACCAACTCCCACACCTCTTCCAGTCAGGTACTCTAAATGTATTCCAGACACTAATATACAAGAGGAAAGCACAACAGAAAAGAGATAAGGCCATATGGTTTACCTTTAATGGTTGGCCATATAAGTAATGTCCATCTGGAGGTGGAAAGCCATCAAGTCTATGCACAATGGTTTAGGTTGGTTTAGAAACAGCCATGTATTTTGGATTAATTCTGGATCTGTGGATATGTTTCAGGAATCTGCGTGTCAGCCCCCATAAGGGTGGAAGCATCAAAAATCAAAGTGCCTTTGTGGATCTATGCAGACTTTCAGACTGTTTGCTGTACATGGCAGCCCTCCTCCTTGCTCAGCTATAAACAGCCTCAGTTGGTTGTGTGATACTGAGCAAATGCTCCTGAGACCTGAAAATGTAAGGAGAATTAAAGAACTCCATCTTCTCTAAATTCCTGCTCTAAGGCAGGGTCTGGTATGCTTAGATTATCACTCAAAGATGCCTTTCTGTTCCTTTGGTGGCTATATTCAAGATATGGTTTGCCTTTAGTGAATGGCTTCATTGTGGAGAACAGTAGGCCTGAGACTAGGCCAAAGACCCAGCATCTTCATCCTCCAGAACATAAAGAACATCCTGCCATACCCTGCTGTCCTACCTGACCATGGTGGAGTGTACTACATTATCCATGTAGTTCAGCTGGTGGTGGGTCTGAAAAGTGGTGTTGGCTCCCCAGATACCAAATCTTTTGATTAGCTTTAGGAATATCATCTTTAGGAATAAAAAAGGACACACCAGTATTAATACTGATGCCTTACTGAGAGCCAAAAGAGAGTTAGCAAGGCAAATCTAAGGGAGATTATAAGTGAGGCTATCGTCTCCCCCACAGTACCACAGCTCCTCCAAGTGCCCTGCTCTCTCTCACCCTCTTTTCCAAGAGGACGTCCATGTTTTCTACTGTGCAGAATGAGATTTTAGGGATCTTGCTGAGTTACGTAGCATAGAGAAACCATTCTCCCTAAATCTAATCCAGCTGTACCCACCTTATCTCCAGTGAGCAGCTAGGAAAGATAACTTAATCGCAGACACTTGTAAGAAGCACGTAGATTTTAACCTAGCCTCTAATAATCATAAGCATTGCCAAAAAGCAATTTATTAGAATTTTGCTAAAGAGACCCATTTTTTTTTAAGGAGAAATTGCTTGTGAACATGTAGCTACAACCCAACAGGCTCTTCAGGAGAGGTACACCCTATCTGCATCACTCTGCAGTATCTCATGCAACTTCATGGAGCACTGGCCAGACCCTGCTATGTGGAGAGAAGACCTCACTGGGGCTGCTCCCAACACACCTACAGTGAGACCAGACATTCTAGACCCTCAGACTAACACGTCACAGCAAAGCCAAAAGAGCAAGGCCAGATGACCTGAGTAAAGCATTTCACACAATGTCTAACATCAAACAAAAGCCTCAGGTGGCTAATACAGGGAAAACCATCTACTAAAAGTAATGAAACTGCAAAACTCTTCCTTTTAGGCTATTTTCAGTCTGGTTCTTCTTGTAGCCCCACACAGTCCCAGCTTAAATAGTAACAAAGTGGGGATAGGGGTTACTGCAGGTCTGCAACCAACAGAAAGGAACCTGGGCTGCAAAGAGAAGACCCAGATCATTGCCAAGAAAGAAGAGTATGGGTAGAGGACAGCACAAATGCAAATGGCCTTAGAGCTGAAAGGGATCAAAAGGCAAATCAAACATCAAACACACAGAGATCAACTGTGGACAGCTGGTAACTCTGCTCACCCCTGTGGGGCTGTGGCTGCTGAATCAGTCATGGCACTTGGCTCTAAATTAGCAGGCAAGGTTTAACACTTGCTGTCTGCAGTGGCATGCCCTGTGTGAGCTACACTGGGGACCTGTGGGGAAAACCTCATTGTCCGGCCAGCTCAGTAGGTGCTCAGTGTGGTTGTGCTGGCAATGCTTGGCCATGCTCTTGCTGTCAAGGCTTACCCATATACTGGCATTGCCAAGGGGAAGCACAGTGGGGTGATGCCAAGCCAGATAAATGTTCTGCCTTGCCTGTGTGTGGGTAATTGAAGTTAAAGTGTAAAACCTGGTCTGTTACTGACCTTTTTAAATGTCTCCATCCTTCCCTTCCACCACAGTGGGCTGTGTGGAAGCCACATTTTTGTGACAGCTTTACAGTGTGACTATGACCAGGCAAATGACTGGAAATTAAAAGAAATAAAAAGAGGTACCTATTTATCTGTACATGTCCAACTCCTATGTACCTCAAATTACCTGTTAATTGTGAGTGATGGAGGACTTCATGCTAAGGGGTACTGTGACCCAATACAGCAGAGCTGTGCTTTACCTCATACACTATCAATACAGGGTTGAGATGTTTCTGATTCTGCATATTCCCAGCCATCAATGAATAGTGTGCAAAGCTGAAAGAGCAGAGCCTGATTTGTAATTACCAGGGTGAATAGGTGTTGATAGCACCCACTGAAAACAAAGGCAAGACTTGCCCATTGGACCAACATGCGAGGCAAGATGAGTGCCCATGAGATTAGTACCAATGATGGGAGCAGCTGAAGCTATTTCTACAGAGGAGCTTCCCTAATTATACCTACACTTTACGCCTCAGTACCCCTGCCAAAAAACAAAGACAAACCTCAGTCATATTGTCCTAACAGAGTTTTGGACTAGGGCACATTGTTAAAGAGGGAGAGAAATCTTTCTGTCATCATCCGTAAGGGAGTTGCATTTGTGGACAGACTAAACTCTTGACTGTGGGTCCAAAATTACACAAGATACAGTCCTTCTTTTATGCCCTCTCAAATGAAACGTGCTAATAACAGACATTAACAACTGAAGCCTTTTAAGATGAAAAGGACCCTGTATTTGTTCTCTTCATGCTTGTTAAATGTTTTATGGTGACTCTTATTTACTGTCAAGAAAATATTTCCAGTGGAGGCAACGTACATAATGATAAAAATAAGCAAGCACTAAAACTATCTTTTTTTACTGACCAGAGCACCTTCCAGCACTTCCCCCTGGATTCTTTCACACAAAGAACATATTGTCATTGGGGCCATTATAGGGCTGTGCTGCTTTGCTAAGCTCGGCAGGACTCAAGGGAAACGGCTATAGATTGCAGCAAAAAAGTCCATCAGACAGATCGCATCTGACCCCACTGTTTCTAGGAAAGAATGCACCAGAACACTCCGGCTGAATAGACAGATTTTCCAAATGTTTTAAATCAGTTTTGAGACAAAAAGAGAAGATGCTAAGGAATGGATTTGGCCTATAAACATTAAGTGATGTGATGCCTGTTTCTCTAGGAAGCTGACATTAGGGGCTTTCTTGTTGATGGTGGACCTGAAGGAAAAAACCCACAACAATTAAGCAGCAATTGAAGAAAAGCAGGCAAGAAAAGATGGCTATGTATTAGTACAATAGCTCAGAGGCTTTTCATTTTAGGATACAAAGAGGGAGTAGAGAATGCTGTTTTCTTTTTAAAAACCTTTTAAAAATGGTAACTGCATCCTGCTCTTGTAGATGTATTACTTATGACATCCCAGTTTTCATCCGTTCATGATTTTACATTAGAGTTAAATCTCTGCAGCTTGAATCTCACGGCTGAGTTAGCCAGAGCCCATAAAATATTGAAACCTTTAGAGCAGCAGCCAGCCAGGTTGAGAGAAGTTCATGTCCAAAGCTGAGCTTTAGATTCTGAGACATCCCAATTGAAGTGTAGTACAGAAAAAAGCACTGATAAAATTTTCATAAAAATGAGCTAAGGATATTGCTAGCATGCTTCCCAGCATCTATATGAAAACTTAATCTGAGCTAATGGAAAGGATATGAAAGCCTTTCTCAATTCAAACACAGTCAGTGCATAATTCATAAATTATTGTCAGAGAAGTGATTCTGCTCTGAGATTTATTCTCTTTTGGATAGAAGCAACTGAAGGAAAAACTGGGTCTTTTTGACCTTTAATGCCAGCAAATTTTACAGTAGAGCTGTCAATATAACCAAGTAAACCGGTCATTTCTCCAAACAGCAACAAAGTGCCAGTATATGCTCACTGCAGGCTAATATTAACACAGCCCTTTAGGTTACTTGCAAACCATTCAAAGCAACTGAACCTAAAACATTTAAGTGAAGATAGTTACAGAGAAGAGAATGAAATTTCCATGTTTTCCATGACAGACACAAAAAGGTTCATTACGTTAAGAAGAAAAATCACGCAAAAATATGCTTCACTTCCTAACTCCAGTCTTCAGCAATGATTACCTTTAAAAGCCTATTTTCCAATTAAAAACCTATGCAACATTCCAATAGGAAATGCATACTGACAGATTTTTTGTTCCTTATATATGCCTCGCTTCTAAACAACATAGCTTAAAGTATGAAAACGTTTATCCACGGGTAGTGATTAAATATTTCAGCTTGGAGTGAGGTTGTTGCACAGTCAATGCGCACAATCTGAATCTGTAGTAAGTTAAAAGCAAATCTGACAGAAATAGTTGGAAATCTGAGGAAATTGCAAATACAATTAAGTACTATGAGTAGAAAAGGCAGCAGCTGGCTGATACACAGCAAGATTTCTCTCTCCTTCAGTTCTGGAATTGCTATTTTCTCCCATGTAGCAGGCATTTAAAAGGAAATCAAGAATCAGAGACATTTACAAGTTGTGAATCCTGGTGTGTTTTGAAGCTATACAAAGGTTATTTCCAATTGGAGGCAAAGGCATTGCTAAAAGTGACCAGCATAATCCCCCCCAAAACTAAAACAAAAGCAACAATCAAATAAATCAGTCTGATAGAGATATGAGGAACATTTCACCAGGAAAAAAGTACACTGGAGTCTGGAAATGATAACATACGGGAAAGCAGCCTGACACAATGAGATGATCTATTGCTTTTTAATTCTGGTTAAAAGCGATTACATGTGATTAATTAATTATAACTGCATGCTTTAAAAAACAAAGGTGACAACAGAGATTGCCAAAAATAAAGGTTGGTGACATTTTTTTTCCTAGACATAATGGCAACAGAAAGGTAAGAGGCAGAGAGCTGCACAGTAAAGTGGCTGAAGTACAAAGGTGAAAGGGGCTAAAAAAGAGAGCTGCATTGATTTAAGACAGGTTCTTAGGACATTTACTCTGAATTCTCACTATGGTTATTGCCACCCCCCTTGTGCAGTATCAGATAGTATGTGATTGGATCTCTCTCACTTAATCCTCCTATGCAGGTCTTCAAATATGCTCATTAATCAATAGGGCTCTAGTGCTAGAGAGCTAATAGAACCAAAACCTACTGTAACAGGGAGGTGCTCAGATTGAGAGGCTGATTTTGTGTGACTTGCTCAAGCAAAGCTTATACAGGGAGACTTTCTAGCAAAGCACTCATCCTGCACCCATGAAGTGACAGACTGCATTGCACTGGACCCAAAGTTACTGTGGCCTTTGAATTCATGTTTTACCTGTCAGGGGAGGAAACTGCTGTGCCTGTTGCTAAAGGACTTAGCTGCAGCCTCTTACACAGATACACAACACACTGGCAATAAAGTCATAATGTTAACTTTGTCCCTCTTAAAACATGTTTTACTGAAATGCAAATAGAGGGAATGATGCTGGTACATGAACTTTACAATTGGGTTCCAGGCCACAATGCTAGGTTTGTAATACCAGTAGTTTTGAGCAAGTCATCTTCCTTGCATGCTTTAGCTCACACTTAAAAGCAGAATCAATGATTCACAGTGATGGGTAGTACAGAAAATGTGTCTTTTTCTCATATCTTACTGGTGTTATTTATGGTTGTTGGGTAAAATTGTGACTGACTGAAAGTGCAGCATTTTCCATGGAGCCATCCACACTGCAGAAGAAAGCCAGAATAACACTTCTGAAGCAGAGAGGTCTAAAGGTACTGCTCCGGTACACATATAGTCAGAACACTACCCTCTGCAATACTAACCACCATCTTTACCAGTGTTCCTCTTTTCACTCTGTATAAGGATACCCTCTAACCCCTTCCCACTCAAGTATATCCAGTTCATGTGTTGGGCTACATTAAGCCTCAGAGTGTATTATTCACTGAAAACCACAGAGTGCAACCACGGTCAGATGTTTTTGGAAGGGAAACTGGTTTTCTTTTTTTTCCCCTACCAGTTTATAGAAACAGACATATCTTAGTAACGTGCATTGGACAACACAGCTTTTTTAGGGTGCTTGTTCTTGCCTATTGTTATTTAGTTTTCATGCGGCTGTAGCCCTGAGAACAATCTGAGTTTGATTTTATAAAACCTGATCTTTACCTCTTTCTTTGGCTGCATTTGGCTGTTGTGGAAATAAGGAGGGAAACATGCCTATTACAGCTGGAGAAGTTAACATACCTAAATGGCACTTCTTTTATAAAGGGAAGGTTGTAATAAGTCATGTGATTTAGAGTAAAGGCAGCACAGTGTGCAATGGGAGCAATTTTCTGCCCCTCAAACAGCACTTCAGGTGATGTTGTTCATCTTTCTGTGACTCGCTGTGTCAAAGCATGCCCAGAGCAGAGGTGTTCAGGGACCCGACAAGCCGTAAGTGTCCAGCTGAAAAACCTGGGAGATATCCCAGGGCTCAAAGATTTCACTTTTTCAGTTGCTCTGATTTACTTCAGAATGCACCTTTAGGGAATTTATGTCTTCCATGCCTTTAGTTTCCCATTTCCTTTCTTGTCATCTTTAAAAATCCATTAAAGATCACAGAGACAGTTTCTCTGAGCTTCCATTTCTGAGGGGTTGTGGAGCTCCATAAAGTGTGCAGTTCCAGGGGTGAGCTGACTCTTTTACTCTCTGCACCTTGATGCTGTTAGGACGACATTTTAATTACAGGTGGTGGGTACAGACTGAGAAAACATGCTGAATCCAACAGGGAAACAAACAGTTTTAACTCATAAGGACTTAATGGTGACTGGCCAACCCATCCGCTTCTGTCTGAACAGAATATTAAAATGCAAGATAAAATGCTTGCATTTGTATTTTCTACAGAAAACATTTTGTCAGTCACATATGATGAGTGGTATTTCACCTATTTTACAATATCCTTACAAGTTTCCCTACAGTAGAATAAGTTTACATTAAAATGCCACACCACCCTTGCTATGATTAATTTAGATTTGTCTATCACTGTGCATGCTTGCTGCTTTGCCCTAGGTATTATAATAACTATAGCCTGCTTGTCATTTCCTGCTAACATTGCCTCACCTGTAAAACTGCAGTAGCTCTATTTCAGCTTCCCCAGTTTCTGCCATCACCTTACCTATTACAGCAGAATATAAGAACATTTCTTGGGTACATTCATAGATATTTTCATCATATTTCAGACAATTACAGCATTCAGACAATTGCTGCATACTTGCACTAAAACAAATGGAGTAATTTCCCACATCTCTTCATGTACGGAGTATTTCCTTCCCTGTTGAAATTATGGCCAGTCTCTATTTATGCAGAATTGGAAGGCAATGCTCCTACACAGATGCAGACTTGTTTGGTTTGTTGATATATGTATCATATATCATATATGTGTCATAAACCTATGCATTAATACGTCTGTGTTCATACATGTCTGCTTTATTTTCAAATCTGTAGTACTTTAATAGAAACCCTACAGTTTAAAGTGCAAAATGTAAAAAAGAAATGACCACTCAGGTCATTTGGACATGGACTAATTTTGAGGTAGCAAAAGCTACCGTGTGACACACACCGTGACTGCACCAATTATTCTAACTGGGCAAGAGAAGTCAGATTACCATGACTGCCAATCAAACTGGCTGCATGAGTGGACCAGCCATGGGGCACAATCTCTGCTTGTTTTGAGGCTGCTGAGCTTTACCCTCCTGTTATTTTGGGAAGAGTAAAACCCTTTCCAAACATTTTTCTGCTGCTAGAAACCTGCAGGAGCAGATGTTGCAGTCAGTCTACCCCTAATACCTCTATCGCTCTGTAGCAGGGTGCTGATAGAGGTTCCCATCCTGCCCTGGCTCTGAGCAGAGCCCTGTCATTGGGTATCATTCCTACTGGAGAGAGTTTGCATTTGCACTTCCAATATAGCACTTGCAACCCAGTCTAGGAGAAGATGCTATACGTGAATTTATTAACCCATTGGGGGGCTTGGTGGGGGAACGAGCAATGAGAACACTAAAAAGACTATGTGTTAATCTGTGTGTCTACCTCGATGGTTCCAGATTTAGCCATATGCGCTAACCTAGATCATTAAACATTGTAAAGCAAATGGCATGCTGAATTGCTATTGCAGCACTGTAATTTATACTATGTTACACAGGGTAGAATAAGTTTCTCATAGTAAATAGGGTCTCATTGGATGACTAGTCTCTAACAGTACATTTTTACATAATTAAAGTGGACATGGTTTATCAAACCGAAAAGGCTAGACTATAAGGCTCAGATGCAAATAATATTAAATGGCATTATCAATAACAGAGATCCCAGGGTTTGCATATTAATTGTAAGAAGGTGCTAATTTGAGTGTTTTAAGCTTGCATTCACAAGCTTGTTTACATGCTTTGTTCCACCTGGACCTGTTTGGAGGTTTGTCAAAAACCTAACAAGCAGAAAAAGATTGCATTTGAAAATACACATACATGTTTAATTAAGCCAGGGCCACCGAACATTCCTCAATATATTTAGCTGTTGAGATTTAAGCACCACCAGAGCATCAGGCATTATCACCTTTTGAAGTACTGCAGAATCTTTAATATTTAAAGCACAAAGCAGACTTTAATATAAAATTCTAGCAGACCACAGAAGATTAAAGACGCATTATAAATGTGACAGTTTGTAAATGGAACACCAGTATTAAAGGGAACCCCCCTGATATTTTATAGCATATTTTTCAGGTGTATACTAAATTATAAATACAATTAAATAGCAGTAATTATTCTCTGGGAGGGGATGGCAGTTTAACTGTTCTAGAAAATTGTGATTAACTATAATGTAGGAAAGTGGTAATATGTGTTTTACCACACTGTTCTTGCAGCCAAACTTCACACAGAAGTAGAGTCTTCAGCTAATTTAAAACCACCCTAGGGCCCTACATCCGTGGGCACAATGCCTTCCTTTCCATGAGACAGGCAGTGGAGAGGATTGCTTTCTTGGTGTCCAAAGCTTTTGGCTTTTGCTTAAACTATACAGCTGTTCTCCACTACTGTAGATGCTGCTACTGCAAATTGCAAGGGAGGAAGGGCAGCAGGGGGACCATGGAGGATTTAAACCAGTACCTCCTGAAGACTTTCAATCCTGAATTAAGATGGACCAATGCTGGTTCTTCACAGTCATGCAGGGCATTTTGAAAGGCAGGGTGCTAACCAAATAAGGTACACTGAATAAGTCTGGCAATATGTGCCCCCAGACCAACAAGACTCATTTAATAGGTTGCACCAATCCTCTAATTCAGTAAATAAATCCCATGGGACTAGAATTGCCCCATTGATTTTCCTTAGTTCTGCTTTTCCAGATGGATAAATAGCTGTGGAAGAAGAAGAACTCTCAAGGACAAGACTGTCTGCTTGCCACCTCTCATGGGGAGTTGAGATAGGACTCTAAACCCAGGGCTGAGCTTCCCCGGGGAGCACAGGCTGATGGCAGCATAGGGATGGAGCCGAGATTTTAGTGCAGGCCTGCCAGAAGGAGGCTGCTTAAGGAGTACATCTCTCAGGACTGAGGCTTAAGCGGTATTTTTCTGCGCTTGGCTTTCTGCATTGCCCCTCAGCCCATCTCCCTTTAAGAAACAAACTGATGGAGGAAGCCCTTCCTACGTTCATCTGTCATTCAACACAGTTTGTTGGGATTGTGTTTTAGGAGACCCTCTGTCTGGGACTGTTGGTATTTAGCAATTTGCACATTTGAAGAGGTGGTTTTGTTTTGAAGGCCCTCCCTGGGGAGCAAACTCCCTGAACATGGGACATTTTGGGAAGCTCTCCACATATTGAGGTCAGAGCTCAAGACTACCAAGATAGCAGTCATGCAGAAGCCATGGGTCCTGAATTACATTTATCTGACCAGAAAATCTCTTACTCACCCCTTCCCCACTTAGGATTTTGCTTACTCCAGGTTGCAGCAGTAAGGTCCATGCCCAGTTGTCATTTAAACTCATCAAAATGAGCAGCTCTGATGACAGCAATAACAGTTTCAAGGGGCCCAATCTGGATAGGATTGAAAAGGAGAAGAAATTTAAAGCAGGATTATAAAAACACAGAAATTCAACAATTTAGCATGAGTATTCAGGTCTTTGGTGCAAGGCCATACAACTTCAAGGTCTCAGTACATAGCTGAAGCAGCCTTGAGTCTCTGGAGTGCCAGGCACACACTGCATTAAGGGCATTCTAATATGCATTCCCATGCAAAAGCTTAGCATATTATTTTCACTTTATTATCAAAAAAAGGAAAATATAGTTAATGTTATCCAACAGAGTGCTTTAAAACAGAATTTTCAAATAAAAAAAATATAAAGAGGTCTTAGTTATATTATTCATTGCAGAAATGAAAAATAAATTATACATAGTCTCCTAATAGAGATTAAAATGGATAAATAATGAAGAAATTACAATAGTTGTATTTCTCAAGGTCTAGTTTATGTTGTTAACCTAAGTACTGTACACCAGACATGATTAGGCACACTGTTCAAATTAAAAATGCAGTGCATCTGCTATTCATAAAAGCAATACCCAGGTCATGTTTTCCCCAAGACTTTGCAGGAGCCGGGACACACACATCCTGTGTGTTGGCTTAGGCACATCAGACCATGCCTTACATGGGGCATTTTTCATGCAAGAATGGCAAAGGTATGCTTGAAACAAAAGGCTGTGCTAGAGAAATGGGGGTGTTGTTAAGGTGATGGCTCAGTTGTTAGTGGAGGGGCACCTCATGCTCAGCCATGTCACCCAAGGCTCTGTCCAACCTGGCTTTGAACACTGCCAGGGATGGAGCATTCACAACCCCCTTGGGCAACCCATTCTAGTGCGTCAGCACCCTAACAGGAAAGAATTTCTTCCTTAGATGCAATCTAGACTTCCCCTGTTTAAGTTTGAACCCGTTACCCCTTGTCCTGTCACTACAGTCCCTAATGAAGAGCCCCTCCCCAGCATCCCTATAGGCCCCCTTCAGATATTGGAAGACTGCTATGAGGTCTCCACGCAGCCTTCTCTTCCCCAGGCTGAACAGACCCAACTTTTCCAGCCTGTCTTCCCATGGGAGATGCTCCAGTCCCCTGATCATCCTCGTGGCCCTCCTCTGGACTTGTTCCAACAGCTCCATGTCCTTTTTATGTTGAGGACACCAGAGCTGCACACAGTGTTCTCACGAAAGCAGACTAGAGGGGCAGGATCACCTCCTTCGACCTGCTGGCCACAGGTCTGTACACTTTAACACCTCCCTCTCACTGTGAGTTGCAACTTCTCTGGCAAGGATGCCTCTACTTGTTTTCACAAGTTTTTAAAGAATTTATATAAAGAGAAGAAATCTTTTCATTTGGACTAAACCCAAGGTTTTATAAACTTAGCAAAAAAAGACCCACAGAGCAAAACCCCTACTACACAACAGCCAGCAGCTCCACAGGCACACTGTCTAACAGGGATGCTGAGGGTCCAAGCTGAATTCTCTCCCCTGGCATCTCTGCAGTCTTTCATTTCAGGCCAGGAACTGCAACCTGATAAAAAAAGGCAGCTCCGCTCAAACCTGCCACGCTCATTCAAAAGAAAAATTGATTTAAGCAAGCGGGCATTTTGTAAAGAAAACTGGCTTAGTTTTGAACGGCTGCATTCAGCCTTGCCTCCTGATTCCCACTGCACTGGGGCTGAGCTGGTGAGGAACTGCCCTATCCCCTCAGACAGAGCAAGCCCCTTGGCTAGACCAGTTGAAAGGCTCCTCCAGGTCTCCAGACCCTCAAACCATCTCTAGATTCCAGGGTGATTTTGCCTGTCTGAGCAGCCAGCCCAGCCTCCCAACTGACCTAGAGTGCCAATTTCATCTTGCCCCTCCATTAGCTTGTGCAGGGTTTGAAACCACTGAACCAGTACCAGTGTCAATGTGACTAGGTGTGCTTTTGGAGGAAAGGCATTCCCAGTGAATGTTTCTGTCTTTAATGATTGAAATGATGATCTTAATCTGCTTGTTAAACCAGTATTTACATGGATAGAAAGTGTTTTATAATCTCCAGCGCAAGGGCCCATATCTGTTGATATTACGAGTGTCATCAACATTCAGCAGCATGGCAGCTGTCACCAGGCAGTTCAGAAAAGCTTATTTAATTGATACTTTCCATTTCAAACACAATTTGCAGCCGGCATGTGGTGAGAAATGCATCTCACCATGCAAATTTCCATGATGCTGGAGCACAAAAAAAAGGGTGCTGCTTTTTTTCTGCAAAAAAGCTTGAGATGGAGTCTAGGAAGCAAAATATTCAAGTTGTTATGTGAAAGTTGCTTTCATTTAAATGAACTAAATAATAACAAATCCCAGATTATTTATTTCTGTATATGAAACAGTGAGACGTAGAAAGTAGAATACTATCTTTGGAAATGGGAAAGGAGGCCCTGTTTAGCTATGGGATTTAAACGAGTGTCTGTAATTGAAGCCTGACCCAGGAATCTGCTTCAGGTTAGATGGGTCCAAAATACTCCAAGCCTCTCTAAGGAGAGTCTTTTGTTAAAATAACACAAATCTCACAATAGTTGGTTTTACTCTTTCACTGTTGAAGGCCAAGAGATTTTAGCAATCACAACTCCTATGACTTCTTCCACATAGTTTAATTAATAGAACCTAAGGGTGGGCAGAGCCATTTGACCATCTGAACTGACATCTTCTGCATCACACACCACTGCACCTTACCGAGCTGCCCTGCACCAAGCCTAATAGCTTGTGTTTGGCTAAGCCACAACACTCCTTTCCTGTAAGAGACCTTTTCTCTGAACCGCACCTTTCTGTTTCTAAGGACTATGTGTGCCTGCAGGGCCAAGCGCCACACTGCAAGACAAGGCTTTGAATAGAAACACAGCGGCACATGCATGTAGCTCTCAGCTGTACTGATGTGACTTTATCTTGGTTTGCTCTCCCTTTTAATCTAAATAACGACAAAAAAACCTTCCAGATTTTAAAATACATGGCTAATCTCTACGCCTGAGGAGATATTACAGCCAGAGTTGAACCATTTAGTGTTATTTGCCACAAGAACAGATCCCGGGTCCCAACAGCGCAGCCTTAACCCTGGCTGTTGTGAGATCCCAAGCTGAACACAGCCTCTGCATGGAACTCCTCCAAGCAGTGACTTCTCCATGGCCTGAGTCTTCTCAGCCTGTGCCAGAGGGTGAGCAGCACACCAAGGGCAGCACCAACCACAGGCTGTGCCCACGGAGTGCACTCCCTGGACAAGTCAGTGGGGCTCCACACCCTTGGACATTACTGTGAGCACCCCTTTGCTTTACACTCCATTTTAGGGATCAAATATAAAACAAAGAGCTTAGACTGGCAACTCCTTTGACATCTCCTCGTGTATCTCATACCGAATGGCTCCATCCAGCCTTTCCCATGCCCAGTTTAGTAGACAAAGCAGTGGCTGAAGTCCTTTTTAATTCCAACATCACTGAATGTTCTTCTCAAGACACGACAGAGTGCTCCTGGCTCCCTCCCCCTGCCTGTATCTTGGGTGAGCACATACTTAGATCCCCCAAGCACAGTGATAATTTCTCCTTCCCAGCAAAGCCAGTCATTATTTATTATATCACTCTCTCACTTGTTCAGTCTCTCCTAGTGGGAACATTGCAGTGGCTGCTGGCTAGAAAATTAGCCAAGGGAACTTCTTCTGTTGGTCTCTTTCCTCATTATACTAGTAAAAAAAATTTAACTGTGACATTCTCACTCTCTCTGTATATATATATCAACGCAGTTTGGAAGCACACTGTAGGGGCTAATAGTGAGTAATTTAACTGTGGCTCTCTCACACGTTTTACCCTCATTCTTTCTCCAGAGTAGCAGCAGCAGCAGAACAGTATGTTCATGTATTGTTGCTCCACATTATAAGCAGAGCTTGCAAGTTTATGTCTAATCTCACTCTTTCCACTAGGTTGTATTTTTTTTTCATGTGGATGTGATGCAATTTCTTCCAGGGGCTGCCATAAATTACACAGAGAATCAGGTAATCCTGAAAGAAAAGTTTGATGTGGGAACACTTTCTCTGTCTCCACTCAGGTGTCCCACAGCATGGCTTAGGCCAGCGATCATATCTGGTTTAATGGTGAGAAAATTAGTAGAAGGGGGTTCTGTATTCAGCTGCTCAAAAGAGCTCTGTGCATGATCAGGTCACTATTTTTACGTCTTGGGATATATCTGTGCCAAATATACTTATTCAGCTCCATGGTGATAACGTCCACACACTGTCTGGAGGATAAAGAGGATGAGTAATTTTCTGGAATAATGATGTATTTGGGAATGGCCACAACAAATCACATGACTCTCCACAGAAGAAACAAACACAAAGGGAAGCTGCAAATGACAGCACCACAAATGCTTAATGAAAACTTCGGATTTTGATAGCCTTGATTTTGACCCAGATCCATCCTGTATAAATACACATCCCACTAGGAATATAGGCATAGGATGATTTTGTGACTTATGGTAAGGTTTATATAAACATGCTTAAATTTTTTTGCAGAAGGTACAAAGTTAAGGTTAGGGGTGACAACAGCATGGAAACAAACCCTATTTTAATTTTCACCCAAAGTAGCTTTTTGGCAGTGAAGCACTGCTGACTACTGCTGAAACTGAAGCATCGCTGAAACTGCGGTGGAAGTGGGTGTGCAACTCTTTTTCTATAATATGGTTAAGGTTCGAAAGGACCTTAAGATCATCTAGTTCCAACCTCAGGTACCCTCAAATCTCTTTTATTTCCTAAATTAATCTGCTGGTCTCAATGAGACCTACCACTGCGAGGGAGCAGTCTCTGCACGCTGCGCTGGCCTCTGTGTGTCCCCAGATGGCACCAGGGGCATCTCTTCTTGCCTGGTCCTCTCCTCCCCATTCCTCTGTGCTTGTAGGTGGTAATTGGCTGGTAACTCTGTGTACCTAGCAACGCAGATGTCAGATGCTGTCTCTTGCCCAAAGGGAAGGAGGACGAGGACAGTAAACAAAGACCTCGGTGTCCTCCATTCTGGAGCGCCTGCTGTAAGTTTTACTCTCTTCACTTTGAATTATAGTGGCAGTGCTTTGAGCAAATACATCTGAAGTACTTCAGCAACATCACACTCTTGTTCCACCACCACTCTGATGACCACCAGTGTAATTCAAAGAGAAAGAGTAAAAACTCACCTCTAGGTATAAAAAAAGAAGAGAGTTTATTCCCTGCCAGAAGAAACAATACAACCAGAATTATGGCAGTTTCTACCCTGAACTGTAAAATTAATGCTTTCTGTTAGCCAATGAATAAAACTGCCCTTTTGCAGGAAAACCATCTTTCACACTTATAATATTATCTTTCCACTAGATGCTGAATATGCTGGTTTATTATGTCTAGCATCTTTTTTTTTTTTTATGATGTAAAAGGTAACAGGATAAAAGTAATGCATTTCTGGCTGCTTATGGAAAAGGAGGGAAGGAGAAGAATCCTTCTGTATTTGCATTGCTAATTAGCTGAAAAAACACAGATAATACAGTGATCAGTACTGTACACACGTTTTGAGAGATGAACAAACATTGCACTGTATCTGAATATGCAACTGTTCTATTTGTGCAGTTCATGTTGCATCCAGGCTTTTCCACAGGGCTGCACAAAGGACACACTGAAAATCCCTGATGGTGGGCTGGGGGGATGTTGGGGTATGGTTTATTTACCCTGGAAAGGGCAGTGCAGGGGCACAGCTTGCTTTTCAATGTCATTTTGGTGTTTCTTCACCCCCAAACAAATTTGCCAGCTGGGTTGACTGAGGAAAATGAATTTAAGAGCCTTGTCCAAGGTCACCCTAAGGAATGAGCAAGTCAAGCCACTTACTCAAGGGCACTGAGTGCTTCAGTGGCCCAACCTACCTCCCTCTTGCTTCAGGTTGTTTGTACCACCCTCTGCCCCCCTCACCACACAGCCTTCCCCACAGTGTAGAGTTCACAGCAAAGGCAGCAAAGTGCCCTGGACCATCCATCCACCCACCCACTTCATGAGACAAGAATAGTTCCTTAAACCCTTGTTCATGGCAGATGTTTTCCTGGTCTGATAGTATGTTTTTTTTGTAAATGTCAGTGTCGATCTACAAATTATATCTTGATGTACAGACCCATGCATGGATATATGAATAGCTTTACAAGATGAACACTGCTTGGAAAAACTGAGCTCAAGTTTGAAGGAGGCTGGAAAAGGTGGGATAGTGAAAGACATTATATGGTTTGAAATAAACACTGCCTCATCTCAAAGAGGTCATTTCATTAGGAAAATGCAATAACTCTTGGAAAACACTAGTCACATGTGAGGCTTGACAGAAGCTTGTCTTCTCTGCCCATTCACATATGTGCTCTCAACAACAGCAAATACCTTCATGCTGCCCTCATCTGCAGGTATTCCCTTTTTCCGGGTCTGTTCATAAACTCAACTTCACAGCAATCTCCGTTCTCTCCAATTCTTAAAGCTTCCTACCTGAACATAAAGAATTTACATTCAGCAGTATTTTTGGAGAATTTAAGCCAAAACCCCCAATGTTTCTGCCCTCAACACCTCTCCATTTGCCTGCCAAGTGATACACTGAGTATATATCTATAACAGAGTACCTATTTACAACCCTGCATGTCTACAGAGGTTTGATCTCCAGGCTGACAAGTTTAAACTGCCAGGAACTCTCTCTCTACTCCTCCCTTTCCCTGGCTAAGCTGTGGGGCAGGGTGTTATACTGTAGGTCAAACCAACACAAAATCATTTCCATGCAGGCAAAGCTCTTTCAGTACATGACACCAGCTCTGGTGCCACTCGGGCTTAGCTTGATCTTCCACTGAGCTGACTCTGTTCTTCTGCTCAGCTGGGTTTGCTCATCAACACGGCAAGAGCTACACACACACAGAGGAGAGCTCCCTAGCCCTTGTCTGGATCCATGTATTTGGAAAGTCATATTCCTGAGCATACCCCCTCAATCTTCACCTACTGATTTCAGCCAGGTTAGCTAACACATAGGATGGGCAGTAGTATAGTAGTATATACAGTACAGTAGTATACATCCAATTAATGCATCTTTAAAAAAGAAAACACTCTATTACTGTCAGGTCCCAGTATGAAAAGACAGTTTCAATATTTTCTTTGATAAATCTACTCCCTAATTCTAATCAGATTCTTCTCACCAAGGCTCCCTGTCTGCTGAGGACAACAGAGGACAACTTGGCATCTGAAGCCATTTCAAATACAGTCACAAACAAATACTTATATTAATATTAAACATGCAGCAGTTTCAAGAGCATGTATTTTTTGTATAGAGATCACACTATTCCTTTGAAGAAGCAATAGGGTTTTTGTTCCCAGCTCCTTTTAAACAATCTGGATATTAACTTTCCAACTACAGCAAGCTTCCGTGCAGCTTTCAGCAATATTCTCCAGACAGGTGCTGGCATAAAATGTGTCTTACAAAGACCTTGGACCGACAGTTAAGGAATCTTACCTTGTGCATTTTAGCAGCCCAAGTGCTCAAATGCCTACAGATTCTATGACTGTCTCCCTGGTGCTGGACAGCCCTGATGCTTTACTGATAATATAATGCATAGAAATGTTACATGTTACTCAGAGAAAGAGTTATGTGCTTTGTGTGAGTGAATGCAAGATGAATGGAGAGCAACCAGCCTGCCCCAGCTCTCTCCTTCCCCCTTTGGTTTCTCTGTGACTGCAGCTCTCCCCCTTGTGCAAGTTTCTTCTGGTCCCCATGGGGATGGTGACAGTCATTAGCAATTAGCCGAGGGAGGGAGAGGCTAATTGTACCAATTAGCACTGGAGCACCAGGTGGGGAGACATAGAGGCCAGTCAAGAGGGGACCAATAAAATCACTGCCAGGGTCAGCAAGACAGTGTTATTTGTGGGGAGGAAGGAGAGATGTGCCTGCTGATTGCATCTATTTGTGCTTTTTGTTTCCACTTTGAATTAGTAGTTTCAAAGCACTTAAAGAGAAAGGAAGGAACAGTCAAATCTGTGGCTTGAGATGTCCTTACAGAAGCAGCAGGGGAAGCGAGAGACACTGTACAGCCATCAGCACCAGACTTGCCATTGTTCCTCACAGCTCGTGAGGTTCAGATCAGCCTTATTCTTCCCCAATTCCCAAAAAAGCCTCTGTAGAGAGGCCCAGAATTGCTGCATAGCCACACTTTGCAATGTTCACCCTCATTTCAAGCACTAAAAGGTCCTCACGGGGTCTTGCTCAGAGTATAATACCTTGCCTAACTCAGGTTTTTCTCCCTGTAGCTTAAGATTCCTACACGGAAACAACTGTAAATGGAGGGCACCTCTATCCCCTCGTGCCCTGGATTCAAACTGTATTACACTGACACGTGCTCAAGTGACAGAGTAACACACCTGACCACAGTAGATCACGTTATATATAACAAGGCTGTCGCAAAACACTCGTCAACCTCATTTTTGCAACAATCATTTGTCTCCCTGGATTTCATCGCAGTACTTAAATCAGACTCCAGGACATTCTGAAGAGAGGCACGCAGCTCCATGCTTCAGGAAGACAAAGCCTAGCAGAGGCCTTCTCTATGAGCTATTCTTTCACTCCTCTGCATCCATTCAAATTTTTACTTCAAAAGCACACTATAACAGTAGTCCCAGTACCCCACAGCCCAAAGCAACCATATAGAAAACAAATGATTAAACCAATTGAAGCCAACGGGTCATACAAACTAAAAATACCCATTGTGTCACAGCTTAGCTACGCAGCTACTTACTAAGACTTCCTGGGTGTTGTTTTATACCATATCCTCTTGCTGAAAGGCAGGACTTGTGAGTCTGTCCTCTGCTCTGCCTATTGGAACTTGAAGGGACACCTCTGCTCTTCTGCAGACCATAGGCTATCTGGAGTGGGGTCCCTGCAAAAGACTTCCACCAAAGCCACTCCATTTCCTAGAAAGAAAAACAAAGTTTGATTTACCAGATGCTGAGACTATGTATGGTGCAGCCTTCTATTTCTATCACTTACCTAAAGGGAGGATGTATCTTACAGTCCCAGCTCCATTCCAAACTAGTGCTTCACATGAACTGCACAGACAGCCCCTGTGGCAGGAAGCAGAACTGAAGGGTAACACTACTGGGCATCTCCCCAAAGGAAATAGTTAGGCTACCTCTTATTTTCCAGCATTTCCCTATTGGTAAGAGTTAGTGCTGCTCAAAGCTACCACTTGTTGCATGGGGGGCACCAAAAGAAACCTCAGGGCTTTGTGGGTGATGAAGGCATTACCATGGCAAGACATTCATACCTAAAGGTTGTGGCTAGTTTTTGCATGAGACTGAGCCTTTTCCGTGCACTCCCAGGCTGGACTCAGGCAGTCTGGGCCACCTTTCCTTGTAGAAACTGAAGCAAATCACTCAGCCAAAACCTCACTTTCAGAGGTGGTATAAATCCTTTGAAAACAAACACACAAGCCCTCCCTTGAGGCTCAGAAAAGACCAGTGAACCATAAAGACCTGGTGAGATAGTCCAGGGCCAAATTAGCAGCACTGAACAGTAGGTCAACAGTGCAAAACCTTTCAGCGTTTTGCTACCAGTAGCAGAAGAAAGCCAGGGTGCATTTAAACTCCAGCACCTTTCCACAGCTTAATAGTAAATGGCCTATATTGAATAGCTGGCAACACATGCGCTTTCCTTGTTTTCTTCTCTTGTTAAATGTTTCCTGGCATGGTGACAGGTAAAGCATAATACAGCTTGGCAATATGGCTTTTACATGGTGAAACAGCTCCTCTGCGCTACGCTAGAATACATATTACTGTGACAAGGGGCTTTATTCTGAATTATCTGCACATACTAAAAGCCAGTGGGAAATTGGGGGAGAGTTTAGCGAAAACTACATCAGATTTTGTCGCTGCTGAGTGGAAAATTTTGGATAGAAATCATGGAGTGCGGGGTTTAATCACAGCTCCTTCTGGTCGGCACACTACGGAAGGCAGCCCCTGCCATTAAAAATTCACTTGGGAAAGGTGGATGGTTATCCAGCATTAAACATGTTTCTGTGGCACTGAATTCTTCAGATCGCTTGGGGAAGTAAGTCATCCACTTTTTAACCTGACAGTGCTTGTTGATGAAAACAGTACAGAGAGCTGGATGGAGCACTTATACAAACCTGATAGATGAGATAGATGGAGAGGACTTATCCTGTGGCAGGTGAGCTGGGTAGGACTAAAGCTGTGCTGACTTGTAAGCATGGAGATGATGAGGTTATACAATTATTTCTTAACAACATCTATGTGAGTGATGGAGAGCAGAACCCATTTGAGCCTGGCTCTGTGCTGCTCCTCCTTGGAGACAGCCTTCCCCAGAGCCACTGTTGCGCCTCAGAGAGGCATTTTCACTTGGCAGCTCTCTGAAATTTAGGAGCTGTTTTGCATTTCAAATGTATGAGTTATTTTGTATCTGAAAGCTGCTGTTAAACAAAGGTCTTATTTGCTCTGTGGGCTGGGGATAAAATGCTAAAGACATTCTGACTGCTACAAGTTGTTGTTGAGAGATAGAGTGGAACAAAATGACCAAGAGGAGAATAGAGAAATCTCTAAGCCAGAGGGTTGTTCTGCTTCTCTCTCATAGACTCCACATCTTCCATGCCTATGAGGGGTTTTGTGCAATGGACATCACTGGGGGGTTTGATTCCTTTTTTTTTTCCCTTGAAGACTGTGTGTATTTAATACCAAAGTTATGGGCTCAGCT
The DNA here is from genome assembly GCA_002631895.1 of Agapornis roseicollis. Lineage (NCBI taxonomy): Eukaryota > Metazoa > Chordata > Aves > Psittaciformes > Psittacidae > Agapornis > Agapornis roseicollis. Next base: position 15,625 of record NDXB01021928.1, on the reverse strand, counting down.
TGTATTTTTATTTTGATTTTGAACTGATTTGGAGAAATTCAGGCTTAGGTCACTTTTACCATCCCAGAGGCCTCAGGCAGTGATCTGATGTGGAGCTTTTGGACAAGAGAATGGAAGTTACAGACTGAGCAGAGATTAAGGTAAAAAAGAGTCTGTGCTGGTGTATACAATTGTATTAAATGAGAAGACTGATATCTTTACTATCTCAGTTATCTCAGCCATCAAGAATTCTCACAGGAAGATAGAAACTAGTATCCCTAACCTCAGCATAACTCACACTCTCTGTAGATCAGAGATGTGGGAAGCACTGTCAGAAGTAACACTGAGGAAACAGAATACAGATGTTACCTAACGCTGGCCATACAGGACATCCACCACAAACACACAGGGCACCCAGGTAAGCTGGATAACCAGAGCAAGGATGGATAAAGGGAAGAAATATTCCTTGCCATTATTGTTACATGAACTCCTGGAGACTCATGTTAAATGGAGACATTCAAGAATAAATGAAACTATGCCAGAAACAAGGGGCAATAAGGGACCTGCAGTTACCTTGGCCATTTCCTTCAGATGCTTCTTATGACCTCCAAGTGACTAGCACAGTCCTCATCAGCTGAATCTCATCCCAGCAGCCTTCATCCCTGCTCCATGGCATAGGACTGTGCACTAATATATTTTAAAGGCAGGAGATGTATTTTATAAATAGTCTGTCAGCAGAAAAATTATTTCTGACTCCCTTGATTAATAATATAGGACATCAGTGATCTTGGAAATCTTGAACATCAGCGCTGTACTTGGTGAGCGGAACAGATGTTGACATCTTTGTTGCTGTTTCTTGGCTGAAGACAGATGTTTGTGAGGTTAGATGGAAAAGGCAAGAGTGTACAGACATACTTGAATCAGTGGAAAACACTTATTGCTTCCTTATACTTATGTGAGGACTCAATCTGTATTCTAGGAAGTCTTTTAGATTATAATTGCTGCATGATTAAGTATGTGCCAGTGTCATTTCTTAGGTGCTGAGACAAGGAACACAATCCTGATAGTTGTATGATGATGTCTGAATAGTCCTTGCATGGCAGAGAAAATACAAGTACATTAGGGAAGAGCAATAAATACCATCAACTGCTCTACTGGATTGGATTTTTGAAGGGTGCTCCTGTCTCGGATGTTAATGGAGTGGCTTAATTTTCCTTGCAATGGTCATAATAAACTCAGGGAAATGTAATTCACAGATGAGACATGATACCTGGTGTGGAAAAAAGCCTGGGTGTTCTTAATACCTAAAAAAAGGCTGTTCAGCATCAGATCAGCTGTGTATAAATGTGACCTCTCTAATGCTTCCAAGTTCAAAATGATTTGTTGGGTAAGTGTCACTTGAACAAGTTAAAGCTTCACAGTTTACTAAAGGATGTGTTTTGTATTCTGGTCCAAGTCTGACTACACCACAAAATGCTTTCCCTTGAATCATCTGAAATACCAAATGTAAGGCAAAATTTTGCTTCAGACTTCCACAAAGAGCCAAATTCTCTCCACCCACAATAATATACAGACTACGCAGTAAATCACCCTCCTAAAAACATTCTATCCTGTTCTTTCAGTCCAATGCCTAAAGGCTTCTGTGAGTAAATCTCTGATTTTTTTCAGGAAATGAAATTGCCCTGATCACACAGAAACTTTCACCTTGAGGAGCCCATAGAGAAAACTATTTTTAGGGGGCTGGAACTGGATGATCTTAAGGTCCTTTCCAACCCTAACTGTTCTATAATTCTACGGATGGAAAGCTAAGACTGTGCCAAGGGTGGTCCTGGGACCCTGCTGCTCTCAGAGCTGTCCCATCAGCCAGGCCCACCAAGGGAAACATCAAAGCAAGCTCTGTCCTGCAGAAGGCAGACCTGTGTCTGGGGCCTGCTCAGGCATGATCAGGCTTTTCCCAGGTATAGGAAATTTGCTGTGGTCAGTCTTCATCCACCTCTCTTCTTTACCATTTTGCTTCTCAAACTGGGAGCTTTTCCGTCACTGACTGCTTCTACAGTAACTCTGTTCATGCTGTGGGAGCAGAGGCTTTAACCACGCTGCCATGGTTACATGGACAGGGGAGCTCAGGTTTGTAAGCAGTGACACAATAAAGTAGAGGAGAAAATGGGGCTAGCAAGAAGGTTGGTAAGGGGAGTGTTCATGATTTGCTCTTGAGGTGAAGGATGGCATAAACATAGGAGGAAGCCGGAACAAGTAACTTCATCCATGGCTCTTGTGTTGAGAAACAATCCTGAGCAGAAAACACATTAGTCTCCCCAAATTCCTGCAACTCCTACACTGAAACCAGTAGGACCATTATAGCAAGGAAGGAGGTTAATAACCAGTGCACTTCCCTGGACCAGCAGATATGAGGCAGAAAGCATCTGGAGGGAGCCCAGAGCTGCTCTTAGGCTACTGCTGCAAAAGAATCCCCTTGTCCTGCCATTGCAGATATGAGAGAGGTTTGAACGGGTTCACTGCTGTAGGATTAAGAGTCTTTAAGCACTGATTAGCTGGTATCAAAGTTATTATGGGATTAAGCATGTATTATCCAGCCCATGTGCCATCTGATGCACTTTCAGCAAAAAAAGCACCCCAACAGAGGTGCTGTCTAAATGCCAAGTGTAGGTGACGTTTGTTTTTATGGAGATGTTATTAATGATTTGGGAAGCAAAACATTAGTAAAATTTAAATGTTATAAATTATTAGGGAGAATTAATAGGCAGGGTTTTTTTGTTTTGTTTTGTTTTTTTAATTTAAGTGATTTCTATTATTAAATCTTGTGTTTTGCAACTTTGAACCAGTAATTATCTTCTAGATACACAATACAACATAACTAACAAAATATGGTTCATCAGCCTGCATTATATACCATTATCCATCTATGTTTGTGCAACAATTTCATCATTTGATCAAATAACAGCAGATTCCACAATATGTCATTCAAGTATCCCCAGTTTATCTATAATGATTTTCCTCTTGTCAGCTCATTTCTTGAACCTTTGCAGAATCTGGTTTCAATGGTACTATAAACAATCATCATTGCATTGTAAAACTGGAAACTCTCCACTAAAATAGTGTTTTGATCTGGGTTGCCATAGTAATAAGTCTGTGCTCCCCTCTTTGGAGGCCTTGTTATATGAAGTATCTGTGATTTGCTCAGAATGGCCCCAGTTCATCTGTCAAAGTGGGTTTTTCCTTCTTTAAAATAATGATCTAGAAAATCCCACAGTGGCAACAAATATTTTACAACCATAACGAGAAACATTGTATCACTCAAGCTTTGTAAATCTATGCCATTATTGTATTAGAATAAATCACTTTCCTTAGGTATATTACTTAGAAATATGCAATTCTAATTTTAGAGCATGTATTCAATAGGGGGTATTTATTTTTTATGTAAAGAGAATTATTAACTTTGACTTCAAAAATACATCACATGTCAGGTTATGTTTAGAGGCCCTGCAGCAAAAAGGAAAAAAAAAAAACAACCCTGAAATTCTTTCTTATTTCTATCAAAATACCACAAATATCCAGTCCGTTTCAGATTTACTTACCCCACTCCATTCTTAAACACTGATTTTTCTAATGAGATCAGGTATTACCACAGACTTTACAACTGCACGCTCAGATAAATGATATTCAGATGATGCACTTGTAAGAATTAGAGCTCCTGAAAATACATCAATGACTCTATGGAAATACATCACTGAGCATGATCTTAAATACAACTGCTCCAGTCAGTTACAGTAATTTGATGCATGAACTATGATATTTCCTCCTGCAGGAACGAGGGTAAACAAACACTACATCAACGCGCCAGTGACAGACTTGGCGCAAAGAAGCGAGGATGGAGATCGTATTTTATCTAAGACAAATGGTTAAGTTGGTTACTTTATGTAAGTCACTACCAGCTACAGGATTACTTCATGTAACTCACTGTCAGCTGCTGCCTCATAATGCCTGACAGGGGGATATTAACATCATCAGGAGGGAAGGTATCTATCTGTATTCAATGAATTCTAATTAAAAAGTAAATACCGGATAGTGAGGAATCTGCCAGCTTCAGGCCTCTCCCCACACACGTCACCTTAGCTGGCTCTATGGCAAACAAGGGGGAAGGTAAGCAGTGGTGCATTTGCTTATTTCCTTACATTTTGCTGGTGACTTAGTTCTAAGCAGGGCCAGACCACAGGAAGTCTTTGGAAATAGTTTTATATCATTTTGCCAAGTGGATCCCCAGAAGACTCTGTGGGGGCAGAGGTGCTACACATCTTCTGTTATAATTGACCTGGGCTTTGAGATTTCTCTGTCATGATGTATCCCAGAATGGTGCACGACGGGAAGAAACTTGTTATTCCTCCAGCAGTGCCAAATGGACAAGATCAAGTAGGCCTGGGACTTGAAAAAAAAGGAAGAAATATTGACAGATAAGTAACCAGCCCAGTAAATGACAGGCAGGCACAGGAAGCTTGATTTCCTTGGGGTTCAGGGATAATCTATTAACCTTAAAACATTTCAGTGCAAATCTAATAGATTTTGGTTTTTAAATGCAAAAATATAAGATGCTTTACTGAAATCATTAGGTCTGTCTTGATTTCTTTCTCTCTTTGCAAGTTAGCAGTGGGAGAACAGAAACCCGTCCGTGACTAAAAGAGCTAGAAATACGCTAAACTCACTCAAAATATTTATTCATTGGATTATGAAAATTGTATCTATAATGCAGTTCAAGAACATTAAAGGTGTCCTCTGAGAAGCTGTCATTTTTTTATGGCATTGTGACTGGCATTAAAACACTTGTTTTTCAATTCTTTGCAAGGCAGCTCATCAAAAGCCAGGGAAATGCTAGAACAAATCCACGTCAATAAGGTGGGCTGGGCTAATTAAGAGCAGCATGTGCCCCTTAAGACTACTGTCTCATTTAGTGATCTCAGTGCCAGCCCAGACAGTGCCCTGGAGCCCAGGAGGAGTGGGGTTCTCCTGGGTGCTGTCTACACAAGTGCTGAGACATCCTAGACCCAGGATGAAGTGCTAGCTTTCCATACCAGTGCAGTCCAGAGTGTAAGGAACAGAATTACTCTGGATTTAGGCTCCATCTGAGAAGACTTCCATAATTTCTACTTTGAGATGTTCTTTCTCTGCTGTTTGCAGCTGGGAGTTTCCTTCCACTGAGAGGTATCCTCTTGGCCAGAAGCAGCTTTGCTGCCTTACCCAAAATTCCGTTGACATTTAGCTGAGACCCCAAATGGTTAAAAAAAGATCATTACTGCTCTCACCTGATCTCCAACTGCTGAATTCTTCTATCCTGCAGGGCTCTCTGGGTCAGCCACATCCATGCTTCTGGCACAGCAGCAGCAATATTGTACGCTGCCCCAGGCCCCGCTAAAGAGGTTGCTGGAACAGAGAGGAAAGTGAAATGAAGAGGCGAAATTCCCTCCACCTCGCAACTCTCTAGACAGATTCTATTCCTGCTACAACCCATTCAAATCCTCTGCTGCAGGACCGGCATGAGGAAAAAGCTTCAAAACAATGGAACACAAAAGGAACAGAGGGATGAATCCCCTCAAACCCACCATGCAGTCCACCTCCACTTATTCTTAATTGACATCTTCCTTGCTACAGTTTAAACTGATGATGCTTTTGTCTGCCTACCCTTGAGAACAGATTATTTGTATGAACTGAAAATAAAGCACAGATTATTCCCTCTTTCCTTGACATAGTTTTTTTATATTTGCTGAAGTCAGTTACACCCTCCTCAGTCTCTTTTTCTTCGGGTTAAATTATGCCACTCACTCAATCTTCCCTAGTAGATTATGTTTTCCAGACCAATGGCTGCTTCTGTTGTTATCCTCTGGAGGGTTTCTAATTGATCAGCCTCTTCTGGATATTTGCTTCTTATTCTGCTGTCACAACAACCCAAATAAGGTAACAGTTGGTCCTGGAAATGAGTTATGCTGACAAAAAAGAGGGGTTTGTGTTCCCTGAGGTTGGCAGAGGCTCACAGCAAAGATGATACAGGTTTGGCCCCACAGATCTGTATTACTAAGCATAGGGTTTAATTCTGGAAGCATCACTACCCTCTGGCAAGACCCCAAGACATGTGCTTACCATGAAGTGCAGGAGTAATTCATGGAAGTTAAGGAGATGTTTAGATTTCGCCTTATATCTGAATCTTTACCAGGACAAGCACTACCTACAATATATTCAAAACAACATTCAATCAATCCCCCAAATATTGCTTAATATTTTCAACGATTTAAAATTTTAACCTTTCTTCTTAGTTCTACTTATATTTTAACATAATTAAGTTATATCCTTTTTGATATTTTCTCCTGTTAAGTTACATGACACCTAATTCTCATGCATACCTTGACTGCTTTTGGCTTGCTCTTGATAACTAATAGTATGGAAACTAGAGGCAATAAAATATAGTCCCTCTTAAAACTGTCCCTATACTCTGTCAGAGTGATGTAACATAACATTAGTGTAAATGAATGCTGGACCTCAACTTTGTAGATGCACATTGATTTTCCAAGTTTCAGGTCTTAGCATGATCTAAAAGCGGGTGTAATTGAATTTCCATCTTCATAATGCCGTAACATACATTTTCATAAAATAGTAATGGAGATTTTTTCAGTGCATAATTTTGTGGCTTTGGGAATATTAGAAGAGGTAATGTGTTGGAACTTAGATTCTGAAATACGTCTTAATACCTACTTGCTAATTATTATCAGGCCATCTGCAATGCTACGCAGTCAGTTGATAAGAGAACTCTCTTGACCCACCCGCATTTGTCCGCTACACCTACACTTCCCATCAGCTCACCATGGACACGGTGTTACTCTCAGTTTTCCCATGCTATGAGGGGTTAGGTGAGGCAAAGGCTCACACACCAGTCTTATCCCACCTCCTAACTCTTTTTCTACCCACCTAAAGCCTACTAATCGTAACAGTGCAGAACATAATGGGAAAAGTGTATCGACTTGTTTAATTTAAAACCATCTGTGTGAACTATCTTTACAATAACTACTTGTTTCAATAATTTATAACTAGGATGCTATACCTGACAAAATGATTCAGATAACTAGAGCAATGTGCACTTTAAGTTTAAAGTCAAGGTCTTCCTTGCTCATTTTAATGACTTCTCTTGTGCACAAGATATTAATATTCCTGTGAGCAAACACAGCACTGACTCATTAATCAATAAGAGCTGGCTCCTCTACATAATAACAATAGCCCTACTGGATAATTAACTTTTGTTCCATTGACTTTAGTTTGTACATAATTTCCAGTGGCTGACACTGGATAATAAAAAGCTTTGCAGCTGACAGGCACCTTTTAAAATCCTTTTTTACTAGTTTAGGGAAAACGAACCACACCTACTGTTATAAGTAAAACACAGTGTAAGTGTCGGTGTGTGTCCGTGCCATATTTAAAAGCAGGCAACTGACAATAAATAGAAGACCTAATAAATATTGTAAGGCTTTGGTGAGTCCTGCTGTTAAATTGTAGCATCGTGAAGGATTTGCATTTTCCTGTCATGTAGTTATAGGGCAGACTAGAGATAAAGATATGCCTGTGATTAAATGGGTATTCTAGATAAGTGGCAGATTCCCTCAGTCTGGACTGGGATAAAAAACACAGATGTGTCTGCACATCTCAAACTGGTTTTAATATTAGGCCACCTTCAGCAAAGGTGGAAACACCAGAATCTCTACTGTTAGTCCTGAGGTTCAGTGTTGTCTGTGCTAGGACACAAAAGCAAGGGTGACTTTAATGCAATCATTTCAGTTACGTCACAGACAGCTGCAGTGGCACCTCCCAGGGGCTTATGGGCTATGGCACAGGGGCAGGAACATGCAGCAACAGCAGGAGTCATCTCCCAGTGCTCTGCTCACAGACAGACACCCGGGATGGATGGCTCTTTGCTGAGACCACCACTTCTTTTGCTTCTATCACTAGGGATTTTTGTTCAATAGAGGTCTGTTACTTATGCCTTCTTCCCCTTCTTCCTTAAAAAAAAACACCCAAAACCAAACGCTCAATAGACACAACCAAAATACACAGGGAACCAACTTGGTGTCATCAGCAGAGCACACTGGAGAGGGGAAAATCAACTCCAACAGGACTTGAAAGCTTCAAAGTCTACTTTTCTTCCAAAACAACAGTAAATTAAGGAAAGGGGGGGGGGGAGGGAGGCGGAAATCTCAAATCACTTCAAATGATTTGGCATTTT